>JAVJIX010000136.1:0-507500 GCA_036785185.1 Paratrypauchen microcephalus
TCAGTGTGGCCCCCCCCGGGCAATGAGCTAACCAGTGTGGGTCCTTGGGCAAGACCCTTCACGGTACTGCCCCCCGGGCGCCGAAAAAAAGATGGCTGCTCACTGCTCCTGAAAAGGATGGGTCAAATGCAGAAGTCAAATTTCTCCCGTGTGTCACTGTGTGTCATTGTGTGTGGGACCAATAAAGGCTTAAGCCTAAGATTAATCTTAATCTTAATCTAGGGGGCGCTGCAATTTCAAATCCTGTGTGTGCAACCTGTACATATGTTTTTTGACTTTGAACTTTGAATCTGGATCATTTCAGCTTGAAAACTACCGCTTCATGACATCACGAGGTGGAACAGAGCGTTTGGAGCTTTGGAGATGTCGACATATGAATAATAAAGAGTTCCTCAAACGTGTGAATGAAACAAACACAACTCCAGGTCTGTTTGTGCGGAGGAAACGACATTAGAACACAACTTTTATTATGACGACCAAATTATGCGTAATAATGTGGCATCTTTAATGACAATTTTACGTAACTCTCCTTGCCCCAAAGCAGAGCAGTGTGTCAAAACAATAGCTCGTCCGCTCCCTCCTCTGCCTGACCCTGACCCTGACCTTTTGTCCGATCTCTTCTGGATCACCAAACTCTGTGTTCGGCTTAATGCAGTTACCATAAGTTTATTCTTTGCTCCTCTGTCTTCTGTCAGACCATATCACGACTTCAGATACTTCAAAACTACGCAGCAGAAGGACCCCCAGTATATGTACTTTTTGTACTTTTACACACATAGTCCGGTGAAGTTATGATAAGGAGCCATGGCGGTGCTGGGAACAGAGGCAGAAGTGAAAGTGGGTGTAACGGATGTGTGCACTTCAGAGACACTGGTTTACAGCAGTACTTTCAACCATGCTGCACGTGCGAGTGTCATTCACAAGTGTCACAGGCAGCAAAGGCGACGGGGGCTTTCCTGGTGCTGGTGGAGGGGGTCCGTCACCTGCCTGGAATGTTCCGCAGTGTGACTTTAAGCAAGCTCTACTTTACATTTATTCAGTCACAGGTGGGTTTAAGAGCTCAAAAATACCTCCGAAAAACAAACATTCTGACTGTGACCGGGGTCGCCTCTCCACAGATCTGACCTGGAACTTGGTCCGGTTTGGTCTCCACGGAGATAGAAAGGTTTAATGCCACACTGCGGAACATTCCAGACAAAGGAATAACAGCTCTATTAAGAAAAAACATTTGACGGACCCTCCACCAGAAAAGTTACACAATGCAGCTTTAAGTAAAAATATTAAAGAACCTGTTTAAAAACGTATTAAAGGAGAAATGATGAAGTATTTGCTGCAGATTTTGAGATCTAATAAAGCTTCAAACGCAGCGATGTTCATAAATATTTGTGAAAACAAAAGAAACAAAAGGTCCTACTGTACACCAAACTGACTCTCGTGATCTTTAAGCCGTGTCCTGATGTTTCCTCCTCAAATTCAGACCTGGAGTTGTGTTTGTTTCATTCACACATTTCAGGAACTCTATCAGGACTAAACCTGGACTAAACCTGGACTAAACCAGGACTAAACCAGGACTAAACCTGGACTAAATCAGGACTAATATGAGACTAAACCTGGACTAAACCTGGACTGAACCTGGACTAAACCTAGACTGAACCAGGACTAAACCTGGACTAAACCTGGACTAAATCAGGACTAATATGAGACTGAACCTGGACTAAACCTGGACTAAACCTAGACTAAACCTGGACTGAACCTGGACTGAACCTGGACTAAACCTGGACTAAACCTGGAGTAAACCTGGACTAAACCTGGACTAAACCTAGACTGAACCTGGACTAAACCTGGACTAAACCTAGACTAAATCAGGACTAATGAGACTAAACTTGGACTAAACCTGGTCTAAATCTGGACTAAACCTAGACTGAACCTGGACTAAACCTGGACTAAATCAGGACTAATATGAGACTAAACCTGGTCTAAATCTGGACTAAACCTGGGCTAAACCTAGACTGAACCAGGACTAAACCTGGACTAAACCTGGTCTAAATCTGGACTAAACCTAGACTGAACTTGGACTAAACCTGGACTAAATCAGGACTAATATGAGACTGAACCTGGACTAAACCTGGTCTAAATCTGGACAGAACCTGGACAGAACCTGGACTAAACCTGGACTAAATCAGGACTAAACCTGGACTAAACCTAGACTGAACCTGGACAGAACCTGGACTAAACCTGGACTAAACCTAGACTGAACCTGGACTAAACCAACTGCAGGTCTGTTAGTGACGAGGAAACGACATTAGAACATTAAAAAAAAATCCGAAAATAGCACAATATGGGCCGTTTAATCAGAGTGAGCACGTGGAAATCCTGTTATAATCAGACTACGCTGCAGAGACGTGGTTCTGTCGTCCTTCTCGCGGTTTGTGTGATTGAGTTTGCGGTTTGTGTGCGACAGGTGAAGAGCTGCACACAGACTCAAACAGAGCTGAGACTGTCCAACAAAAACACATGTCCTCCTGTGTCTCCTAAACATGTCAACAGCACGTGAAGTCGCACACGCAAACGCACACGACACACTTTAATGATCACATGACGGTGCATTGTGTTACTTTTCTGGTGGAGGGTCCGTTTTTTTTTGGTTTTTTTTGAGCTATAAAACCAAATGTAATTGAATAAATGTAAAGTAGAGCTGTTTAAAGGGATAGTGCGTTTTTTGATGTGAATTTGCATGGCGTCCCCTTCAACAGTGTCATGCATTAACACTGACTTACCCCTGACAGCGTCCTCTGGGCCCAGTTCTGCTCCGGTTCTGGAGCTCACGACAGCTTATTTCCAGTAAGTTATTTAAAGACCCCATGACATGGTACTTCTTGATACTTTTATATGGCGCCTTAATGGTTCCCTAATACTGTAAATGAATCCTTCTCCAAAATCAAGACTCAGTGCACGAGAGAGCCTCATGAAGACAGTCAGAGTCATAAATTTCTCTCTGAAACGCTTTATTCTGGGCGTTGTTGCTTGAATGCAAATGAGGAGGACAGAGACAGGCCAGTGCAGCGGGTGGGGGTGTGGCCAAATACACCGCTGTTTCCTGGATTAGCAGGGCGATGTGCGCTAGCCCCACTTCTGTGTTTTAAGAGCGGAGGAAGATATGAGACGCTTTCAATTAAAAAAAAACACATTTCCAAATTTGGACCTGGTTTAGACCTGGTTCACTTCACTTCCGTGTTTTAAGAGCAGAGGAAGATATGAGATGCGTTCCATGAAAAATAAACACATTTTCACAGAAAATAAAAGGGTCATTCCAGAATTGGAGGACATTTTGGCTTTAAAATTCTTGAAAAATAAACCTTCACTTTTCTGATTTTCTGCTACATATTCATCAATAATAGATAATAAACTATCAAATGCTTGATTAGCTCAGCTTACGGTCAATGGTACAATTTTTATTATATGATTTATATGGTTTATTATTATTATTTATATTATTATTTATATTTATTTATTTACTCTAATCACAGTAACAGGGTTGCAGGTAACAGGGTTGCAAAATCGCGCTAATGTTAGCTTGATCTCAGGAATAGAAGCTAGCTGTTTAGCTAGCTGTTATTACTAATCAAGAGGAAAAACTTATTTATGCAAATACATAAAGGAAAAAAAAAATTGTCTTATTCTGATCATTTGCATAACAGGGTTACATGAGGCAGAGTGAGACATTCAATCAAGGCTAACGATGTTATAAAAATATGAAAAATAGAAGAGAAGACAAACCTTTGCTCTGCCCATTCTTTTGGAAAACTGGTTGATGATGTCAAGTCCAGGGGATCATGTGGTTCACTGTTGGTTGGTTGATTGATTGATTGATTGATTGATCATGTGGTTCTGTTTTCTTTTTCTTCTACCAGACTAAAAATGTTCTGGTAACAGGGTTGGTGCAGGTTGTGGGACACATGTTACTTGAATAATAATTATTATTTGAAATATTATGTCTATTAAAACAAATGTTCCCACAGTTACAAGAGATGGCAATTAAACAAATTATAGAAAAAACAAAACATTTCAATTCAATTTTAACAGTTTTATTTGAGATTCAGTTTGGTCATTAAAGGGGTGGGACAAGAGGAAAATGGCATTTTGGGGGATACCCCAGACTTATTTGGTATTTTAAAAGCTATTTTCAAGCATTCTTTTATCTTAGTTTTTTTAGATTTGGTCTCAGGACAAGTAAATTCACTCAGAAACTGTATGTTTTAGTATTTTGTCTGTGGGTTATTTAATATTTGATGGGTGGGACGTAAAATGTCCTCCAATTGTGGAATGACCCAAAATTAAACCACTGCTGTTTCAGCGGTTCAGAGGCTCAAATAAAGGACATCCGAGTCTGGAAACACTCTCACGTGTCTCCAGGCAAATAAAAAAACACATCTCGCATTTCGTAGCTCGTTTGTGGTCCAAATTCTCTGGGCGTGATTTCCAGAGACGGTGGGTAAACATCCAGACGGTGGGTGGAAACCTTTCCGCGAGTGTGACGTCAGAAAGTTTCCTTGTTCAGAATCACCTGTTTGTGCTGTGTTTTTTTCAAACGCGGAAAAGGATCGCAAATGCCGGTTGTCTCATCACGGTTGTCTCATCGCGGTTGTCCCTTCCCGGTTGTCTCTTCCCGGTTGTCTCTTCCCGGTTGTCTCTTTTTGGTTGTCTCATCGCGGTTGTCTCTTCCCGGCTGTCTCTTCCCGGTTGTCTCTTCCCGGTTATCTCATCACGGTTGTCTCGTCGCGGTCGTCTCTTCCCGGTTGTCTCATCCCGGTTGTCTCATCGCGGTTGTCTCGTTGCGGTTGTCTCTTCCCGGTTGTCTCTTCCCGGTTGTCCCTTCCCGGTTGTCTCTTCCCGGTTGTCTCTTCCCGGTTGTCTCTTTTTGGTTGTCTCATCGCGGTTGTCTCTTCCCGGCTGTCTCGTCCCGGTTGTCTCTTCCCGGTTGTCTCTTCCCGGTTGTCTCATCCCGGTTGTCTCTTCCTGGTCGTCTCTTCCCGGTTGTCTCATCGCGGTTGTCTCTTCCCGGTTGTCTCGTCGCGGTTGTCTCTTCCCGGTTGTCTCTTCCCGGCTGTCTCGTCCCGGTTGTCTCATCGCCGTTGTCTCTTCCCGGCTGTCTCGTCCCGGTTGTCTCTTCCCGGTTGTCTCATCCTGGTTGTCTCTTCCTGGTCGTCTCTTCCCGGTTGTCTCATTGCGGTTGTCTCTTCCCGGTTGTCTCATCCCGGTTGTCTCTTCCTGGTCGTCTCTTCCCGGTTGTCTCATCGCGGTTGTCTCTTCCCGGTTGTCTCGTTGCGGTTGTCTCTTCCCGGTTGTCTCTTCCCGGCTGTCTCGTCCCGGTTGTCTCATCGCCGTTGTCTCTTCCCGGTTGTCTCATCCCGGTTGTCTTGTCCCGGTTGTCTCATCGCCGTTGTCTCTTCCCGGTTGTCTCGTCGTGGTTGTCTCTTCCCGGTTGTCTCTTCCTGGTCGTCTCTTCCCGGTTGTCTCTTCCCGGTTGTCTCATCCCGGCTGTCTCTTCCTGGTTGTCTCTTCCTGATCGTCTCTTCCCGGTTGTCTCTTCCCGGTTGTCTCATCCCAGTTGTCTCTTCTCGGTTGTCTCTTCCTGGTAGTCTCTTCCCGGTTGTCTCTTCCCGGTTGTCTCATCGCAGTGCTCTCTTCCCGGCTGTCTCGTCCCGGTTGTGTGATTTGTGGCAGACAGGTGGCGCTCTGTGTGCTACAGCTGCAGTGAGGGACAGGTGAGTGGACACAACACATGTCCACACGTCCCTCTGGTCCAGCACAAGAGCCCTCTGTCCGTGTGAAGCACAGGACCCCGGGGGCTCCACAGCTGCTGCGGGTCGTTTAGGGGAGGACGAGCGCGGCCGGCCCCACTTCAGAGCGCCTTTTTGGGGGATGCTGAGCCGCATGTGCCCCCGGGTCTGGAGGAGGGTCTTCTGTTTTAACCGTCACGCAACACCGGAGAATCCTCAAGTGTTTGTGGACATATGGGAATTTGGGTCAATATGACAACAATCGTGTGATGCTAACTGTAGGCACTGTTCTGTCTTTGAGTAACTCTTTATTATTAGTCTGTCCAGGGCAAAAGGAGAAATTCAGTTTGTCAACTGGACAAAAGTTTATTTGGTCAAATACGTTTCTTGAGCTATGAAACTTATTCGACTAAATAAACATTTGTCCAGTTGACAAATTGAATTTCTCCTTTTGCCGTGGATTCTACCTGGACGACTGAGGGATTCTTCACACATTCATCTGTCTACATCTCCAAAGCTGAAAACGCTCTGTTCCACCTGGTGATGTCATGAAGTGTTCAAGTTAACAACCAGGGTTATTATAGTTAATGAAAATGAACAAAAAAAGGAAAACTAAAATTGAAAAAATATTTTTGTTAACTGAAATAAATAATATCGACAATTAAAATAAAAAAACGATAACTGAAATTGTATTGTGTGTTTACAAAACTCAAACTAACTGAAATTCTGGATAAATCGCGCTTGGTTTTGTCCTTTTTTGGAGTTGGTAAATGTGGATGTTTTGGTGTGTATTTTTATTTGTTTTTGCACTTAAGGCTTTGGTTGTTGTGGGGGTAAACCTGAAGAAATGTTTTAAAATTGTATTTGTTTGTTGTAAGTTTGAGAACACAATACTTTCTTTTTGAATCCTGCGCTTGACAAATAACCCAAAGTATGACCCAAAAACTAAAACTAAAACTAAGAAAAACTAAACTAAAACTAAACTAATCAAACTAATAAAAACTAAACTAAACTAATCAAACTAATACGAAACAAAAAATAATAAAAAACTAAACAAAAACTAATCAGAGCCACTCTAAAACTAATTAAAACTAACTGAATTAGAGGGGGGAAAAAAGTCAAAACTAAGTAAAACTAAACTAAATTCCAGAGCTGAAATGATCCAGATGATTCTGGTGGAGGTGTGTGGAGTTTAAAAACACACTGAAGCACTTCCTGTATCAGCCCATGACATCACAAGGTGGAACAGAGTGTTTTCTGTTTGAGAGAAGGACTCCTAAAGTCTACAAAGATCTTTTTTGTCTCAGATCTACTGTAACTTCTCCCAGACTGTCCCTGGGGCTGGTCCCACAGGGAGCTCCTAATCCCTCAGGGTCAGAGGTGGAGGTCGGGATCCACTTCCAGGACACAATAGAGTCCTGTTCTGACCCCCAACAACCCCCGCTGTTTCATCCCCAAAACGTCGAGGAAATGTTCCGCCGAGTCGCGTGGAAAATCGTCTCCATGGAGATTTAATTGCTTTGCCCAGAATGTTCCACGGTACGGCATTAAACCTCCACCATACATGTATTTGTTAAAGGGATAGTGTGTTTTATTTTATGTTAATCTGTATGGGTTTCCTTCTAAAAGTTCCGCGTGTTGACACCGGCTTACCTCTGACACTCTCAGCTGATCCCGGTTCGGCTCGCTTTCTGGAGCCCACGTAAGTAGGTCCGGTAACTTCCCTGGAACATGAAATAAAGCTTGTTTTTCTTCTCGAAACAAAACATTTGTCCGAAAGGTGATATATTTGCGTCCCAAACAGTTGTCCATGAAACATCCAGCAGCGTAGTTTGCTTTGGCGTATTGTGTCTGTCGATTCGTATCACTGCGCGCATATTAGCTGTATTAGCCTGTTAACCTTTAGCGGAAGTGTACGGGAGATGCGGTCCGCCGTAAGGGGAAGTTTACAAGTGAACAGGCTAATACAGCTAATATGCGCGCAGTGATATGAATCGAGACAGACAATACGCGCACGCAAACTACGCTGCTGGATGTTTCTTCATCTTCGGTGGCTCCGAAGGCTGCGAAAGCTGCAGCCCTCGAACTCGCCTCCGCGGACTGCAAGGGACATGGGACAGGTCCACAGAGCCGCTCACAGCGCCCAGACACACTGCTAACGCTAATGCTAACAACACGCACCACGCAAATTACGCACACGGATCAATAACCCTCGAATTGGGACACGGCTACAGTGTGTGTTGAGCGGTGAACAACATGGACGTTGTTGTTAGAAACAGAAGAACTTATATCGAAAAGAGGAGCCGTGTGAGTCGTGTGGAAGAACTTTGGATTTAAAAAATCTGACGCTGATCAAACAAACATTCTGTAAATGTCGTCGGGCTAAAGTTGTAGCGACTCAGACATCACTCAAAGACACGTTTGCTAAGGGGACCGCCTACGACAAGAAAAGCAAACGGTGGAACGATATTACCAACGCTGTTACTGTCCACTTCACCAAAGACATGGAACCACTTAGTCCTGTTGAGAAAGGAGCTTCAAGGAGATGATTAAAGCTCTGGACCCAGAGATGTTTTACCAAGTCACATTTACTGCAGGAATTATTCTCTAAATTATGAGGAAATGGGGTTAACACAGAGTCATGCATGAAAGAAATATACCGTCAAATACCGTGATACCGGTATCATTTTGAAAAATACCGTGATATCAATTTTTGGTCATACTCAAAAGCTCTACTACTCAAAAGGTGCTTCTACTAAATACTGAGCAAAGGGTCTGAATACTTATGACCATGTGAGATTTCAGTTTTTCTTTTTTAATAAATCTGCAAAAATGTCGACAATTCCGTGTTTTTCTGTCAGTATGGGATGCTGTGTGAACATTAAATTATTTTAGCAAATGTAGCAAAATAACAAAAAAACAGTGAAAACATTTAAGGGTCTGAATACTTTCCGTACCCACTGTATTGGTAAAGCATTGCGATGAAAACAATCGCCAGAAAGTTCCACGTCGTACTTTTAAGTCTACATTGGTCACTGGATTCCCTCTGGAGACATGTCCGAGTAAACAGGGAATATATGAGTTGAATTCCGAGTAGCGCGGGTTCTTCCGGCTCCCGTATGGATCTGTCCCGACGTAAGCAGCTCATATTCTGCTAAATGGACTTTTTTAAACCCTTGTAACCAGGTTTTCACGTCGTCTCCTTCTCAAACATCTACGGCGGTGTTCTGTTTCATACCGGCATGTTTCAGTTTTATTCAGCAACTGCGGCAACGACCTGAGGGACGGTCCTGAAGACGGAACAGCAGCCGAAACACGTCAACGAGGTAAATACATCTCCAACTCGAAGAATCCAAGAAGTGTGTTCACAAATCTAACACACAAACCCTGCAGATTTAGTCCTTCTCTCGAACAAAAAACACTCCAAATAATTTCCCTTGTGGATCAACACTTCTGTGGTTTTTACACCTTCACTAGAATCATTTGGGTTTATTTCAGCTACGGAATTGGCAAACTATTGAACTAAAGGTAAAAGGAGCTAAAAACTTGAAAAATTAGACTTAGACAAACTTTACTGATCCACAGTAGTAAAAAATAAATGGTAATAATAAATTCTAAATAGTAGCAAAAAACATAACAAAAGACAGGTGTAAATAAATGTATATGTACAGGTCAAAATAAAATACACAAATAAGTAATAAGTCCTCCTCAAGTGGAGGAGTTCAAGTATGTCGGGGTCTTGTTCACGAGTGAGGGGAGGATGGAGCGTGAGATTGACAGGCCTGTTCACCTTCAGCGAATGTCTACGCCGAAGTGAACAGGCTGATAGAGTTAACATGGGCGTAGTGATACGAGTGGAGAGAGAGACAATACGAGAATGCGAAATACGCTGCTGGATGTTTCTGTTTCGGACGCAAATATATCACCTTTCTAACAAATGTTTTGTTTTGAGAAGAAAAACAAGCTTTATTTCAAAGACCCTCCAGGAATTCGCGATGTTGCGATTTGCAACTTCAACGCAACTTCAGCCAATCCCCGTGAATTCAGGGCGGTGTCGCAATTTTGACCAATCACCGCAACTTTCCCGCAATTTTTACTAATTTTGACCAATCATCGGCGACGTATTGAACGCCGACCAACTTCCTTCTGCTTTACTTCCGTGTGACGAAACGAAACTGCGGCCGTGTCCCAGTTCCCAGAGTGCACAGCTCGGAGCGCGGCCCAAAGGGGGCTCAGACTGCAGTCAAGGCGGTGCACACTTGCTCAGCCCCGACTGCAGTCTTCGGACCGTGTGTTAACTGCAAAAAAGAAGTGGGATAGCAGTCGTCGCGCCGGTGTACTGTCGAAATGTGTGACGCACATGCCCTTCAAACCACGCTCCGAACTGTGCACTCTGGGAATTGGGACACGGCTTCTAATGGCAAAGAAACATGTCTGCGGCGCCATTTGCCCACAAAAATAACAGCAAAAGACCGGGCGAAACAGTTCCCCTCCTAGTAGTAATTTATTTTCGATGTTGGTAAGGTTGTTTTAGGACCATATCTGTGATCTCTGTGTCTTTGTATTATTCTTTGTCAGTAATAACTCAGTATTCAAAATATTACTCAATTTTAATTACAAAAAGGGAAAATCACAACTATTTATCGCAACTTTCACTTCCTCCCGCAACAAAATCGCAACAAAAACCTTAAAAGCACCGCAACTTTCATCACAACTTTTTGGAAAAGCTCCCGCAAATTCAGGCATTTTAGCCCGCAACAATCACAAAAAATCCCCGCGAAATCCTGGGAGGGTCTGATTTCATGTTCCAGGGAAGTTACCGGACCTACTTACGTGGGCTCCAGAAAGCGAGCCGAACCGGGATCAGCTGAGACTGTCAGAGGTACGCCGGTGTCAACACACGGAACTTTTAGAACGAAACCCATACAGATTAACATTTAAAAAAAAAAAAAAAAAAAAAAAAAAACAACGCACTTTCCCTTTAAACAACAAAATCATGGGGATGGTCCCGGGTCAAATGCAGAAACAACTTCTCCTGTGTGAGATCAATAAAAGTTAATATCCTAATCCTTAACCACTGTAAGGCGGTTTATGTTACATTTTTGCATGAAAAGCGCTTTATAAATAAGATGCGTGAAGAGTCCCTCAGTCGTCCAGGTAGAATCCATGATAAAAGAAGAAATTCAATTTGTCAACTGGACAAAGTTTGTTTGGTCGAAAACGTTTCACAGCTCGAACCAGAACTGACGAAGCCTCTCGGATGAGCGGCGAAGCGTTTTCGACCAAACAAACTTTGTCCAGTTGACAAATTGAATTTCTCCTTTTACCGCTTTATAAATAGTGTTTGATTGATTGATTGATTGATTGATTGATTGAAAATGTATACTTGAGTGCAGTACTTTACTACTTTTTCTTCATGGGTGTAAGTCATAACCCTTCCAGCCTCTCTCCAGTTCTCCACATTCTCCTGGTTTGGTTCTGGTCTTGTCCAGTTGACAAATTGAACTTCTCCTTTTATCATGGTTTGGTTCTAGTTTAGTCCTGTTTTAGTCCTGGTTTAATCCTGGTTTAGTCCTGGTTTAGTCATGGTTTAGTCCTGGTTTGGTTCTAGTTTAGTCTTATTTTAGTCCTGTTTTAGTCCTGGTTTGGTTCTAGTTTAGTCCTGTTTAGTCCTGGTTTAGTTCTAGTTTGGTCCTGGTTTAGTCCTGGTTTGGTTCTAGTTTAGTCCTGGTTTAGTCCTGGTTGACTCCTGGTTTAGTCCAGGTTTGGTTCTAGTTTAGTCCTGTTTAGTCCTGGTTTAGTCCTGGTTTAGTTCTAGTTTGGTCCTGGTTTAGTCCTGGTTTGGTTCTAGTTTAGTCCTGGTTTAGTCCTGGTTGACTCCTGGTTTAGTCCTGGTTTGGTTCTAGTTTAGTCCTGTTTTAGTCCTGGGTTGGTGTTAGTTTTGTCCTGTTTTAGTCATGTTTTAGTCCTGGTTTGGTTCTAGTTTAGTCCTATTTTAGTCCTGATTTAGTCCTGGTTAATCCTGATTTAGTCCTGGTTAATCCTGTTTTAGTCCTGGTTTAATCCTGGTTTAGTCCTGGTTTAGTCATGGTTTGGTCCTGGTTTAGTCCTGGTTTGGTTCTAGTTTAGTCCTCGTTTGGTCCTGGTTCAGTTTTGGTTTAGTCCTGGTTTAGTCCTGGTTTAAAAAAAAACTCCAGTTCTCCTCCACATTCTCCTCTTCACCACAGAGTTACACTGTCAAACCAACATTTTCCACAAAGTACACTCGGCTCTAAAATTACCCCACCACAGCTCCAGCCCTCACCCCGGCCTGACCCTGCGCTCTGCCCCAGCCCAGAACCACTCGCACTTAACCCTGTAAAAGTCTCCACATGGGGCTTTCTGCACGTTTTTTATGTGACTTTGGCCACATTCGTCATCTGTAATTTCACAGGAGGTTTGAAGCCTGTAATCCGGGAACACACAAGGAGAGAAGATCCTCTGCCGGTGTCTCTCCAGGACAACTTCTGGAAAGGTCTGGAGAAGATTGAAGACTTTTAAAGGGTATAAATTACGCACAAATTCGTGAAATTTGTGGGTGCGATTCTCAGAGGAAGTGAGGAAGGTCTTTTAAAGATATAAAACATGTAATTTAAGGAATGCAAGAGTTTAGCGTTTAGAAAACAGAATGTTTAATTCCAACACTCCAGAGAAAAACACAACATCCCCATAGTAACAAGCAGGTACCCTCCACTAGAAAAGTTACACAGTGTGACTTTAATCAAATTAATTGGGTTTTGTCTTAGTTTGGTCCTAGTTTGGTCCTTTTCTGGTCCTGGTTTGGTCCTGGTTTGGTCCTGGTTTGGTCCTGGTTTAGTCTTGGTTTAGTCCTAGTTTGGTCCTGGTTTAGTCCTGGTTTGGTTCTAGTTTAGTCCTGTTTTAGTCTTGGTTTGGTTCTAGTTTAGTCCTGTTTTAGTCCTGTTTTAGTCCTGGTTTAGTTCTAGTTTGGTCCTGGTTTAGTCCTGGTTTGGTTCTAGTTTAGTCCTATTTTTGTCCTGGTTTGGTTCTAGTTTAGTCCTATTTTAGTCCTGATTTAGTCCTGGTTTAGTCCTGTTTTAGTCCTAGTTTAGTTCTGTTTTAGTCCTGGTTTAATCCTGTTTTAGTCCTGGTTTAGTCCTGGTTTGGTTCTAGTTTAGTCCTATTTTAGTCCTGTCTTAGTCCTGGTTTGGTTCTCGTTTAGTCCTGTTTTAGTCCTGGTTTAGTCCTGGTTTAGTCCTGGTTTGGTTCTAGTTTAGTCTTCGTTTGGTCCTGGTTCAGTTTTGGTTTAGTCCTGGTTTAGTCCTAGTTTAGTCCTGGTTTAGTCCTGGTTTAGCCCTGGTTTAGTCCTGGTTTAAAAAAAAAAAAAACACAACATCCCCATAGTAACAAGCAGGTACCCTCCACTAGAAAAGTTACATAGTGCAGCTTTAATCAAATTTGGCACCAGCAGCGATTGTTAGTGTGATACTCCGAACGTCCGCACGATTCCCTATTAGGGCACGATTTAGGGGTCACGCTATTTTTAGGGGTGTCCGAATGTCCAGTTGGTGTAAAAGTAGAGCACTCAAAATTTCCCATGATGCACTTGGCGAGTCAGGAAAACGGCGGCTACAGCGACAGGAGTTTATCTGGACACAGCCCGACTGAATGAAGCAGATAAAAGCTCTGGTTTATGGAGCTGTAGGTCCTGATTCTGAATAAAACACAGCTAAATAAACCATTCTTACCTTAGCTCCAGCTGTTAAAAGAGTGATAATATCTACACCTCTGACAAAATCAAATAAACCAGTCCATTTATGTGAAATCCAGAGTGACAAAAACTCTTTTATTATTATTTTATTATTATTATTATTATTAGTCCAAAAACACTTGTGTCAGTCTGATCTGATCTTTATTTATGACACAAATCAACTCTTATCGGAGTTTGGTCCAGGTTTAGTCCTGGTTTAGTCCTGGTTTGGTCCTGGTTTGGTCCTGGTTTAGTCCTGGTTTGGTCCTGGTTTAGTCTTGGTTTAGTCCTGGTTTGGTCCTGGTTAAGTCCTGGTTTAGTCCTGGTTTGGTCCTGGGTTAGTCCTGGTTTAGTCCTGGTTTGGTCCTGGTTTGGTCCTGCTTTAGACCTGGTTTGGTCCTGGTTTGGTCCTGGTTTAGTCCTGGTTTAGTCCTGGTTTGGTCCTGGTTTGGTCCTGGTTTTGGTCCTGGTTTAGGACTGGTTTAGGCCTGGTTTAGTCCTTGTTTAGTCCTGGTTTAGTCCTTGTTTAGTCCTGGTTTAGTCCTGGTTTAGTCGTGGTTTGGTCCTGGTTTGGTCCTGGTTTAGGACTGGTTTAGGCCTGGTTTAGTCCTTGTTTAGTCCTGGTTTAGTCCTTGTTTAGTCCTGGTTTGGTCCTGGTTTAGTCCTGGTTTGGTCCTGGTTTGGTCCTGGTTTGGTCCTGGTTTAGTCCTTGTTTAGTCCTGGTTTAGTCCTTGTTTAGTCCTGGTTTAGTCCTGGCTTAGACCTGGTTTATTCCTGGTTTAGTCCTGGTTTAGTCCTTGTTTAGTCCTGGTTTAAGACTGGTTTAGTCCTGGTTTATTCCTGGTTTGGCCCTGGTTTAGTCCTGGTTTAGTCCTGGTTTAGTCCTTGTGTAGTCCTGGTTTAGTCTTGGTTTAGTCCTGGTTTAGTCCTTGTTTAGTCCTGGTTTAGTCCTGGTTTAGTCCTGTTTAGGACTGGTTTAGTCCTGGTTTAGTCCTGGTTTGGTCCTGGTTTAGTCCTGGTTTGGTCCTGGTTTGGTCCTGGTTACTGCTGGTTTAGTCCTGGTTTAGTCCTGGTTTAGGACTGGTTTAGTCCTGGTTTAGTCCTTGTTTAGTCCTGGTTTAGTCCTGGTTTAGGACTGGTTTAGTCCTTGTTTAGTCCTGGTTTAGTCCTGGTTTAGTCCTGGTTTAGGACTGGTTAATCCTTGTTTAGTCCTGGTTTAGTCCTGTTTATGACTGGTTTAGTCCTTGTTTAGTCCTGGTTTAGGACTGGTTTAGTCCTGGTTTAGTCCTGGTTTAGTCCTGGTGGTTTAGTCCTGGTTTAGTCCTGGTTTAGTCCTTGTTTAGTCCTGGTTTAGTCCTGGTTTAGGACTGGTTTGGTCCTGGTTTAGTCCTTGTTTAGTCCTGGTTTAGTCCTGGTTTAGTCCTAGTTTAGTCCTGGTTTAGTCCTGGTTTAGTCCTGGTTTAGTCCTAGTTTAGTCCTGGTTTAGTCCTGGTTTAGGACTGGTTTAGTCCTGGTTTAGTCCTGGTTTAGGACTGGTTTGGTCCTGGTTTGGTCCTGGTTTAGTCCTGGTTTAGGACTGGTTTAGTCCTGGTTTAGTCCTGGTTTAGTCCTAGTTTAGTCCTGGTTTAGTCCTGGTTTAGTCCTGGTTTAGGACTAGTTTAGTCCTGGTTTAGTCCTGGTTTAGGACTGGTTTAGTCCTTGTTTAGTTCTGGTTTAGTCCTTGTTTAGTCTTTGTTTAGTCCTGGTTTAGTCCTGGTTTAGTCCTGGTTTAGGACTGGTTTAGTCCTGTTTAGGACTGGTTTAGTCCTTGTTTAGTCTTTGTTTAGTCCTGGTTTAGTCCTGGTTTAGTCCTGGTTTAGGACTGGTTTAGTCCTAGTTTAGGACTGGTTTAGTCCTGGTTTAGTCCTTGTTTAGTTCTGGTTTAGTCCTGGTTTAGGACTGGTTTGGTCCTGGTTTAGTCCAGGTTTAGTCCTGGTTTAGTCCTGGTTTAGTCCTGGTCTGGTCCTGGTTTAGTCCTGGTTTAGTCCTGGTTTAGTCCTAGTTTAGTCCTGGTTTGGTCCTTGTTTAGTCCTGGTTTAGTCCTGGTTTAGGACTAGTTTAGTCCTAGTTTAGTCCTGGTTTAGGACTGGTTTAGTCCTTGTTTAGTCCTGGTTTAGTCCTGGTTTAGTCCTGTTTAGGACTGGTTTAGTCCTTGTTTAGGACTGGTTTAGTCCTGGTTTAGTCCTGGTTTAGTCCTTGTTTAGTCCTGGTTTGGTCCTGGTTTAGTCCTGGTTTAGGACTGGTTTAGTCCTGGTTTAGTCCTGATTTAGTCCTGGTTTAGTCCTAGTTTAGTCCTGGTTTAGTCCTGGTTTAGGACTGGTTTAGTCCTTGTTTAGTCCTGGTTCAGTCCTGGTTTAGGACTGGTTTAGTCCTGGTTTAGTCCTGTTTAGGACTGGTTTAGTCCTTGTTTATTCTTTGTTTAGTCCTGGTTTAGTCCTGGTTTAGTCCTGGTTTAGGACTGGTTTGGTCCTGGTTTAGTCCAGGTTTAGTCCTGGTTTAGTCCTGGTTTAGTCCTGGTCTGGTCCTGGTTTAGTCCTGGTTTAGTCCTGGTTTAGTCCTAGTTTAGTCCTGGTTTAGTCCTGGTTTAGGACTGGTTTGGTCCTGGTTTAGTCCTGGTTTAGTCTTGGTTTAGTCCTGGTTTAGGACTGATTTAGGACTGGTTTAGTCCTGGTTTAGGACTGGTTTAGGACTGCACTGTTGTGGATGATGAAGATATATCGATACAGCAGCCCCTGATATCGCTACTGTGCCATCAAATTATAATCTAAACGATATATTGATATTTCTGGTTCCAGAGGATTTATTTTGACGTGAATAACTCTTCCACATATCCACATATCCACGTTCTGCTCCAAAACAATCTGCCTTTAAACAGCAGATTCCACAGTTCTGGACTCCTCCAGCTAACAGAAAGCACTACTCTGTCTGAAGATACTGCAGTGAGCGACGTAATATGACTCACCAGGACTATACCAGGACTAAACCAGGACTACACCAGGACTACACCAGGACTAAACCAGGACTACACCAGGACTACACCAGGACTAAACCAGGACTACAACAGGACTAAACCAGGACTAAACCAAGACTAAACCAGGACTACAACAGGACTAAAGCAGGACTAAACCAGGACTAAACCAGGACTAAACCAGGACTACAACCGGACTAATGCAGGACTAAACCAGGACTAAACCAGGACTAAACCAGGACTACAACCGGACTAAAGCAGGACTAAACCAGGACTAAACCAGGACTAAAGCAGGACTAAAGCAGGACTAAACCAGGACAAAACCAGGACTAAACCAGGACTAAACCAGGACTACAACAGGACTAAAGCAGGACTAAACCAGGATTAAACCAGGATTAAACCAGGACTAAAGCAGGACTACACCAGGACTAAAGCAGGACTAAACCAGGACTAAACCAGCACTACACCAGAACCAAACCAAGGCTAAAGAAGAACTAAACAAGACTAAACCAGGACTAAACCAGGACTAAAACAGAACTAAAGCAGGACTAAACCAGAGCCAAACCAGGACTGAACCAGGACTAAACAAGGCTAGAGCAGGACTATCAGATAGCGTCTCCATTGTAACTGCTGGACAATCCACCTGTAGACATCCATGTAGAACACCCCCAGCGTCAACACAAAAAAACACCACCGGAGACCAGCCAAATCCACCGTCAAAAGCATTATTTAACCCAAAGGTCTCGATCCGCCCCACTCCAACCATGTTTTTAGCGTCTCCCTTTCTCCCGATTCTCGGAAAAACCCCGAAGTCCCACGTATCCTCCCCGGCTCCTTTCCCCGACCCACAATGCATTTGTTTGAGTCTTTGAAGAAGCCTTTATGATGTACGGGGCCTTCTGCGATTCCGTGTCTGTGGGCGGGGGACGCGAGGTGGGACGTTTGGGAGACATTCAGGGTGATCAAACGCTTTTGTCGTGGCCGGACAATGGGGCGAAGGAGGGGGCGAAGGACAATGGAGAGGTTTGGAATGTCCAAAGATGGAACGGGGAATGACAGGAGGACACGTGGAGATAGAACACGTGGACGAAGTGTTGAAGTGCACTGCAGGACTAAAGCAGGACTAAAGCAGGACTAAACCAGGACTAAACCAGGACTAAACCAGGACTAAACCTGTTGAAGTACACGAGTAAAAGTACTGCATGTATTTGAGAGAAAATGTGTCTTGACCAGTGACCGTGTAAAGAAGTGGACTACCGGAGTGTATTTATGGACAAAACAGCGAAATAAAAACACCAGGATCTCGTAGAGCGGCTCAGTACGAACATTTTCAGACCAAATAACGAGGCCCACGGCAGCTGTTCCAGAGATCGATTGTTCCATTATTGACGTTTGGGGAAGTGCTTCTAAAACTTATATTAATCCAATTTTCCTTTTACAGAAAAGAGCCGCAAGAATCATCACAAACCCAATATACAAACCCATAGAATTTAAAGTTCTTTTATTGGTTTATAAAGCTCTAAACGGTCGAATTTATTGATCTGATTTATCACATGAGCCCTCTTGGACCCTCAGGTCCTCAGGTCTTTTAACCCAAGAGTCCAAACTAAAACTCACGGTGAGGCAGAGTTCAGTTTTTACAGGCCCTGTCTGTGGAACAGTCCACCTGAGGATCTGAGGTCCACCTGAGGATCTGAGGTCCACCTGAGGATCTGAGGTCCACCTGAGGATCTGAGCTCCACCTGAGGAACTGAGGTCCACCTGAGGAACTGAGGTCCACCTGAGGATCTGAGGTCCACCTGAGGAACTGAGGTCCACCTGAGGAACTGAGTTCCACCTGAGGAACTGAGGTCCACCTGAGGAACTGAGGTCCACCTGAGGATCTGTGGTCCATCTGAGGATCTGAGGTCCACCGAGGTCCACCTGAGGATCTGAGGTCCATCTGGGGATCTGAGGTCCACCTGAGGAACTGAGGTCCACCTGAGGAACTAAGATACACATGAGGATCAGAGGTCCACCAGAGGAACTGAAGTCCACCTGAGGAACTGAGGTCCACCTGAGGAACTGAGGTCCACCTGAGGATCAGAGGTCCACCTGAGGATATGAGGTTCACCTGAAGAACTGAGGTCCACCTGAGGATCTGAGGTCCACCTGAGGAACTGAGGTCCATCTGAGGATCTGAGATCCACCTGAGGAACTGAGGTCCATCTGAGGATCTGAGATCCACCTGAGGAACTGAGGTCCACCTGAGGATCTGAGGTCCACCTGAGGATATAAAGTTTGATTGACTGATATATATATATATATATATATATATATATATATATATATATATATATACTGTATATATATATACACAAATATAAGACACTGTAATTCAGCGTATTGGTAGAACTTCATATTTTAAAAATTATGTACAAATCAAATCAGCAGATCTTACCCACCAATCTCAAAAGAAAATTTACCAAGAGAATTTGAAAGGAAGTGAAATCTTGAAAAAGCAGGTTCTGTATGAAGCTGATTTGATATTTTATTGATCTGAGGGTCGTACAGTTGTAGGGAGTATTATCTGTGACATACAGATATTCGAGCTGTAGTAGTAACAATAGACAGCAGTACATGTAGTAGAAGAAGAAGGAAGAAGTAGTGGCGGTACGAGTATTAGTATTTGTAGGAGTAATAGTAGTAGTAGAAAGTAGTAGTGGTAATCCTTGTAGTAGTAGTAGTAGTAGTAAGGGCCCAGTACTAGTCACAGTATTAGTAACAGTAGCAGATGTATTACAATGTAGTACAAGTAAAATATAGTAGTAGTAGCAGCAGTAGTAGTAGTAGTAGTAGTAGTAGTAGTAGTAGTAGTAGTAGTAGTAGTAGTAGTAGTAGTGTGGTGGTAGTAGTAGTAGTAGTAGTAGTAGCAATTGTAGTAGTAGTAGTAGTAGTAGTACTGCAGTAGTAGTAGTAGTACTGTAGTAGTAGTAGTAGTAGTGGAATGTATACTGTAGTAGTAGTAATAGTAGTGGAATGTATACTGCAGTAGTAGTAGTAGTAGTAGTAGTAGTACTGGAATGTATACTGCAGTAGTAGTAGTAGTAGTAGTAGTAGTAGCAGCAGTAGTAGTAGTAGTAGTACTGGAATGTATACTGCAGTAGTAGTAGTAGTAGTGGAATGTATACTGCAGTAGTAGTAGTAGTAGTAGTAGTAGTAGTAGTAGTAGTAGTAGTAGTAGTAGTAGTAGTAGTAGTAGTAGTACTGGAATGTATACTGCAGTAGTAGTAGTCGTAGTAGTAGTAGTAGTAGTAGTAGTAGTAGCAGCAGTAGTAGTAGTAGTAGTAGTAGTACTGGAATGTATACTGCAGTAGTAGTAGTAGTAGTAGTAGTAGTAGTAGCAGTAGTAGTAGTAGTAGTAGTAGTAGTAGTAGTAGTAGTAGTAGTAGTACTGGAATGTATACTGCAGTAGTAGTAGTAGTAGTAGCAGTAGTAGTAGTAGTAGTAGTAGTAGTAGTAGTAGTAGTAGTAGTACTGGAATGTATACTGCAGTAGTAGTAGTAGTAGTAGTAGTAGTAGTAGCAGTAGTAGTAGTAGTAGTAGTAGTAGTAGTAGTAGTAGTAGTAGTACTGGAATGTATACTGCAGTAGTAGTAGTAGTAGTGGAATGTGTTCTGCAGTAATCTGAAGCTGGTCCTGTTTTTCTCAGAAGCTGTTCTTCTTCTTCTTGTTTTCCTCTTTCGCTCCACGTGGACGTCTCTCCCTCCTCGCTTCCTGATTGGCCGAGCTCAGTCCGCCCTCCGCCGTGATTGGCTGTCCTCTGGCCCTCCGAGGCGTGTGATTGGCTGAAGGGCCCCCTGTGTCCCCTCACATGTCCCTGGAATGTGGTTCTGAGAAGGACAGGTGCAGATGTGGACTAGACCGGGACTAAACCAGGACTAAAGCAGGACTAAGCCAGGACTAAAGCAGGACTAAACCAGGACTAAACCAGGACTAAAGCAGGACTAAGCCAGGACTAGACCGGGACTAAACTGGGACTAAAGCAGGACTAGACCGGGACTAAACCAGGACTAAAGCAGGACTAAGCCAGGACTAAAGCAGGACTAAACCAGGACTAAAGCAGTACTAAGCCAGGACTAGACCGGGACTAAACCGGGACTAAAGCAGGACTAGACCGGGACTAAACCAGGACTAAAGCAGGACTAGACCAGGACTAAACCGGGACTAAAGCAGGACTAAGCCAGGACTAGACCGGGACTAAAGCAGGACTAGACCAGGACTAAAGAAGGACTAGACCGGGACTAAACTGGGACTAGACCGGGACTAAACCGGGACTAAAGCAGGACTAGACCGGGACTAAAGCAGGACTAAACCAGGACTAGACCGGGACTAAACCGGGACTAAAGCAGGACTAGACTGGGACTAAAGCAGGACTAAGCCAGGACTAGACCAGGACTAAAGCAGGACTAGACCGGGACTAAACCAGGACTAAAGCAGGACTAGACCGGGACTAAACCGGGACTAGACTGGGACTAGACCGGGACTAAACCGGGACTAAAGCAGGACTAGACCGGGACTAAAGCAGGACTAAACCAGGACTAGACCGGGACTAAACCGGGACTAAACCAGGACTAGACCGGGACTAAACCGAGACTAAAGCAGGACTAGGCCGGCACTAAAGCAGGACTAAACCAGGACTAGACCGGGACTAAACCGGGACTAAAGCAGGACTAGACTGGGACTAAAGCAGGACTAAGCCAGGACTAGACCAGGACTAAAGCAGGACTAGACCGGGACTAAACCAGGACTAAAGCAGGACTAGACCGGGACTAAACCGGGACTAGACTGGGACTAGACCGGGACTAAACCGGGACTAAAGCAGGACTAGACCGGGACTAAAGCAGGACTAAACCAGGACTAGACCGGGACTAAACCGGGACTAAACCAGGACTAGACCGGGACTAAACCGAGACTAAAGCAGGACTAGGCCGGCACTAAACCAGGACTAAACCAGGACTAGACCGGGACTAAACCGGGACTAAAGCAGGACTAGACCGGGACTAAACCAGGACTAAAGCAGGACTAGACTGGGACTAAAGCAGGACTAGGCCGGGACTAAAGCAAGACTAAACCAGGACTAAAGCAGGACTAGACCGGGACTAAACCAGGACTAAAGCAGGACTAGACTGGGACTAAAGCAGGACTAAAGCAGGACTAGACTGGGACTAAAGCAGGACTAGACCGGGACTAAAGCAGAACTAGACCGGGACTAAAGCAGAACTAGACCAAGACTAAAGCAGGACTAAACCAGGACTAAACCAGGACTAGACCGGGACTAAAGCAGGACTAGACCGGGACTAAAGCAGGACTAAACCAGGACTAGACCGGGACTAAACCAGGACTAGACCAGGACTAGACCAGGACTAGACCGGGACTAAACCAGGACTAGACCGGGACTAAAGCAGGACTAAAGCAGGACTAGACCGGGGCTAAACCAGGACTAAACCAGGGCTAGACTAGGACTAAAGCAGGACTAGCGCTAAATCAGGTCTAAACGAGGGCCAAAACCAGGACTAAACTTGAATAAATGCAAGATAGACAAAAAATTGGGACCAAACCAAGAACTAAACCTCGACTAGACCAGGACTAAAGCAGGATTAAAACTCATACTGGGACCAAAGTAGAACTAAACCAGAACTAATCTCAGTCGATGTGGACCAAAAACCAGTCTGTATCAGGTCTAAACCAGAACTAAACTGATTAAGTAAATCCGGACTAAAAGGATCTTCTAACTTCATGGTCTGAACCAGGATCAAAGCAGGACTTAACCCAAACCATCAACCCCTGATCCACATCAGGACGAGACCAGGACAAGACCAGGATTGAACCAGGACTGAACCAGGACTAGATCAGGACTAAACCAGGACTAAATCAGGACTAAACCAGGACTAGATCAGGACTAAACCAGGACTAAACCAGGACTAGATCAGGACTGAACCAGGATGAGACCAGGACTAAACCAGGACTAAATCAGGACTAAACCAGGACTAGATCAGGACTAAACCAGGACTAAACCAGGACTAGATCAGGACTGAACTAGGACTAAACCAGGATTAAATCAGGAATAAACCAGGACTAAACCAGGACTAAACCAGGACTGAACCAGGACTAAATCAGGACTGAACCAGGACTAAACCAGGATTAAATCAGGACTAAACCAGGACTAAACCAGGACTGAACCAGGACTAAATCAGGACTGAACCAGGACTAAACCAGGACTGAACCAGGACTAGATCAGGACTGAACCAGGATGAGACCAGGACTAAACCAGGACTAAATCAGGACTAAACCAGGACTAGATCAGGACTAAACCAGGACTAGATCAGGACTAAACCAGGACTAAACCAGGACTAGATCAGGACTGAACCAGGAATAAACCAAGATTAAACCAGGACTAAACCAGGACTGAACCAGGACTAAACCAGGACTAGATCAGGACTGAACCAGGAATACAGTGAACCCTCGCTGTATCGCGGTTCACTGTTCGCGGCCTCGCTGTTTCGCGGATTTTTTTCCCCAGTTTTTTTTTTCCAATTTTTTTTTTTTATAGTGTAACTTTTTTTTACAGTGTAACATTGTGTCCTGCTTCCTGATTGGCTAAGAGACTAGACCAGGACTAAACCAGGTCTCAACCAGGTCTAAACCAGGACTAAACCAGGTCTAAATCAGGACTAAACCAGGACTAAACCAGGTCTAAACCAGGACTAAACCAGGACTAGACCAGAGATGGTGACACAGGGTGGTAGGGACAGAGTCTCTGATTTCCTTCACGAGAGCGCCTGGGTGACAGGAGGTGTGGCCTTTGTTTACTTGCACGAGCCATGGAAGAGAGTGCGAGCTGGACCATGGAAGAGCCAAGAATCAACACGGACGGGCCTGGCCCGGACGCCGCGCGGCCGTGGGAGGCAGCGGGGCGAGGACACTCGCGCGCATAAAGGAGACAGTGGGTCTTCCCCGTCACGAACCCGACCCCGTCCTAGAGAGCTGTGGAGTATTGGCGACGCATTGATAGCGGTCTGATTTTGGAGCCGGGGTGAAATGCAACCAACTCTTGTGAGCGCAGGTTGGTCTTACCTGGTCTTGTGGTGAGGACTGGTGCTCAGAGGCGTCTGTTAGCGGTTCGGCACTGTTAGCATTGGCTTGAGTCTTGCCCAAAATGATATCCAGGTCGCTTTCCACTCGACTTTCGCACATGGCATGGATATGTGGTACCAAAACAAACACACGTGTCCGCGCGCACGTGTCCGCGCGCACGTGTCCGCGCGCACGTGTCCGCGCGCACGTGTCCGCGTCACTATTAATATATTTTGATGAAAATCTACAAAAGTTTGAGTGTTTAAACGAGAGAAAAATGTGAGAAAATGTTAATACCAGTCTCAGAAAGGTGTATAATGTGTCTGGTGAAGCGTTTTCAGCCTTAAAACATGTATAATAATTGTAAAATATAAAATTGTCCTACTTCGCGGATTTCACTTATTGCGGGCTATTTCTGGAACCTAACCCCCGCGATAAACGAGGGTTCACTGTAAACCAGGATTAAACCAGGACTAAATCAGGACTGAACCAGGACTGAACCAGGACTAAACCAGGACTGAACCAGGACTAAATCAGGACTAAACCAGGACTGAACCAGAACTAAACCAGGACTGAACCAGGACTAAACCAGGACTGAACCAGGACTGAACCAGGACTATACCAGGACTAAACCAAAAATGTTGTCCAAAAACGTCGTCTGAAAATGGCAGTCGGCGTTGTTTTCTTACGTTTGTATTCAAACTTCTCACTCTGGTGTTGTTTCGTGGTCTGGAGCCTTTTGTTTGGTCTTCGTGTTGATCGTCACACCGTCCAGGAAATCCCCAGCCCCCGAGCATCATGGGAGATGGCGTTCTGTTTTCGTAAGGGCCCTGAACGTGACGCCAGGAGGTGTGGATAATAACCCACACTAAAGCATTAACGTGTTCACATGGACATACTGAAATAAAAACACACTGGGGCCATGTTTACAAAAATACTGCGATTTTTAAAGCAGAAATCCATCATTGATTTGACATCATGTATTATTTATTTATGTATTTATTTATGTGTTCATTTATTCAATTATTTATTAATTTATGTGTTTATTTATTTAATTATTTATTTGTTTATTTATTTCATTATTTATTAATTTATGTGTTTATTTATTTCATTATTTATTAATTTATTTGTTTATTTATTTAATTATTTATTGTTCATTTATTCAATTTTTTTCCTGTCTTTGTTTATTTAATTATGTTTTTATTGATTGATTGATTTATGTTTATTTAATTAATTAATTTTATGTATTTATTATTTATTTATGTGTTTGTTTATTTAATTATGTTTTTGATTTATTTATTTAATTATGTTTATTTATTTATGTAATTAATTAATTATTTTTAATTTATTTATTATTTATGTTTGTTTATTTATTTATTTTATGCAGAACTAAAATAATTGTGTCTATATCAGAGTTAAAGTGCCTGTGATCTGCTCATGTTACTAAAACATGCTTAAGAACATTATATTTAAAATTTACCAAAAACTTGTTGCTTTTTTTTCATGGTTTGTGAATATTTTTTTAAGTTTGAAATTGCACTTCCTGGTTGTAAACTCATACCAGTCCAGGTTACCTGCAACCAAAGCTTTACACAAAACACAGAGATTATTTCTGGACAGATAAAAATAGTGAATATAAAAGAAAAGAAAGAATATTTATAGTTTCATAGTTTCATACAAATGTGTTTTCCACAGGTAAATTGTGTTTGGTTTTCGGACAGCGTTCTCCCCAGTGTGACGTCATCGATATGGAAAGAAAACTCTAATTTTCTACATATTTTTAAACTTTTCTTCACAAATTACTTCTTGATTTATGTAAAACTATAATTTATATTTACAACAATTTATATTTACAACATATACAGGACTATACCGGGTCTGAACCAGGACTATACCGGGTCTGAATCAGGACTATAGTGGGTCTGAACCAGGACTATAGTGGGTCTGAATCAGGACTATAGTGGGTCTGAACCAGGACTATATTGGGTCTGAACCAGGACTATAGTGGGTCTGAACCAGGACTATATTGGGTCTGAACCAGGACTATAGTGGGTCTGAACCAGGACTATACTGGGTCTGAACCAGGACTATAGTGGGTCTGAACCAGGACTATACCGGATCTGAATCAGGACTATAGTGGGTCTGAACCAGGACTATATCGGGTCTGAACCAGGACTATATTGGGTTTGAACCAGGACTATACTGGGTCTGAACCAGGACTATAGTGGGTCTGAACCAGGACTATACTCGGTCTGAACCGGGACTATACCGGGTCTGAACCAGGACTATAGTGGGTCTGAACCAGGACTATAGTGGGTCTGAACCAGGACTATACCGGGTCTGAATCAGGACTATAGTGGGTCTGAACCAGGACTATATTGGGTCTGAACCAGGACTATAGTGGGTCTGAACCAGGACTATATTGGGTCTGAACCAGGACTATAGTGGGTCTGAACCAGGACTATATTGGGTTTGAACCAGGACTATACTGGGTCTGAACCAGGACTATAGTGGGTCTGAACCAGGACTATACTCGGTCTGAACCGGGACTATACCAGGTCTGAACCAGGACTATACTCGGTCTGAACCGGGACTATACCGGGTCTGAACCAGGACTATACTGGATCTGGACCAGGACTAGACCAAAACTCATCCAGGTCTGGATCAGGACTAAAGAACCTGATCTAAACACAGACCAAAACTAAAATATACTAAACGTAAACTAAAGGAAACAAGAACATACACATTTTTCTATGGTACAAATAAAACATCTAAATACCCTAAAGATGCATTGCGGAACTTTTTTCGGGTACTCCACCTGCCAACTAGGTTCAGTTGTGATTGTGGAACCTTTTGAAACCTGAGAGCAGACCACGCACAGTTCGTTTAATCCCACAGAGAGTAACGTTGGTGCGAACACAACTAAACGTGGACCACTCCGTTCCATGTCCTCGCCTCTGTGCTGCCGACGCGTTCGCAAGTTCTTCTGAAGTTCTTTTGAAGTTCTTCCACTCTTTGAAGCCTCCTGTGAGGGTCCTGTTCTGCGATTCCCACAGTGCACTGTTCCGCTCACCTTCTCACTCCACTGTTTGTGTCAAAACCACAGCCACATGCACCTTCACACATTCAGAGTGAAACCAACCACCTGCTCTTCTGCCAAAACAACCGCTGCACACTTTTAAAAGAAAAACATGTGCACTGTGTAACTTTTTATTTGTTTTAATTAGGACTATGCACATTAATCAACAAGTCAACAAACAGCATCAGTGTAAATATGCCGGAATTAGCACAACAGCTACTTTTCATCCGTTGTCCTAAGGCAGGTCAGAACAGAAGAACATTTAGAGGAACACACTGAAAAGACAGAAGTCCAGCAAGTTCACCACAATAGAACATTCTGAGTTTAAGGAGAATGTCTACCTGTGTGAGTATGGTTGATTATTTTACAACCGTCTCAGAATGTTTTTGAAGGTCGAGGAGGATCCACAGTTCCTGACATGAGCAGGTCATGTGTTCCATGACAGTGACTGTGAGCACATGGACGAGTGTAATCCGACTGCAAACGGATTGGGATCGTATCGAATTCATGTGCACAGGCTAAGGATCGTATAGGGATTGGTTTCCTGAATCCGATTGGAACCCCTGGCTTAGGCCGATAGTAATCCTCTTGGTTCCGCCTTGTGCACGATATCGGATCGGATCGGCGTACTGCACATGCGCGTGAATTTTCGCCAGGGATTTCACCCGGAAGTGGCGGGAGGCGCCGACGCCGTCATAAGTAGCGATTGTTGCCGGAAAAGTCAGACGAAATCATGGCTGCGAAGAAAGAACGCACAACACGTACACCAATGCTGCTCCGTCAAACTCCTCGAGCGCCATCTTTGTATACCGCAGCATAGTTTGTTGTGTTTTTATTGAGTCGCCATCACCTGGAAGTAGCTGGACCACAGCACCACATAGCGTAGCGGAGCCGGCCAGGTCGCTGACCATTATCCGATTACACGAGCTTCATGTGCACTTGGATTATAGGACAGACCACCCGCCGAGTAACGGGATCAGATTTGGAGAAATCCAATCCGATCCTACCATGTGCACGCAGTGATTGTTCCACCTTGTGATGTCATCATGTGGTGATACAGGAATTACATTGTGTTTTTAAACTCCACACACCTTCACTAGAATCCGGAATTCCCAATCTCTACTGAACGAAAGGTAAAAAGGAACTGTTTACTTGAAAACTACCACTTCTGAAAGGAAACAGTAGTTTTCAAGAAGTTTTCCAAAACTGCTGCTCCTGAAATCCAATCCAATCCTACCATGTGCACGCAGTGATTGCTCTGCCTGGAATGTTCCACAGTGTGACTTTACATTTATTCAATCACAGGTGGTTTTATACATCAAAAATACCTTGAACCAGGGCTAAACCATTCTGGCTGTGAAGCGGGGTCACCTTTCCACAGATCTGACCTGTAGCATGGTCTGGTTTGGTCTCCTTGAAGATAGAAAGATTTAATGCCATACTGTGGAACATTCCAGACAAAACTATATCATCACCATGGAGAAAAGCGTTTCACAGACCCTCCACTAGAAAAGTTACACATTGGACCTGTAATATAATGAGTTTAATGTGTTTTAGTCAAATTTTCCAGATGTTCTTTTGACCTTTTTTGGTCTTTTTCCCCAAAACGAAATAATCTGCATTAGACAATTGCAAAACGAAAAAAGAAACAAGCATCTTTTTTCCTGTGGGACCTTGTGAGACTTTTGCTGTAACCACCCGACCACAGACGCACATTCGATTTAACATTCGCTCAATGACATTTAGGAACTCCCTCTGTCCCTTCTCCTCGGTCGGAAACTCACGGCTGACATCTCGGTTCTGTCACCGTAGGCTGATTTAGCGTCAAAGAGGAAATTTTCTCTGTATTTGGAGGGGAGGCGGAGTCTGCTTCGGGTGACTGGGTTTCAGTACGGGGCCCGCTGAAGTGAAAAACCACACACACACAAAAAAAAAAAGAACAACAGCAGAAGAAGCAGCAGCGGCACAGACCTGCAGCCTACAGGTTCCACTCAAAGGTGAACGAGTGCAGACCGTGTGGGGGAAGTGTCTTGCTCAAGAATACGACAACAGTTTAGTTCAGCTGCCGACTTAATGGCAAATTAACGTTTTTTTACAATCTGAGCCTTCTTTCGGCAATAAAACAAGTAGTTTTACTCACCCATAGCATTTTTCTGTCAATTGGAGCAGTATCGCAGAACTTATGCTGAGCTGTTCTGTTCTAGTAATGATCCCCTATCCGTTAACATGGTGCTGTATCATTTGCTCGGGGCATTACTTTGCGGTGTCCAAATAACACAAACTTTAGCACTTTTCAAATCATAGAAGCCCGATGTCTTAATGAAAGATTTCGTTTGAAGTAAAAGTGGCCTGTAATCCGAGATTTAGCCACAGTTTCGAGTAGATGAGGACGCCAGTGCGCATGCGCGGACTGCTCCCGGGACCCAAACATGAAACGCAAAGCTGAAAACTATGGATAAATCTCGGATTACAGGCCACTTTTGCTTCAAACGAAATCTTTCATTAAGACATCGGGCTTCTATGATTTGAAAAGTGCTAAAGTTTGTGTTATTTGGAGACCGCAAAGTAATGCCCCGAATACAAATGCTAACGGATATGCTACAACATAACTTTCTTCAAACAGCTCCAAATGACACGAACGTGATATGGGTGAGTCAAACGACTTGTTTTATTACCGAAAGAAGGCTCAGATTGTAAAATAACGTTACTTTTCCTTTAAGTATGACGACGGTGATTAGACGTGTTACAGTAAACACAACGCGGGTTAATGACAGCGTTCCATGTATAAGCAGCTCTCCAGGTCAAAATAACTCCGTCTGCATTCAAACAGAAAGAGTTCTATTGTCAGGGAATCAGCAAGTGCACGTTAGCATGTTAGCTGGGCTCATATTACACTATTTTCAACGTTCTAATGTCGTTTCCTCATCACAAACAAACCTGGAGTTGTGTTTTGTTTTATTCACGCGTGTTTAAACACAAACTCTGCACATTTAAGATGAAAAAAAAAAAAAAAAAATCCCATCTTGTCACGACTAAAAGTTCTCAAGAGTCAGTTTTGCATAATCCAGAACCTTTCACAACACAGATCAAATGTTAAAGCTGCACTATGGAGCTTTTCCATATGTAAATTTCCTGCTGGTTTCCATAGAGATGTTACTTGTCAAGGAAGTTGTACCGTATTGCGTTCAAGTAAAAGGCAAAATGTGTGAAGAATCCCTCAGTCGTCCAGGTAGAATCTTGCCTGGTTTACACCAGACCATACCACAGTGAGATATGGTCTGGGAGCACCTACTGAATATCTCGTAGCGGAGGTGTGGTTTACGATCGCCAACGGCCGTTTATTGGGCGTTACGAATTTTATCATTTGGCGTATAGGTAGCCCATAGCCAATCATGCCAGTTGTCAGTTCAAACAAGTTTCTGTTTGTCGCGTAGTACCTGTCACCGTCTTTCCACTCCTCCCCGCTCTCTGATTGGCTCCCAAAATCAGGAGAGCTCACTTGCCATAATTGCCGGGCTGTCTTTCAGATCGGAACGAACGAAAGCAGCCTGGGATTTCCCAGGTTAGGTAGAGTCCATGGTAAAAGGAGAAATTCAATTTGTTAACTGGAAAAAGTTTATTTGGGCGAAAACGTTTCGTAGCTCATCCGAGCTGCTTCATCAGTTCTGCAAAATGTTAACCCTGAATTTGACAGAAGTAACGTTTAATTATTATTCCATGATCCGGGTCACGGGGGCAGCAGTCCAAACAGATCTGCCACCCAAATCTCCCGACACCAGCCCCCATGGATCCTCCAGGTGGTGGGTCTAGTCATAGTTTGCTTTATGACTAGACCCACCTCCTGGGGGAGGTCTAACGGAAGACGGCCCCACGTCGTTCAGGTCTTGATGTATTTTCTGTCATGGGGGCGCTCTAACAGTGTGCACAGACACTGGTGGCGAGGTGGGTTAAGTGTCTTGCCCAAGGACACAACGGCAGCTAGTGGATCCAACCGCTAGACCAACGATGCATGTCGAGAGCGGGATTCGAATCGCCAACCTCAGGATCAGTGGACAAACGCTCTACCAACTGAGCTACTGCCGCCCCTATTTTCTATTATTTTATCTTTTTAATGTTTAAGTGTTCAAATAACAATTAAACCAATTAACTGAAATGCACACGTGGACAGTATATCTCCAGAGATAAACAACTATAACGTTTTATATTAAAACTGAACAAAATTTTCCAACTTGTTAAAATAAAATACAAGTATAGTAAATAAAGAGTTCTAAAAATACAACTATAACATCCATCCATCCATGTTCTTCCTCTTATCCGGGCCGGGTCGCCGGGGCAACAGTCTAAGCAGGGACTCTCAGACTTCCTTCACCCCGGACACTTCCTCCAGCTCCTCCGGGGGGACACTAAGGCGTTCCCAGGCCAGCCGGGAAACATCGTCCCTCCAGGGTGTCCTGGGTCTTCCCCGGGGCCTTAAAAGGCAAAATGTTAACCCTAACTTTGAAAGAAGTTACATTTTCCGTTTAATTATTTTCTATTATTTTATCTTTTTAATATACTGTATATATGTTCAAATGACAATTAAACCAATTAATTGAAATACACATGATTTGATTTTTTTTTTTTTTTTGAGTATACTATAACCTTTTAGATTAAAACTGAATAAAATGTTCCAACTTGTTAAGATAAAATACAAATATAGTAAATAAAGAGTTCTAAAAATACATGTATAAATGCAGACTATTTGTTTTACTATAATAAAAACATGGAGTATACAATACATTCTCTACAGTCAGATTGTCCTTTTTCAGTCAATAACATACAGTGTGTACGGAAAATATTCAGACCCTTAATTTTTTCACTCTTTGTTATATTGCAGCCGTTTGCTACAATCATTTAAGTTCATTTTTGTCTCATTAATGATCACACAGCCTCCCATACTGACAGAAAAACACAGAATTGTTGACATTTTTGCAGATTTATTAAAAAGAAAAACTGAAATAACACACGGTCATTAAGTATTCAGACCCTTTGCTGTGACCAAAAAAAAAAAAAATATGGCTGCACTTACGGTTCCTGTATGTTCTTTTCTGTTTCATCAAAAGAGCGTTAATGAGACTACACTTTCTGGGTGTTTTTATTGTTTAAACAGAATGAGGATTTACAGTAATTCTGGTGGTGTCTTTGTAATCTGCAGATGGGCCATTGTTTCGTGTTTAATCTCCGTAGAAAAGCATGGGCGTATCCGTTTTTGTTGTATTTTTGTGATGAGTCAATGAACTCAATAAACCTGAGTCATAACTGTGACCTCAGGGGGACCAGAAACACCCTAATCCGCGAAAGGGGATTCATGTGTACAAAAATAAACGTGTACTTTTACGCAAATGATAACTAAATGTATTTTTCATGGTATTTTTACAAACAAGTTATGGTATATTTATACATGCCATTTTCTCATCTCTTTGTCCGAATGTTGTTTCCTCGTCACAAACACACCTGCAGATTTAAACTGAAAACACTCTGTTCCACCTTGTGACGTCATGTGGTTAAACATGGAAACAACATTATAACATGACTTTATGCTCACAAGTCAATCTTAGGTCATACAGAACCTTTAAAAGCAATACTATTTTTTTTATTTTTATCTTTGTAAATTCATTTCTGGTTTGAGAATTATATCAATTATCAAAATGTTATGTTTTGTACAGACTTTTTATCTATTTTCACATAAGGAGGAAGATGAATCATTATTGCAAAATGTGTCTTGAGTAAATCCAAACCCATTTCCTGAACCCTTTCCTCCAGTAATAATATTTGAAGTATTTAGAATATGTAACATTTGTCCAAACCCTTTTTATAGTATTATTCAGTTCTTTTTATTGATTTTTAAGAAACATTTAAACATACATAAACACCACATAGAGACAACAGGACAGCAGGCAAAAAATATAATAATTAAAAAAAACATCAATTCAAGCATAAAAATGTAATTAAAAATGAAAATTAATTACATATAGAAAGACATTTTACACTATATCTTTTCTATATTACAATTAGTTTAGTTTATTTTGATGAATAAAAAAAAAAAAAATTGTCCGAGTGTTGATCCCTGTGGAACCCCATCCACTGTATTTAGCCATTGGCTTGTTTTGCTCTTTATTTTATCACACACATTCACTTTTAACCAAGTTCATTTAATATAAAACTGGGGTATTTTTTGAAATTTATATATATATATATATATATATATATATATATATATATATATATATATATATATATATATTTATATTTATTTATTTATTTATTTTTTATTTTTATTTATTTATTTATTTATTTTTTCAGTAAATTCTTTTGGAACTCCCAGCTGTTTCCATGCCTGCGTCTGTTTTGAAGACGTATGCGAGAAAACCCTGTATTCAAATAAAGCTGTGGGCGTTTTGCAGGAAGACTCTTATTGTGACGCGCAAAAAAAACCCTTCACAATAAAGGCAAAGATCAGATCTATCTTTAGAAATCACATTATTTCTGCAAGATCATTTGAATAAAGGAGGAAGAAGTGAAACCAGGTCATGGGAGACTAACTTTTAAGTTAAATCAGGTTAAAGGTTTTGAGTCATGGTGATTCCCAAAGAGCTGCTAAGATGATAAAAGATGAATTACAATAAACATCATTCTGATATTTATTTATACATTTATTACATTTTTTTACAGTCAACACAAAGTTCAATAAGATGAATTGCAGTTAAAGGTGCACTGTGTAACCACTCAATTACAGGTGGTTTTATAGCTCAAAAATTCCCTGAAAAACAGGCTTTCTGACTGTGAATGGAGCTGCCTCTCCACGGATCTGACCTGTAACTTAAGTCTGGTTTGGTCTCCATAAAGTTAGAAAGGTTTAATGCCATACTGCGGAACTTTCCAGACAAAGCAATAACATCTCCATCAAGAAAAGCATTTGACGGACCCTCCACTAGAAAAGTTACACAATGCATCTTTAACATGGGCAGAAAGAATTAGTAAAAATTTTGAGTAAAAATGATTCTAGTGACGATGAATGGAGTTTTAAAACACAGTGGAGCACTTCCTGTATTACCACGACATCACAAGGTGGAAGAGAGTGTTTTCAGTCTGAGAAGAAATCTGCAGGTTTTTGTGCGTTAAACATGTGTGAATGAAACAAAACACAACTCCAGATGTGTTTGTGACGAGGAAACGACATTAGAACATACTGTAGATCCAAAAAAAAAAAGTTTAATATGGACCCTTCAAAAGTCTCTGTTGTTAATGTGCTAGAGTCAATGCAAAATTAAATTGAATTAAAATCTGAGAGGATCAATATGACAAAAAAATATTCTGTTTTTGTCATTTCACTCAGCCCTATGTGGATGACTGCGTGCACATGGACGAGTGTAATCCGACTGCAAACGGATTGGGATCGTATTGGATTCATGTGCACAGGCTAAGGATCGTACAGGGATTGGTTTCCCGAATCCTATCGGAACCCCTGGCTTAGGCCGATAGTAATCCACTTGGTGCCGCCTTGTGCACGATATCAGATCGGATTGGCGTACTGCGCATGCGCGGGAATTTCCGCCAGGGATTTCACCCGGAAGTGGCAGGAGGCGCAGACACTTTCGTAAGTAGCGATTGTTGCCGGAAAAGTCAGACGAAATCATGGCTGCGAAGAAAGAATGCACAACATGTACACCAATGCTGCTCCGCCAAACTCCTCGATCGCCATCTTTGTATACCGCCACATAGTTTGTTTTTATTGAGTAGCCATCACCCGGAAGTAGTTGGACGACAGCGCCACATAGCGTAGCAGAGCCGGCCAGGTCGCTGACCATTATCCGATTACACAAGCTTCTTGTGCACTTGGATCTAAGGACAGACCACCTGCCGAGTAACGGGATCGGATTTGGAGAAATCCAATCCGATCCTACCATGTGCACGCAGTGGATGTTCACACAGTGTTGCGGTGATGGACTCAGACCAAAAAGGAAAAAGAAAAAGGTGAATTTATTGAACAGACCGGGTAGAGATGCAGGCTGGAGCAGGTGGGGATCTCCGGAGATGGATGAACAAAAACTCAGGGGCGCAGAGGTTCAGGTGACGAGGAACAAAAATTCGAGAGCCCAGAGTTAACGAAACAAAACAGAAAACAACAAACAGAACAAACAAAACAGTCTGGCAAAGTCTCTCTGGGGATCTTGATTGCCCACCAGGTGAAGGGAATCACCAGTCCTGGGAGACACTAAATCACACATCCGAGCTCTAAATCACAATCAAAATTCAGCAATCACAGCTCTAAATCACCACATCTAAATCACACATACGAGCTCTAAATCACCACAAGAGCTGTGTTTTATTTTTATTTTTTTTCTCACTGATTCTGTGCAGTTTGAAGCCTAAATGTGTGATCAAACACCGCCATGTTCTAAAGCAGAACTAAACTAGGACTAAAGCAGGACTAAACCAGGACTAAAGCAGGACTAAACCAGGACTAAACCAGGACTAAAGCAGAACTAAACTAGGACTAAACCAGGACTAAACCAGGACTAAACCAGGACTAAACTAGGACTAAACCAGGACTAGAGCAGGACTAAACTAGGACTAAACCAGAACTAAACTAGGACTAAACCAGGACTAAACCAGGACTAAAGCAGGACTAAACTAGGACTAAAGCAGAACTAAACTAGGACTAAAGCAGGACTAAACCAGGACTAAAGCAGGACTAAACCAGGACTAAACCAGGACTAAAGCAGAACTAAACTAGGACTAAACCAGGACTAAACCAGGACTAAACCAGGACTAAACTAGGACTAAACCAGGACTAAAGCAGGACTAAACTAGGACTAAACCAGAACTAAACTAGGACTAAACCAGGACTAAACCAGGACTAAAGCAGGACTAAACTAGGACTAAACCCGGACTAAAGCAGTACTAAACGAGGACTAAACCAGGACTAAACCCAGGACTAAACCCAGGACTAAACTAGCTGAATAAGTTAAAATAAGTATTCTGAATGTAGTATTTTCTGTACGTGTACAGTATTCAACAGAAGTTTCAGTAACAAACTTTCCTTCACTGTTCATGAGGCTTTTCCTTTTTTGTTAATTCACTTCACATAATTTAGAGTTTAGTCGCGTTAGCTTTAGCGTAGCATTTTTACTACTACCACTGAACTACTGACCAAATTAGCACCAATATAACTCTTAAGTTGCCGTGAATGACTCTGCGTGAAACTCCATAAATCCCCGTTTGGATGCGTTTCGGGCCGTTCGGTGGAAAGAGAATTGCTGTTTTGTTTCTGGAGCTCCTTAAACGCCAGGCTGTGTGGGGCCGGAGTACTTCGTCTTGGAGCTGGACGGATGAAAGGTTTCGGTTGTGCCTGTTCTTAAAGGGACAGTTTAATCAATGACAGTGGGCAACCCTGGTGGTCGCGCGGCTGTGGGAGGGGCTAGTCTGAATCGGCCAATAGGAAGTGAGGAAACGGGGGATCCTAAAGACTGATTGGCTGAGGATTTGAAGTTAAAGACTTGTTTGACTTTTAGACATGCAAAATATACCCTGATTTATAATACTTAAATAACAGTCGTACCACATTTGTTACTACTACTACTACCACTACTACTGGGCCTACTACTACTACTACTGGGCCTACTACTACTACTACTACTGGGCCTACTACTACTACTACTGCTGCTACTACTGCTACTACTGCTACTGCTACTGCTACTACTACTGGGCCTACTACTACTGGGCCTACTACTACTACTACTGGGCCTACTACTACTACTAGTACTACTACTGCTACTACTGCTACTACTGCTACTACTGCTACTACTACTGCTACTACTGCTACTACTACTACTGCTACTACTGCTACTACTACTACTACTGCTGCTACTACTACTACTACTACTACTACTGCTGCTGCTACTACTACTACTGGGCCTACTACTACTACTACTAGTACTACTACTGCTACTACTGCTACTGGGCCTACTACTACTACTACTGGGCCTGCTACTAGTACTACTACTGCTACTACTGCTACTACTACTACTACTACTACTACTACTACTGGGCCTACTACTACTACTACTACTGCTACTACTGCTGCTACTACTGCTATTATTACTACTACTACTAACTATGAGACTGTATTATTTTTTCATGTATCTGAGCAAAATTTGCCCCAGAACAGATATATCGTATACAGTACACAGCCGTTGAGATCAAAATAAGTCTGCAGTGCATTTTATTGTCTGATAATCAGGAAGTGTGCCGTTAGCATGCTAGTTGTTGTTAGTTGTTATTGCAGCTTTGTTACCATAACTCGCCTCAGAAAGTTGTGAAAAGAACTTATAAACTAACAGTGAATTATACGAGGAGTGTGCAAGGTAGTTTTGTTTTGAAGACAGAAAAATTCAGGTACAGAAAGTGGTGCGAGTCGTCGTATCAGATCGTTGTGGTGAAAAGGGAAAACTCTCCATTTGCAGGTCAGTCTACGTTCCTCCCCTCACCTATGGTCATGAGCTCTGGGTAATGACCAAAAGGCCGAGATCGCCAATACAAGCGGCCGAAATGAGTTTCCTGCGTAGAGTGGCTGGGCGCTCCCTTAGAGATAGGGTGAGGAGCTCAGTCACACAGGAGGAGCTGGGCATAGAGCCGCTGCTCCTCCACGTCGAGAGGAGAAGCTGAGGTGGCTCGGGCGTCTGTTCCGGACGCCTCCCTCGGGAGGTGTTCCGGGCACGTCCCACCGGGAGGAGGCCCTGGGGAAGACCCAGGACACACCGGAGGGACTGTCTCTGGGCTGTCCTGGGAACACCTCAGGGTCCCCCCAGAGTAGCTGGAGGAAGTGTCTGGGGTGAGGGAAGTCTGTGAGTCCCTGCTCAGACTGTTCCCTCAGCAACTCAGCCCCGGGTAAAGAGGAAAAAAATGGATGGATAAAATCTAAAGATAAAGTGAAAATGATAAACAATGTGTAGAATCCCTCAGTCGTCCAGGTAGAATCCATGCCTGGTTTACACCAGACCATATCACAGTGAGATATGGTCTGGGAGCACCTACTGAATATCTCATAGTGGAGGTGTGGTTTACAATCGCCAACGGCCGTTTATTGGGCGTTACGAATGTCTATCAATTGGCGTATACGTAGCCCATAGCCAATCATGTCAGTTGTCAGTTCAAACTACAAGTTTCCGTTTGTCACGTAGTATGCGTCACCGTCTTGCCACCCCTCCCCGCTCTCTGATTGGCTCCCAGAATCAGGAGAGTTCGCTTTCCATAGTTGCCAGGCTGTCTTTCAGATCAGAACAAATGAAAGCAGCCTGGGATTTCCAGGTTAGTAGAATCCATGGCTTGTTTACAGTTTCTGCTAACCAGACCCCACACTCCACTCCCACTGCAGATCTAATAGGCCCACCTAACTAACACCAACTGTAAACCAGTAGGTGTGGTAGTCTCAGAGTCATTTCATTGTAGTTAGCGCCCCCTTCAGGGAGATATAGGCAGTGTCCACCAGCGTTTGACCAGAACTGAAGAAGCTAAACAGCAGGTTCCATGTGTTTTGTGCACGGTAGTCCGGTGCGTGACAGGTACGCCTCCTGCTCCTGTGCATTTTCTCATACTTGACAGGGACAAACCTGTCAGGCTCATGTAAATCTATTCAAACCCCCAGGGCTGAACATCGGGCTGTGTCAGAAGAGGCGAAGAGGCGAATCCTGGAGTCTGATTAGTTCAGAGTTCATTTTTATTGTTTGACTTTTAAAGGAGCAAAATGTTTATAGTGTTAAATGATGAACTATTAAAAAATGTATTAAGCTACAAGGTGGAATGGAGGATTTTGAGCTTTGGAGATGTAGACAGACTAATGATAGAGGATTACTCAAACAAGAACGGTAGCCTACATTATTGCCCCGTGGGGAAATTTGCCCTCTGCATTTGACCCATCCTCACAGTGCAGTGCTGAGGGACCATCTCCATGATCTTGTTCCTAGGCTTGATCAGGACTACCAGAGCTGGAACATTTGACCTGTTGTGCCTGTTTTCACCCACGAGAAGAAAATAATCCCGCACTCCGTCTTACTTGCAAAATGTAAGATTTATTAAAGGGATAGTTCGGGGTTTTTTTATGTGAATCTGTATGGCGTCCCCTTCAGCAGTGTCGTGCATTAACACTGACTTACCCCTGACAGTGTCCTCTGAGCCGAGTTCTGCCCCGGTTCTGGAGCTGACCAAAGTAGGTCCGGTAAGTTAGCGGGGACATTAAATAAAGCTTGTTTTTCTCCTCAAAACAATATTTGTCCAAAAAGTGATATATTTGCATCACAAAAAAGTCAGCAGTCATAATCGCTTAGTGCTATTTTCTCTCGAGTCGTATCACTGCGCATCTATTATTATTATTAGGCCCGAGCGCTAAAGCGTAGGGCCTTTTGTTACTGTTCTGCAGTGCGAAGCACTGCAGAACCAGCGTGCACAAAACAAAGCGCGAAGCGCTTTGTTTTGTGCACGCAGCAGAGCGCGAAGCGCTCTCCCCTTTTTAAGCACCTAGCACTCATGTCAACGACTGGTGCCCGCTGACTTGGCACGGTGGCATCGCCTGTGGCCGCGATAGCGGCCAAATTGTAATTGTTCACCCCAAAACATTCTCGGCCGACCAGCGTGCGCAAAACAAAGCGCGAAGCGCTTTGTTTTGTGCACGCAGCAGAGCGCGAAGCGCTCTCCCCTTTTTAAGCACCTAGCACTCATGTCAACGACTGGTGCCCGCTGACTTGGCACGGTGGCATCGCCCGTGGCCGCGATAGCGGCCAAATTGTAATTGTTCACCCCAAAACATTCTCAGCCCACCAGCGTGCGCAAAACAAAGCGCAAAGCGCTTTGTTTTGCGCACGCAGCAGAGCGCGAAGCGCTCTCCCCCTTTTAAGCACCTAGCCCTCATGTCAACGACTGGTGCCCGCTGACCTGGCACGGTGGCACCGCCCGTGGCGGCAAAATTGTAATTGTTTTGTGGGCACACATGACATCGTGCACGCAGTGCACGATGTCATGTGTGCCCACAAAACCAGAGCGCGAAGCGCTCTCCCTTTTCCAAACACTCAATGCCACACTATAGTGACACTCATAGGATCCAATAGCACAGACTGGCACTGCCCATTGCCGCGAAAGCGGCATAATTGTAATCGTTACCCATCGTAAACGTCAAAAATGTGTATTGGGCAAGTGAGTAATCGATGAGGTCAATGACGAGCGCAACGCGCTCGTCATTGACAATGGACCCCACGGGTGCGTTACTGGACGCGAGCCCTTTCCATTGATATATATATTGCCACCATAGGTGGCACCATATTGTTATTGTTCTGGTTTTTCTTATTATTATTTATTCTTATTATTATTTTCCTCCCCCCCTTTTTGCAGGTTTCGGGTACTTCCCACGGACGAAAACTCACGAAATTTTGCACAAAATTCAAGAATGCCAAAAAAGGAATTTACAAATAATCTGTATTAAAAAATCTTTAAAAATGGCTCGACAGCGCCCCCTAGAAAATCAAAATACATTGCGCCTATGGCTATACCCGAAAAATGAACTTTGTCGTAGACAAATGAAATTCGGGTGGTGGATAGGTCATGTCGTTACGAACCAAAAAATATATTACGCTGTTGCTAGGCGACCAACAGGAAGTCGGCCATATTGACCCGAGCACGCGACCCGGCGCCGAAGGCGCAATTTCCTGCCTTCGTATTTTAACGAACTCCTCCTAGGGTTTTTGACCCAGACTCACCAGAATCGTGCTGTATCATCTAGACAAGTGGGACATTAAAAGTTGTTAAAAGCGTTCTAAAAGAGTGAACGTTGTTTCCGTGACAACGCCACAAATTTCGGGTTCGTTTTTGCGGCTCGCCATCAAACTTCGACGAGCGATAATTTGCGCATACTTTGGCCGATTTCACTCAAACTTTAATCGTTCATTGACACCCCGGCCCTGAACATATTGATATAATAAAATCTAAAATGGGTGCTATAGCGCCACCTAGGGACATTGCATGGAAGCGCAAAATTTTACTTTGTCGTAGACATACCAAATTTGGTACATATATTCGTGATGGGGTATCGATCAAAAAACTCAATGACGCCAACACGCCATGTCCCATCGTGTTGCCATGGCAACAGGCCAAACTTCTCTCCTTGCCAATGGGATGTCAGGCAAAAACTTTGTCGTAGCCAAACCAAATTTGGTACACAGATGCATCATGGGAAGAGGAACAAAAAAGTATATTAACCGGTTGCTAGGCGACCAACAGGAAGTCGGCCATTTTGGACCGAGCATGTGACCTGGCCCCGAAGGCGCATTTTCCTGTCCTCGTATTTTAACGAACTCCTCCTAGGGTTTTTGACCCAGACTCACCAGAATCGTGCTGTATCATCTAGACAAGTGGGACATTAAAAGTTGTTAAAAGCGTTCTAAAAGAGTGAACGGTGTTTCCGTGACAACGCCACAAATTTCAGGTTCGTTTTTGTGGCTCGCCATCAAATTCGACGAGTGATAATTCGCACATACTTTGGCCGATTTCACTCAAACTTTAATCGTTGGTGGACACCCCGGCCCTGAACAGATTGATATAAGAAAATCTGAAATGGGTGCAATAGCGCCCCCTAGGGAGACTGCATAGAAGCGCAAAATTTTACTTTGTCGTAGACATACCAAATTTGGTACACACATTCGTGACAGGGTCTCGGTCAAAAAACTCAATGACGCCAATACGCCATGTCCCATCGTGTTGCCATGGCAACAGGCCAAACATCTGTCATCACCAATGAGACACCAGGCAAAAACTTTGTCATAGCCAAACCAAATTTGGTACACAGATGCATCATGGGAATAGGAACAAAAAAGTATATTAAACGGTTGCTAGGCGACCAACAGGAAGTTAGCCATATTGGCCTGAGCACGCGACCCGGAGTTGAAGGCACATTTTCCTCTCCTCGTATTTTAACGAACTCCTCCTAGGGTTTTTGACCCAGACTCACCAGAATCGTGCTGTATCATCTAGACAAGTGGGACATTAAAAGTTGTTAAAAGCGTTCTAAAAGAGTGAACGGTGTTTCCGTGACAACGCCACAAATTACAGGTGTGTTTTTGCGGCTCGCCATCAAATTCGGCGAGTGATAATTGGCACATACTTTGGCCGATTTCACTCAAACTTCAATTGTTCATGGACACCCCGGCCCTGAACAGATTGATATGAGAAAATCTAAAATGGACACTGTAGCGCCCCCTAGGGAGATTGCATGGAAGTGTAAAATTTTACTTTGTCGTAGACATACCAAATTTGGTACACACATTTGTGACAGGGTCTCGATCAAAAAACTCAATGATGCCCCCGCGCCATCTCCCATCGTGTTGCCATGGCAACAGGCTAAACATCTGTCATCACCAATGACATGCCTGGCAAAAACTTTGTCGTAGCCAAACCAAATTTGGTACACAGATGCATCACGGGAAGAGGAACAAAAAGTATATTACGTCGTTGCTAGGCAACCAACCAGCCGTATTGGATAGACCATGTCCTGTCAAACTTCGATGAGTGATAATTCGCACATACTTTGGCCGATTTCACTCAAACTTTAATCGTTGGTGGACACCCCGGCCCTACACAGATTGATATAAGAAAATCTAAAATGGCCATAATAGCGCCCCCTAGGGAGATTGCATGGACAGAAAAAATGTACTTTGCCATAGACACACCAAATTTGGACCACACATTCGGGACATGGTCTCGATCAAAAAATACAGTGACACCCCACTCCTTCTCGCGTCATGTTGCCATGGTAACAGGCCAAACATCTATCCCCGCCATTAGGATGCCCGGCAAAAACTTTGATGTAGCCACACCTAATTTGGTACATAGATGCATCATGGGAATAGGAACAAAAGTATATTACACCATTGCTAGGCAACCAACCAGCCATATTGGATAGACCATGTGACCTGGTGGCAAAGGCGTCATTTCCTGTCAAACTTCGACAAGTGATAATTCACGCATACTTTGGCTGATTTCACTCAAACTTTAATCGTTGGTTGACACCCTGGCCTTGAACAGATTGATATGAGAAAATCTAAAATGGGCACTATAGCGCCACCTAGGGAGATTGCATGGAAGTGCAAAATTTTACTTTGTCGTAGACATACCAAATTTGGTACACACATTCGTGACAGGGTCTCGATTATAAAACTCAATGATGCCCCCACATCATCTCCAATCGTGTTGCCATGGCAACAGGCTAAACATCTTATTTATTTATTTATTTATAACGGACAGTGCATATTGACCAACAATTACTGTATAACATGCCAATGGGACGCCCAGCAAAATCTTTGGTATAGACACACCAAATTTGGTACATATATGTATCATGGGAATAGGAACAAAAAGTATATTACGCCGTTGCTAGGCAACCAACAGGAAGCCAGCCATATTGGATAGACCATGTGACCTGGTGGCGAAGGCGCCATTTCCTGTCCTCATATTTTTTTTTATTCAATTTATTTATTATTGCTTGCACCCAGCATTTAAAAGAACAAAAATACACACAAAAGAAAAAGAAAATAACAGAACAGTGCAGAAAGGCTTATGAGTGACCTCTTAAAATGATTGAAATTTAACACACACATGCATCCAGATAACACACACTCACACATGCACCGAGCTCAAACACACACACACACACACACACACAATCAAACCAACTGTGATTTAATAAATGTAAGTTTGAGCTGTTTATTGTCATACTATGGAACTTTCCAGTCAGAGCAATGATAGTAGATCCATAGAAACAAGCAGGTGATGGACCCTGCACAGTGCACCTTTAAGCTTTCATCTTGTCAACTGTGATCATTTCGTTACAATTCAGCGAAATGACAAGAACCTATAGTTATTATAATGCAAAACATTTCTAAAGCTATTTACTGTAATATCATTGGGTGTTTTGAACCTAATCTCACCAAATATCTTTTGTGTTAGGGATCAATGCATTTATTGAAAATGTTTCCTGCCAAAATGACTGCCCCAGTCTCACAATAATGTTGCTGGGACATACACAAGAAACAAATGAAGACACATTCAGCCAGTGTATAACTAAAGGATACCTTTAAAATACACCTTCTAACCCACACGTGCCACACACTCTCATACCCACACACATGTGCACACCAGCAAACCCCTTAAAGGCACATACACATAAAAGAACACAATTAACCCCGGTTATCACAATACTATATTTTTTAATGCTGCTTGAAATTTTATTTTGATGTTTTTTAGTAAGGCCTTAATTTTGACAGAATCCATTTAATGACTGTTAATGCTTTTTAATGCCCCGCAGAAACCCTGCTTATTAGGGGTGTGAATCTTTCACTCACAAAACGGTTCGATTCGAATCTCGATTCACAGGCTACGATTTGATCCAGGGACGATTCATAAAATTAGTGAACGATCCGGTACGATTCGATCCGATCCGGTTCGGTTAATTTCGATTCAATACAAATTGACAACTTTACTCCCAAGTGCTTTAAAGTTATTGAGAAGAAAAAGAGAGAAACAGAAATGAAATTTCCAAATAGTATCCTTTTGTTTATTTAGTGTCCAACAGACAATACACCAGGCCTAGTGAAAAACTGGCAATCTGGTTTGCAAAACTCTGCTCATACTTAAAATACAACACATTCCTTCCCTCAAGCAACACAAAACAATAAGGTTAGATATCAAAAATAAAAAAGACCTTATAAAACAAGCAAGTTGCCTATTAAAGTCAAAAATCTGAATGAATCAGAATGAGTTAGTAATTAGTGCTTCAGTCACTCATGAGTTTCAGTAAGTATAAAAGTGTAACATATCACTGACAAGAAGATAGATATTACTAGGCAGTTATAGAAAACACTAGCATGTTAAATCCACTGAATAACTAATACTTTCTCTCCATCTTATAACATTTCCTTACTCTCCTTTGAGACAAAAATCATCTGTGTGTGAAGTACATTTCTATACACACAAATCATAAGTATCTAAATACAGAAATTCACCAATTCTGATTATACATTGTATTTTCCACACAGAAGTAAATTAGCCAAGTCAATTTTAGCCCAAATCAAATATACATTGCCAATACATGAATGTTGTCTAAATAAATCACCCAATCCACTAACCGTGACAATAAAAACGCTAGTATCATACAATTGTTATGGTCTATAGCTGCCATGGAAACTACTGAGCTCAGTGAAACATCAGACCGATATCAACGCGACACAACACTGGCACAAAAGTTAACCACGCATATGAACCATGTCCATAAATAGCGGTAGCACCAAATTAACTTAAACAACAGCTCAATAAAAGGAAACTTATCTTAGCTTACCGATAGAGTAGATCTCCTGACGAGACGAGGCGGCGGGAAACCCGCCCTCCGCACAATGTGAATTGGGACATGGCTATACAGTGCAAACATTTTGTGTTCGCTTCCGCATATAGCCCGCGCCCGCTCGCATGATTGGCAGTTAACCAGCCAATAAGCTTCAACCCCAGGTAAGTGAACCACCCACCGTTCGCGAAAGAACGCAGACTCACACAGCGCGGCTTCTGCCCCACGAGAGAGACCGCTCAGGAGCTAGCAAACCGATTCTTGGCTGTAAATCCGGTGCATCGGACCTTTCGTAGTGCATTTGGACCAATCCGGGCTCCGCTGATCGGTACACTCAGATCGCAGAGGTCACAGACCAATAACCGATCCAAATCGGTTAATCTTTACACCCCTACTGCTTATGGATACAGACGCTCCTCTACATACGAACATTCAACTTACGAACATTCGGAGTTACGAACAGGGTCGAAAAAAAAAAAAAAAAGTTAAATGTTTGGGCAAAAGTGCTGTACATGTACGTAAGTGAGTTTTTGTATTTAGCACCTATTCCGACTTCCGAGTAGTGCGTATTTCTGCCGCCAATGCACAGGCAGGGCGCTACGATCATGTGCCCAGCATCTCCCCAGCATCACGCCCACTCAGTTGAAGTGTTCAGACGTACTTGCGGTGTTACGAACTTTGTTGTTTTATCTTGCATCCATAATCCAATATGGTTGGTGAAAAGCGAAAAGCTTCTAGTGAAAGTGGAAATGTGAAAAAGCGGCAAGCCGTCTCATTTGAAAAGAAGGTGGCGATAATAACGAAACTTGATGCTGGTGAGAAGATGGTGAATGTGGCACGCGCATACAAATACAACATGAACCGTTCGACGATCGGTACGGTAAGCTAAATTTGCATTTTTAAAAAAATAGGCTACATGCACACACAGTCTCACACATACATTCACACACACACACGCTCTCTCTCTCTCAGCTGTGTCTACTGCGTCTGCCTCTGTGTCTCTCTTCTTTTTATCTCATCAGTTTTCCATATTTTTAAAAAGCATATTGTTTTGTTCATTCATTCATGAATGAATATTATTTTGTTACTATTTAGTGTTATTTAAATGCAGTACAAATCCATATAGATTACTTATACAAGCCTTAAACATACATTCCCTTCTAAAGAATGCCCTATAACAAATTCAACAAACGAACAAATTCAACAAACGAACGGCCGTTCGGAACGTAACTCGTTCGTAGGTTGAGGAGTGTCTGTATTTCATAAGAAAGTGCAATATAATAACTGGCTCTTGCTCCCCACCTGGCAATATGACATCATGACACTCTAGAAAAGGGGTGTCAAATTCAGGGGTTATATCCAACCTACTTTAATCCCAAAGGGGCCGGATCAGAAAACTCATGGCATATGTACTCCAAAAATAGCAAAAAGTCCAAATATTATATAGAATATTATAAATATAATACAGAAGTCTTTTTTTATTTGATGAACTCAATCAATCAAACACTTTTTATAAAGCGCTTTTCATACAAAAAAATGTAATACAAAGCGCCTCATATTATAATATTATGAACCTGAAACTTTAAGAAAAATGCAGTTTCAACACAATGTTTTAACATTAGCTTGTATGCATTTCACAGAATTTAGTCATGCTTTCTTTTTGCACCTGAAACTCTTTTAGCCTGCACAAGTGCATCAATATCAGGCACCATGTCCTGAGTAGCTAAAATATAATTAAAATATTTTAATACAAAATCAGTCGAGGGCCAGATTAAAGGTCTTGGAGGATCTGGCCCCCGGGCCACATGTTTGACACCCCTGATCTAGAATCTGCAAACCACCAATAGGAACAAAGCAAAATATAGCCCCCCCCCCTCCCAAACCAGAAGACCGTGATAGCACCCCTATAAAATCAAAATATACTGTGCTTTTGACCATACGCCATTTTGTCATAGATGCACCATTCATGTCTCCTGTAATGCAAGTTTTTGTGTCATAATCATAATTTGCACATACTTTGTCACATCATGATGGAAAAATTGACTCTTGATGGAAAAAGTAAATCATTGCCACACCCCATGTCTGATCATGTTGGCATGGTGATGTCCCAAAAACACACATCCATGCAATCAAACACAAAATGTGTTGTCACCAAACTTAATTTGTTGTATATATTCATCAACATGTTTGGAAGCACAAAATTACATTACATGACATGATTTTGACAAACACTAATGTACCTTGGATTGATCATATTCTCCCTTGAATATGCACCATTAAAATTGTATTAAAAAAAGGCCACGGCCCACTTCTCATCTTGTTGCCCAGAAGAAATGACTCAAATATCAACCAGTCAGTGGGTTGTCCCGAGGTCTGAATCTTGACAAAACCATGTGACCTCTTGATTTGAACATTTTGCATCTTAAGAAATTGATGAGGTCTAAATAAGATAGAAAGAGGGATAGAGAGATAGGGAGAGAGAGAAGACAGGACGACATCAGGACAAAAGCCGGTCCAAACCACACCATGTCTAAAGCATTTATACAGGGAATGCATTTAAGTCAGTTTATAAAGACATCTCTCCTTTGAGAAACGATGGTTTATTAAACAAGTCAAATAGAGTCAAATAGTAAACCATTACACACACACGAGGCAATTATTGGTGAGTAAAAATTATGTTCCCTTTTTGCTGAAGCACAGTGACAATCCAAAATGAACAAATTATCTTTGCAAAATATGGTGGAATACCACTGCTTAACTGCAGTACAATAGTACATTCTTATAGTACATGTAATTACTATATACAGCTACAGCGTTATAAAGAGACTCAAATAAGTGGCACATTTCACCATGATTCAAATGTTTGAATAGACAGAAAAACATTCAAATAAACTTATGAGCAAATTATGTTTTCAGGTTTGTCTCACACACTTGTTAATATAAGGCCACATTTATCATGGGACATTTCCTCAGCTGTTTAGGTGCTCCTCAGCTAAGATGAAAAACTACCATTTTACTATTTTACTTATGCACAAAATTAGAAGTTAAACCTAAACATCACTATTAGGACACATTAGGGACAGCAGCAGACAGCACGAGCAGGAGGGAGGCCTGATGCAACCAAAGAACCCACAGGTCTACAGTCAGTGGAGACCCCACAGGTCTTCTAAAGTCAGCGTGTACAGTGGAGACATGACCCAAAGTACTTGGACCACTCAGTGTGAGGAATTCCCCGTCTTCTGGAGGAGGAGGAGCAGAATGGGCTTTACGTCTGATTGATTCAAAGTCCTGTCCTGAACAGTGAAAACCTGTAATGACACACACATTAAGAAAACTACAAAACTATGTTCACATGTACATTCAGATCCAAAGGCCGTTTATATAAATCAAACAGATAAATTAATAGAGGAATCCCACACATTTGAGAAAGGTGTAGTTTCACAATTTAAATAATGATTTCAATATGAGCACAATTCATTTGAAGCCCTTATTATAACTGGAGTAATAACGCAACATGTAACATACCTAATCAGGGGCAGGAGTCTGGGCCAGCACAGCTCCAGCGCAGTTTTGGCTTTACTTTGTCATCTGAATTTGACCCATTTCATGAAGCATGAGCATCTCATCAGCCAACACTTCTGTGGCCCCAGCAGTGGAGGCTGCAAATGAGAAAAGAAAATTCATATAAAACATTTCAAACATTTTTCTCATTGTTATATTAGATGTGATGGACATAACAGACACAGTGTCTAGTATCTACACCAGTGTCTGCACCTGTTCAATGAGCCTAATGTCCATCTTATATTTGACCTGTTCAGTGTTATTTACTCTTCACTTTACAAACATGCAGATTGTAAAAAACAGATAATGTATTCCCAGAATTAAATGCATAATATGATGGAGGCTCATATTACATGATTTACAATTAAATATAAACTTTGATATAGTCAAACGGTGTCTTTTAAGTTTAATGTATGAAATAATGTGTTTTTATCTTACCTCAGAGCTACAATGGCCAAGTGTTTATGTGTTTCCATGAAAACGTCCTCCTCGAAGCTTCATTAATCCCTCCGTGGTCTTCTTTTCCTCTGACAGGAAAAACATTATTAGTGTTTGATGTAAATCTGTCCAAATACGAAGGTTTGAGCAGACTTTTTATCACTTTACCTGTAGATTATTAGCAAAACTTTTAGCTCAAAGCTCAGAGATTCACACAAATTAAAACAAATTTATTTGATAGTTTTGTGGTTTATGGACGTATTTTTTCGTTTACAGTTGTGTTAGTCATGATTTCCTGAAGTTAAAAGCGTGTACTCACACGTTTTCTCCGCTCTCTGGACGGTCTTTTTGCTTCGTATTTTCAAACATCTGTCTGCCGCCGCGTGGTGCATGATGGGATATATGACAGTGCGAAATGTGCTTGGATGTGCCCTTCATTCACGGCCCAATCTCCATGGAAATGAGGGCGGTTTTCAGGCCGCATTTGAAGTGTGCATGGAAAAGAAATAAGACAGCACTATTATCACATGCAAAACACCAAGGCGAGATAATAACAAAACAAATACATTACTTTTCTAAGACGCTGAAATGTTCCATTGAAGAAACATCCAGCTATCAGAGCACTGAGCTGATGAACGTGTTCCTGGAGCCTGGGCCTGGAGACAAAGACTGGAGACAAAGGGGAGGGGTGTGAATACACTCTCTCAAATATACGTCTGGAACAGTACCTTCTGTTATTAACTAGGGAAAGTCAAAACTGGGTCTTGGGATAATACCTTGATTTTTAATCTTAAAATGCAGTCTCCTTCCATCACAGCGTCTCTTACAGCTATCACTTGAGAATGTGAAGACCAGACTTTGTATCTTTTAAGTTGGTAACCTTATCTGGGGAGGTGGCTGTGGTATGATGGCCATCACAAATAACAAAAAAAGTTGTCAAAGACTGAAAGGTTGCCAGGCTCTACTGCATTATAATCCTAATACATTTACATGAGGCCAAATGTCATTAAACATCATGTGAATGGAGTTTAGTGAAAATGCTTTTTAAGCACCAATGCAGAAAATGATTAACACATCTTGTAAACAAGGGAATCTCAACATTATTTTGCTTACACTACAATTGCACTACATCTATACATTTACCTTTATGCTTTGCAATGGCTGTGCAACAGCCAAAGATCTTCCAGTTCTCTGGCATCTGCCACACTCCGAGACCTTTAAGAAAATTGTCATGATAAACAAATTAATAATGTCCTAATCTAATTGGCTGAACAAAATGAGTCCATAACATAACACAGAAATAAATCACATACCCATCTGTCAATATCCACTGAGATGCCAACCCAGTAAAATCTGGAGCATATTGCTGCATGTCCCTCAATTGGTGATGAATGGAATTCAATGAACAGTGATCTGGCTTCATCCCTTATTTGGATCACTCTTCTAGTATCTCCGTAGAAGAGCTGTCCATCTGCAGTGAACAATCACAAAGTGATAAACAACAACATTTTCCGAGACATGGATATATTTGAACACACCTTTGCCTACTTACCCTTTAGTGTAAACTTCTGAGAATGCCTCCCTGAGCTCAACTTCTGAGACTTGGTATAACCTTCTGGGTATTCCCCCTAGTCAGGAACTCAAAAACCTACTTGGAGGACTAAATCAGAACCAAGTCAAACCACATCAGGACTAAAGCTGGACCAAACCACGCCAGGTTTACAGCAGGTCTAAACCAGCCCCACTCTAGGACTAAATCAGGACCAAGTCAAACCACATCAGGACTAAAGCCAGACCAAACCACACCAGGTCTAAAACAGAACTAAACCACGACCACACCGGGTCTAAAGCAGGACTAAACCAGGTCTACAAGCAGGTCTAAACCAGCCCCACTCTAGGACTAAATCAGGACTAAATCAGACCACATCAGGACTAAAGCTGGACCAAACCACGCCAGGTCTACAAGCAGGTCTAAACCAGCCCCACTCTAGGAATAATCAGGACCAAGTCAAACCACATCAGGACTAAAGCCAGACCAAACCACACCAGGTCTAAAACAGAACTAAACCACGACCACACCGGGTCTAAAGCAGGACTAAACCAGGTCTACAAGCAGGTCTAAACCAGCCCCACTCTAGGAATAATCAGGACCAAGTTAAACCACATCAGGACTAAAGCCAGACCAAACCACACCAGGTCTAAAACAGAACTAAACCACGACCACACCGGGTCTAAAGCAGGACTAAACCAGGTCTACAAGCAGGTCTAAACCAGCCCCACTCTAGGACTAAATCAGGACCAAGTCAAACCACATCAGGACTAAAGCTGGACCAAACCACGCCAGGTCTACAAGCAGGTCTAAACCAGCCCCAGTCTAAGACTAAATCAGGACCAAGTCAAAACACATCAGGACTAAAGTCGAACCAAACCACGCCAGGTCTACAAGCAGGTCTAAACCAGCCTCACTATAGGACTAAATCAGGACCAAGTCAAACCACATCAGGACTAAAGCCTTCCTTGGGGTACACATCACTGAGGATCTGTCCTGGACACTACATACAGACACTGTGGTTAAGAAAGACAAAGACTCTACTTCCTGAGGAAGTTGAGGAAGTTTGGTATGAACACCAGCATCCTCACAAACTTCTACAGGTGCACCATCGAGAGCCTGCTGACGGGCTGCATCACTGTGTGGTATGGGAACTGCACTGCTCAGAGCCGCAAAGCACTACAGAGGGTGGTGCGAGCGGCAGAGGTCATCATTGCAGCAGTCTCCCCTCCATCCAGGACATTTACCACAGCAGGGGTCTGCGTAAGGCACACAGCATCACTAAGGACCATACTCATCCGGCACAACAGGTCTAAAACAGAACTAAACCACGACCACACCGGGTCTAAAGCAGGACTAAACCAGGTCTAAAGCAGGACTAAACCAGCACAACACCAGGACTAAAACAGAACTAAACCATGACCACACTAGGACTAAAGCAGGATCACACAAGGACTGATGCAGAACAAAACTAGCATCAGACTTGGACCAAATTAAACCAAAAGATCAAACACAGAACCAATATTTAAGTAAAGAAAAGTACAAAGCTTCAGTCGCATTAGCATAATCACATGATTATTATATATATTTTTGGAATATATTATTGATTATTACATGATTAGATACACAGAAAAAATATAAATACATAGTATAATAAATAAATGACCAACAGCGATACATAATTTAACTATTCAAATACTTAAAAAAACACGCAATCCCTTCATGATCAGAGAAATATGTTGGCACCACCACAGAGTGAACCTCAAAGGTTGTCGTTTTAACAAATACATGGTCAATTAATGTTCCTCTCTCTGTTGTAGGACATTCAACATGCTGACTATACCCTTGATCAAGCATAAATTTAGACCATTTTGAGGCTTTCTGTATATTGTCATTAAAATCTCCTACAATAACAATTGTTTCACTTTTATAATGTATCCAATTAAATAACTTTTTCATATTTTTGATGAACAATGGCATGGGATAAGATGGGGGACGATAAATTACAACAACTAAAATATTGTAAGCCAAACAGTTGTATGCTACACATTCTAGATCAACATTAGGTACTGTGACTTCATAAGCTACATTTACGTCACAGTACACACCAACTCCCCCGTGTTGTTGGCTACACAATGCTACAAGTGCTGGGTCGGTACTACATTTATAACTATCACTACGGGGACAACTATGAAACTGAAATCCATCTATATGAACAGTGTCTAAACAAGAGTCACCCCTTAGCCACGTCTCTGTTACAGCGATGCAGTTAGGCTGCCAAGGCTGTGTAGCGAATGCCAAATCTGACACATGTCTGTGTAATCCATGCACATTCATCAAAAATAATGTTAAGTCTTGCACACTAGTGATGGGCCTAGATATGTAATCTGTCATGAAGGATGGCATATAATGGAGTGCAAATTTAACATGATCATTGCAATAAATGGATTTCTGATCAAACTTTTGGATTATGAGCCCGGATAATGTTCTAACTCTGCTCAACGCGACATAAGCCTGACCGGCCGTGAAAATTTTGTCGAGGGACACGACCGCACTATCAACAGAAATGCCTTGAACCTTGTGAACAGTACAGGCCCAAGCAAGTCTGAGAGGAAACTGACGACGAATGCCACCTTTTTTATTTGCTCGTTCTTCCTCTGGTTCAATGCGTGTGCATCCAATTAGATTTGGCGTTGGGGGTATATACCGCTTTCTTTTTTGAACACCAGCATTAACATCATCAAATAAAACATAAACGGCAACCGGAAACCTTTCATTAGACCATACTATATCTTTTACTGTACCGCATAAACCATTAACTAGGCCATCATTTACATCAATATTTTTACATAACATAACACGTGCACCATTACCCAATAATAGCTGTTCTGACAGGCACGTGTAAGGCGCATCACTATGGGGGACTATCCTTGCCTCTAATTTCCCAGTCTTCTTATTGAGTCCAAAGTCCTGTGCATGTATTTCAACATAATCTGGGCAAGTGCGGGTAAGTTTTTTGGCATTGTAGTCATCCACTTGTTGATTTCTTGGGAAAATGTGTAGTGTGTCTGGTTCCTCGCCAGTTTCACAGCGTCTTAAAATTGTAATGTCACTGCTTAACATGGGTGTAGTTCTAGAACGAGTTCTTAATCGGTTTAACAAACTGGCAAATATTTCATCTTTTTGGCGGACAATTGTTCTTAATTCAACACATGAAAATAAACTCGTCCAGAAGTTCACGCCTTCAATGTCTTTGTATAGGGGTTTCCCTTTAACGGGTGCCAATTGATAAAAATCTCCTACAGCAATGATGGCTACATTGCCAAATGGAGAAAAGTCACCTGTTTGCTTGATTTGTCTTAATCTACCGTGAATATATGTGAGCAAATTGTGATCAACCATAGATATTTCATCAATAATCAAAATTTGTAAATCACAATACTTTACACGCAGAGAATTTAACTTTTCTTCACCTAAAGGGGAGTAGGGCAAACTCAAAAAAGTTCCAATGTGAAATGTTGTGTGGATAGTAGCTGCGTTTAAATTATAAGCTGCCATCCCAGTTGGTGCAGTTAACAGCACACTAATGCTATCAGGATTTCGGCACAGAGGGGCCAATAACCTCATTGCCTCATACTGTATGGCCTTTATCAGGTGACTTTTCCCCGTCCCCGCCCCACCAGTAATAAATACATGCAAAGGATCAGGATTATTACCAGCTACTTTATCCAAACACCAAGCACGGATTTTATAAAAGATGGCCAACTGTTCTTGATTTAATGTACGAACTAAATCCAAACCCTCTTGTCTACTCAATATATTATTACGCTTTTCTAAATGGAATATTTCTTCCTGACATACAGCTAAATCAGGAATGGCAAGTGGTTCTTCTTCAAGATTTCCAAGTCGTTGATGTTCCATTTCATTTATGCAGTCCATTCTTTCAGACTCTTGTTCTGGGCATAAACGTGACCACGCATTTTCCACGTCTGGATTAAGGTCAACTTCTTTCTGGAGCTCCTCTAAATCTTCTTTAACTGTTTCAAATTTGCGCCTGTTTGATTTTACAACAGAACATACGCTACGCATTGAACCATTGGAAAACTGAACATTACCATTTTTATAAAACTGTAAGAACGACGCGAAGCTTTCCGGCTTTAAATGGTGACGATAGGGGACAAATAATTCAATCATACTTCTGTAATACTGTTCTGGGTTTTTTGTTTTTGAAAAACGCGCATAACGAATGACTGCTCCTTGAGTACGTGAGCGTTTAACTATAAATCCATGATCAAATTGTAGTGGGATTGAGTTTTTAGATTTTTCACCTTTTGTTAGTACACGATATTCAGATGCAAATGTTGCCATACACATGTCATTGAACACACTATTGTTGGGACGGTTCTTATATCTATCAATAATGTTTAACATCCAGATATCGTCTTCTCGATCTGTTTCATCAATTGTATTTAAGGGCCTGCTCATTCTAACTATGTTCTCTCCTGTGGGTATAAACACAACTTTTCTGGAACATTCTTTTAAATGCATATTGGTAAGTAAATAAACTGCTTCCTGTGCAGACACCTCTCTGTTATGTAGGAAAACAGAACCAATTTTTTTCAGGGCACCTTTGGCATCTAAATTTCCTTTGCGGGCTTCTTTTTGGGCCATACTTAACAATAATCCCATTTCTCTTTCAGATTTGGAGATATATGAGATTATATAAACAATACAAGCGTATGGGTCCACAACATACTGAATGTCAAAATTTGCATTCCACGTTTTAAGAATAAAAGGACTATACTGATTATTCCAAATCTCAGAAATATTTCTCTTTAAAACAATATGTGTGCGACCTCCCAAACAATTATATGCTTTTTCATATACTTCCTGATTAAACCCAAGAGATTCAAATACAGCATCAGGACAGTCATAAGGACAGTTATCCATCAGGCTGATCTTTTTCACGTTGGACACCATCTCCACACCGTGTGCTGTAGGCATTGTTGTATGGCAGATACACTCCACCTGATTATCACGTGTACTAACATCAGTTTTGGCAGGGTGACATTTTGGGCATTTGGGTTTTGGCTCAGATTTTTTAAAGAAAGTACGGGAAGATATAGGACGCGGGAAATTAAAGCGGCATTGTGTTTTATTTTTTTTACAAGTTTTTGAGTGTCGCTTAGAATGTTGCTGCACAGACGTGACTACTTCATACAAAGGATCGTCCTCGGCTGGCAGCTCACATGTGACGTATTTATCGATAAACTCAATCACTTCTTCATCAGTGTTTTCATGAAGTTTGGGTGCGTTTTTTACCCAAAACAAACAGTGTACATGAGGGGAACCTCTCTGCTGGAACTCAACCCGATAGAAATAATCAATAATTTCACCAATGGGATGTGACGGAGACATTAGTACTTCCTTAAGAAATATATGCCAGCGATAGTCAAACATCCTGGCCGCGATTACCGGGTTACGCCTTAAGAGTTCACAGCGCTCAGACCACTCTAGGTCTTCTACTGTTTGTAATCGACCTTCATGTCTCAGGATAGTGTTAAGTAAATTTTTCCAGCGCATATCAGCACTGGAAAATGAACAGAACCAGGTTGGGACCCCTAACTGGCGCACCATCGCTACCAAATCACTAGACGCCGATTGCCAGTAGGCTGGACTTCCTCTTATAGGTTTAAGAAAACGGTATCCACTGTCATGCTCCAGCATCGTTCTCAGAGTTTCTTTAATATTTGATTCATTGCCCTGAGAAAATGTAACTGTATCACCTTTTCGAAGTGCAATGGATACGCTTGAAACTACTTGTTGAAGAACGGATATGTAGTATGCATAAAAGAGATACAGTAAACTCCCTGAAAATCGTCCATCGGCATGCATTATTCTGTTATTTAAATAACGCATCAAAGTTATCCGTACAGGTCTCTTATCATGAAACGTAAACTGACCGAGGGGAAAGAGACATGGAAAGCACTTGGCTTCATTCTCACGATCTGAGAGTAATTTCACCGGATTGTTACCCTCTGTTGGAGCCAGATTTAAAATACCATCCAAGTACTGATCCAATATTTCTTGACCTAAATCCAGGGGCAAAGAACAAGTGTCCTGAAATACACAGTATCGCTGTTGGTCATGCAAGAGTTCATCATTTAGAACTTCGTCTTCAGTTTTTTCATTTTCCTGCTCTGAAGTTGGCATTTTGTCATCAAGGAATGGGTCTACGTCTTCACAAAATTCGCTCATATCATCTTGAAAGACTTCATCCATCTCTTCTTTTGAAAATTCATTTATCCATGATTCATCAAATTGTATGTCCTTAAAAAACTTATTTATCCTTTTTAAACACTTAATGGCATGTTTTATACGGATTGTATCAACAAATTGAAATTCATAATGGCCTTTATATGTCAGTTTACGTTTTAGCTTTACTGGTAACAATACACCACCCAAGTCAGAGCGCGGCAAAATGTTTACAGTCTGAGTTAGGTTTGAAGGGCAGCAGACTATTGGCCCATGACAAGCTCTCTGCCCTCCTCTGGGTAAAGCGATTATCTTCATCATTGCTACATTGGGGGATACCAGAAGTTCTTCTACACTGTTTAAACATGACAGTTCTTCTGGGATGGGGTCTAGTTCTAAGTTATTAACTGCACTTTCAGCTGGAGTGTCACCTCTTTTTATCTTTCGGTGACAGGTATAACAGATCCAGAGTTTACCTTTGGCAGTTGTTTTTATCGGGCATGGACTGACACAGTGACTGCTACATTTATGCAAATATGTGTCCTTTATACACTTATTAGCTGCAATTAATGAGTTTTCTTTCTTTGCATAGTTATCCATGTTACAATGTATAACCGAATTTTCAAAAAACATTCTATGGCACACAGAACAGATGAATTCTGGGCCCTTCTCAACTTTAGTCAAGAAACTCTCCATGACATATTCTAAGTCCTTTAATTTGAGTTTGTGGAGTTTCTTGGTCATTTTTATTGTTTCTTGAATACGCTTTTTGTTTTCGCTATTATGATATCGTGTTTTACTACTTATGATTTTTTTCTTTTCTGTATACCGGGTCTTCATATTTTTGTTTACTTGCAGCTTTTAATCTCTCCCGATGTGAATTACTTTTCCGGTACTTTTCCTTGCTTAGGGCTTTTACTTTATCTCTATGCAATTTAACAGAGCTGTATTTTTCCTTACTGTAAGCTTTAACGCCTTCTTGATGGGACTTATCAGTACTGTATTTTTCTTTACTTGCATCTTTTAATCTTTCCCGATGTGAATTACTTTTCCAGTACTGTTCCTTGCTTAGTGCCTTTTTTTTATCCATATGCAATTTATCAGTACTGTATTTTTGTTTACTGTAAGCTTTAACGCTTGCTTGGTGGGACTTATTGGTAGTATATTTTAGAATGCTCATGGCCTTGAGTTTGTCTCTGTGCAGTTTGTTTGCTTTATACATTTCTTTACTTCTGTTTTTTAACTTGTTTCTAACATTCAATTGTTGCCAGTATTTCTGTCTATTTATACATCTTGCATACTGTCTATACACAGCTTTCTGTGCATACCGTTTTCTGAATTTTTCTCTCTCTTTCTCTCTGCGTTTTAGCAGTTTAGCATGTTCAGTATTTACTAGAGAGATTTCCCGAAATCTAAAACTGTATCCACTTTGATTAAGATCAGTTTGACAAAGGCCACAACAACTTTTCCCCTCTGAATCTTTAACACACTTTACGACTTCATAATGATTGTTATTGCAGTTTTCCAAGTATATACCTTGGCTTGACAACAATTTGCCATTACACTTGTACTGCAGCCATTTTCCATTTAAAAATGTAAATATATTTAACCCCAAATAGTCAGCTGTTACCTGAATTTCGACCTCTGTGGCCCAGCTATTGACATATTTGATTCTGTTTTTTTCAATATACTCAGCAACAGAGACAAACCCAGGACGCAAGAGACTCTTGTAGTTGACAGAGTTCTGTTCAAGTTCTTTTACTACTGAAAGCCGAATTTTACGGTGATTCTTTTGTGTTCCAGTCACTGCAAGTGAAATTGCCCGAAAATAACAATTGCCATCAGCAACAATGGATTCATTTTTGCATGGGAGACCTAAAAAGCTGTTTGTTGTCAATTGGGAGGTATTTAATTGTTCAAAAGCCACATTGATTTTTTGGCAGAGAGCCTGGCAAATGTCCTTCTCAATAGGATTGAAATACAATGGAGTTTGTTCATGGCCAATAAACTGAACACCTTCAATGACCTCCTCACTGTTGGATTTATCAGTTCTGTGTTTTTTGGATCTGCGGATGCATTTACTCTTTGGAGATCCTGCTTTAACCCTAGGCTCACTGCAATCTGTTGACCTTGCCCGCTTTCTAATGATCACATTTGTATCTGCCTTAGTGACAACAACTCCACTGATTTCAAATGAATTATCTTTACTGTCAAATACATGAGCCAAATGACAAAAGTGAGAATACAATTCAGAAACAGACCTGAAATAACACACAACACTACTGCCATCTGCGTCTACAATGCCAATTTTGTTACGAGAATGAGAATCAACGACAGCATACAAACCATTATCATGAATGATGGAACACGTGGTCTTGCATAAAGTGAACAGACAAGTGTCATACTGTGACAACATTCTCTCTAAACCATTTCCCAAACTAACAAGAACCTCTTGATCAATAAGCTCCCCACTATCTAGACCAACAACACCAGAAACACAGTCACCGTACTGAAAGTGAAATGTCTGACCTTCAATGTCCCATTCCTTTGGCAGATTTGAGACAAGCATCATATAAGACCCCGGGGTAATCTTTCTGTTCTCTCTGCAGTATACATACAATGCATCACCCAAAACAAGAACTCTATCCAGGTCCTGCTTCTGCCATGAAGACACAGGACATGCTACATGCTTTGCAAGACTCACTAATGCTATTGGTGCGCACTGAAAACCGGGATACATGAAGCGATCATTCCCCTGGTGAAATGATCCACTGATGTTCTGAGGCACAGACTTACCAGACTGGAGATCTGCTTCTGATCTGAGATCAGCTTTCATCTCAGTCAAGCCAGCACCAAAAGAAACATCACAAATTGGCTTTTCTTTACCCGGAGAGCAGCAGATGCATGGACCGCTGTTCTTGGTCCTCTTCGTCTTCTTGGTCATCTTGGATGGAATGTGATGACTCTTCTCAGTCTATGAAAAAGAAAATGCACTGAATATCTTATATCTAAAATTACTATTGATGAGAACCTGTGGTGGTGGGTAAATATGATAAATTGAATACAACTTATTTTTTCCATGTCAGATAATTTGCTGTGAAACTATTGTCACTGATTATCTTTCATACATGTTTAATACATAGCTGCACCTAATCATTGTAAATACAAACCAGGTTCTTCGCCAACACATCAGGGAGCGCGTCCACATCAGCACTGGTGGGTGATGCTCCAGGCGTCACCTCCACAACTCCTGGCTCCACCTACATCAGTAAATTTGTCAAATGCATGAAAAAAAATGTTTACTGTGGTAATACTACATTTCAAACTTAAAGATCCCATGACATGGTACTTCTTGATGCTTTTATATGGCGCCTTAGTGGTTCCCTAATACTGTATATCAGTGTTTCCCAACCTTTTTTGTCTTGTGTACCCCCTGAGCCTTTTTGTCATACCTCGAGTACCCCCTCACTCATACGTGTTGATAATTCTCGAAAAGTAGAACGTGATTATTTCATCTCTTTAATTAGAAATTTTAATTCTCAGGCCCTATTCAGAAATATGGTTCTAAACGCTTTATTCTGGGCATGTTGCTTGAATGCAAATGAGGAGGAGAGAGACAGAGACACAGTTTCCTGGTTTGGCTCCATGTGTGTAAGCAGAGGAACGGGAGACGCGGACGGAAGAAAGGAGACATGAGCCCTGTCCCAATTCACATGGAGAAGCCATTTGCAAGTCCAGCTCTGTATTGTCCCATGAAAAAAACACTCACAGGGGGTGACATCCAGACGGGAGGTGGAAACCTTTCCCCGAGTGTGATGTCAGAAAATTCCCTTGTCCAAAATCGCCCGTAAGGGCTGTCTTTTTTTCAAACGCAGAAAAGGATCGCAATTGCTCAGTTTACACATTTCACAACTTTTACCCATGGGGATGGGGGGGCTAAACAGGGTAGGGGAGCTCACATTAACATTCAAAAACCTCAGAAAGTGAAAATTTCATGCCATGGGACGTTTAGCAATACCAACCTGATCCTCACGCAACATGTGTGCAGCACTGGTAGGTGACGTTTCAGGAGTCCCCACCACTTCAACCTCCTTCTGAAGAACAAAAACAAGAAAATTCATGTTGTCATTCATGTAATTTTGGTTTGAGGCTCTTTGATAATACAGTCAAAAGGTTTTCATGTTTTCTATCTGTTACTTTATTTATTTTATTTATTACTTATCATTATGTATCATAATAGTTTGTGGGGAAACAAAGTTGACAAAAGTGTATCACATCTGCTGTCCATGTCCAGAAAATTAAAATTATGACCACACAGCAAATTCTTATTAAATATTATTATTTAACAACTGCATGTGCAGTATTACATAAAAGGCAAATATCTGGCCAGGCACATCACAGCTTTGGGGCTGAAGCTGATGCAGGCTTCACAGTCTTAACCTTAGCACCTATAAATGTATTTATTTACAGTTCTCGTCTTGTTACATTCCATTCAAAGATGAAATAATATTCAGAAATTGTTTCACTTCTTTTTTCAGAATTTTACATACCTGCTGCTTGGGCTGGCTTCTCTTGGAGGCAGCAGCTTCAGAACATCTGACATGAGTTGCCTGAAAAAAATAATATATCTATAAATGCATAAAACAGTATTTCCCATACATCAAAATTTCTATATATAAAATGTATCAAAATTATGAGATTAGGTAGTGTTTTTAAAATGCCAGACACTGAAAACAAACCTTCTGCTGAACCAGCCGCCTCTTGGGAAGCCCTGGGGAGTGCGCAGAACTTCCAGGCTGGTCCTTAAGTAAGAGCAGTAATAAAATGTAAATGACAACAGTCTTAATAACAATTACTGAGTATAAAATACAGATCAGAAAACATTTTACTTTATTTAACATAAAACATTTCTACTCAATAACCTTACCTTCTTTTCAACAGGAAAGCAGGCAGTGCACTCAGCATCAAGGTCAGATGGAATGAACTTGTCCATCTCTTTCAAAATGGCGGTGCTAAAATACACCGGTGAAAGCGGGATCGAAAAGACTGACTCCACCTGTTAAAATTAGGTTTGATCTAAATACATCATAAGACTCTAGGAAGTGTTGCCAAAATGCCACACACTCAAAACAAACCTGCTCTTGGTGAACCAGCCTCTTAGAATCCCCTGGGGAGTGCACAGGGCTTTCACGTCGGTTCTTCTGCAAGGGCAGTAATAAAACAATCTTAAAAACAATTCATGAGGTACATTCATGAGGTTATGACAAGACACTAGCCTCACCTTCTTTTTCCGTGTGACCACCACCATCTGATTGGCATCAGGAGGTGGTGGCCGTGGCCGAGGGGCAGGGCCTGTCACAACCAGCACTGGTTTGACCTGCCTGGTTGGTGGGGAGGGCACTGGAGCTTGTGGCGATGGTCTGGGGGTGTCCATCTCCAACTGTAGGTGTGAGACAGTCCAAAGCAACTGGCCAAGCATGTCCATGCCACCATCAGTATCACTGAGATGGACCTGCAAATGATACAAAAGAAAACAATTATCATTTCCACTGCATATTAGATACTTGCATTTCAGAACATTACTTACCCCATCCCTACACCACAGGTTGAGGCGGTTCATCGGAAAGTAATCCACAATAGAGTAGTACTTGATACCTTCAGTAAAAAAAGAAAAAAGAAAGAAAGAATGTGATACATACAATGTTATACACATACACACGAGAGAGATTTCATAAAGACACATAGAGACACACGTACTCATGCGTGCCGCCACACGATGGTACTCCTGGCGCAGATGATTTTGCAAATCCACCTCAACATTTAGGCGAGGTGGAAAATCCAGGACACAGACCTCAAAACAATATTTTAGTTTAAATATTTTGTTAAAATGAGAGAGTAGAAGGCAATCAAATCTGTTTCAAGCAAGGACTTGACCAGTCTAAACCAGCACTATAGTAAGATCTAACAAGGTTTAAAGGAAAAGTAACGTTATTTTACAATCTGAGCCTTCTTTCGGTAATAAAACAAGTCGTTTGACTCACCCATAGCACGTTGGTGTCATTTGGAGCAGTTTGGTAAAAGTTATGTTGTAGCGTATCCGTTAGCGTGAGTACTCGGGGCATTACTTTGCGGTCTCCAAATAACACAAACTTTAGCACTTTTCAAATCATAGAAGCCCGATGTCTTAATCTACGATTTCTTTTGAAGCAAAAGTGGCCTGTAATCCGAGATTTATCCATAGTTTTCAGCTTTGCGTTTCATGTTTGGGTCCCGGGAGCTGAGAGCATCAACCTCAATCAATCAATCCTCATCTACTCGAAACTATGGCTAAATCTCGGATTACAGGCCACTTTTGACCACACGAAATCGTAGACTAAAGACATCGGGCTTCTATGATTTGAAAAGTGCTAAAGTTTGTGTTATTTGGAGACCGCAAAGTAATGTCCCGAGTACTCACGCTAACGGATACGCTACAACATAACTTTTACCAAACAGCTCCAAATGACACCAACGTGCTATGGAGTGAGTCAAACGACTTGTTTTATTACCGAAAGAAGGCTCAGATTGTAAAATAACGTTACTTTTCCTTTAAAGCCAGAATTACAGCTTGATTAAACCAGTTCTAAATTAGTAGGCTATCTAATGAGAAGAAACGGGAGAACGTGTACACCTTATCTTAATTAATTACTAGTCTAAGAATTGTTAATCTACACAACTTAATTGACTCAATAGTATTTACCCCAACACCCTCTTGTCAACACAGTACTTTTTTAAAAGATTGTGCATGGAGTAAACATGATAACAGGAGAAGTTCAATTTGTCAACTGGACAAAGTTTGTTTGGTTGAAAACGCTTTCGCCGCTCATCCGAGAGGCTTCGTCAGCTCTAATAAGAATACTGGTAAGACACTTGCTTATATCTTGCTGTAGGGAGGAGGATATAAGCAAGTGTCTTACCAGTATTCTTATTAGAGCTGACGAAGCCTCTCGGATGAGCGGCGAAACGTTTTCAACCAAACAAACTTTGTCCAGTTGACAAATTGAACTTCTCCTGTTATCATGGATTCTACCTGGACGACTGAGGGACTTTTCACGCATGGAGTAAACAATTTTGGAAATATGGTACCTTTGTCCAGCGGCTACAAGCGGTGGCAAGGTACCGACCGAAGTCGGCTGCAGCCTCATCGATTGTCCTGCTGGCCGTCAGGTTGTTGGAGGGGAGCGGTGAGCAGAACAAGAGAGGGAGAACGATCCACCTGTATGTGCCTGATCTCCCTCTCAAGCTCCGCGGCTGCAGCTCCCGGGGTGGAGCTGAAACCAAAGATGATCTTCCCCTGTGGTATCTGGGCAAAGCCATCGATGAAGTGTCGCAGATGAGAGGCCCCGACAACCAGAACAAACTGAAAAAATTAAGATTTAAGAAAGTTAAGATTTTGTAAACTGCATTTACAGTTAAAAGGTATTACCTTCTTGTCAGGGTGCTCCGGAGGGATCATCAGCTTGTGGCTCTTTCCAGTGACCAGAGACTTTGGCCAGTTACGCACTGGGAAGCGGTAGCCAGTGCCAAACCCTAGAAAATTATTATTAGTAATATTGTTAGAGTTAAAAGGACTTACCTTCTTGTCAGGCTCAAAAACGGCAGGCGGCTGCTGCCGTTCTGCCATTCTTCGCCGAGCCGCCTGGGAACGGCGGAATGACTTTCCACGAGGCATCTGAAGAAAGTTAAAATGAACCATTTAAATTGTAATACGGTAATGTAGTAATCAGATATGTTTTAAAGCTTGTGTACAGCTGTTTTAAAGCAGTTGTTAAAGGTCCCATGGCATGAAATTTTCACTTTCTGGGGTTTTTGAATGTTAATGTGAGCTCCCTAACCCCCCGCTCTGTCCCTAGACTGAATAATTGTGACTAACTGACTATTCAAATATTAGTTTTAATACACATTTTCTAGTGTCAGACACATACGACTATAAAATAAAAAATAAAGAGAAGGATTCATTTGCAATACAGTGGTACCTCACCTTACGAATGACCCAACAAACGCAAATTTCAAGTTACGAAACGCCTTCACGGTAAATTTTTGTCTCTAGATACGAATGAAATTTCAAGTTACGAAACGCGAAATCTCAAAAATTCAAATAATGCGCGCTCAGCCACACACATTATACGCTTTTCTCAGACTGGATTTCAACTTTTCTCACATTTGTCTCTGTTTAAACACTCAAACTTTCATAGATTTTCAACAAAACGTATCAATATTGAAGTGGGGGGACTGCGCGGTTACGTGTGCGCAGCATGACCCGGCGCAGAGCTGACAGCAGGACTAGACCAAGATCTAAACCTGGACTGGACCAGGACTAAACCTGGACTAAACCAGGACTAAACCAGGACTAAACCTGGACTAAACCAGGAGGAGCCACGCTCACATGCGCTCAGACTGCCTGCGGTCCCCGCCTCAGCTGTGACTCGTGAGAAACCAGGAAATAGACCCGCACGCGGCGCTTTAGTCCATCTGGTCTAGTCCTGGTCTAGTCCTGGTTTAGTCCTGGTTTAGTCCTGGTTTAGTCCTGGTTTAGTCCAGGTTTAGATCTTGGTCTAGTCCTGCTGTCAGCTCTGCGCCGGGTCATGTGCGCTATCACACGTGTCCGTGCAGTTTTCTCCCCCCCTCCCGCTTCCCCCCACACTTCAATATTGATACGTTTTGTTGAAAATCTATGAAAGTTTGAGTGTTTAAACGAGAGAAAAACGTGAGAAAAGTTTAAATCGAGTCTGAGAAACCAATCAGGACAGAACACATTCTTACACTATAAAAAAGTTACACTATAAAAAAAAAAAAACTTGGATCGGGGCCTTGGAACGAATCAGGCTTTTTCCATTGAAATAGCTACTCAACTTACGAATTTTTCACGTTACGAAACCACTTCTGGAACAAATTAATTTCGTAAGGTGAGGTACCACTGTATTAGGGAACCACTAATGCGCCATATAAAAGCATCAAGAAGTACTCATGTCATGGGATCTTTAACCAGGTTTAAGCTAAAAGCAGGGGGTAAAGTGGGTCTACTCTACACCAAGTTTAAAACAGGACTAAACTAGACCAATATCACATCTAAAACAAAACAAATCTAAATATATGCAGTTAAAATACAATTCTTTTTCAACTTACATTATGAACAATCGTAATATTCATCAGTTTGCAACACGGCTAAAGTAGACAGAGAGAAAATAATTTTTTCCTACCTTTAGATGTGTTGAAGAGAAGTCCGGGAGAGCTGTAATCCACAAGATGAGAAGATTCTTCTTTTCTAGGTCCTTCACACAAGATGGAGATGTAAAATCCGAGATAGAGTTGTGAAAGCTTCTTGAATTGTCCAAAAAAGGATTCACTCAAGTCGCAGAGGAGAACGTGCTATAGCAGATACCATAGACGTTCAGTCGGCCACACCCTGTTAGGTCCTACTTATACTCTTCTATCACCCCACCAACAGTGCAGCTGATTGGCTGTCTGGCTGTTACCAGGCCACAAACAGCCAATCAGAAGTGTAGATGGATTGAGTGTGTGTGTCTTGGGTGTGGCTCGGGTGTGGCTCTACCCCCTCCCCCACGTGCAGCTCCCTCCCTCCCCTCCTCTCCCTCTCCTCCTCTCCTTCCCCGCATGTGCATTCCCCCCTCCCCTTTCTTCCCCCTCCCCTCTCCTCTCCTCTCCTCTCCTCCTCTCCTTCCCCGCGTGTGCAGTCCCCCCTCCCCTTTCTTCCCCCTCTCCTCTCCTCTCCTCTCCTCTCCTCTCCTCTCCTCCTCTCCTTCCCCGCGTGTGCAGTCCCCCCTCCCCTTTCTTCCCCCTCTCCTCTCCTCTCCTCTCCTCTCCTCTCCTCTCCTCCTCTCCTTCCCCGCGTGTGCAGTCCCCCCTCCCCTTTCTTCCCCCTCCTCCTCCCCTCTCCTCTCCTCTCCTCTCCTCTCGTGAGTGCCCTGTGTGCTCTGTGTGTTCTGCACATGCGCACAATGACGTATAATGATGTATCAGGAAGGAGGGTTTTCCTGCCCAATTCGGGCTTTTTTTTGGATTATTTATTTTATTTACGACAGACACGTATTTTGACAACGAAGGCAATTTTCAGCATGATAAATAGATAGATAGATAGATAGATAGATAAAGATAAAAAAAAGTAATAAATAAATAAATAAATAAATAAATAAATAAATAATACAGCCAAAATCAGATAAAAAAAAGACTAAACCAGGCCTAAGGAGGACTAAAGCAGGTCTAAACCAGGACTAGGATTTTCAGGTCTAAACAAGTAATAAATAAACCAGATCCGGACAAACTCTCTTCTCTGCACGGCAACAGAACACACAAAATTCCACCGCAAGACAGTGTGTGGACCATGCTGATTGGCTGTCTATTAGTGCTTTATGATTGGCCCTGAACAAAACTATAGTCAGGACCAGGTCTAACCTAGAACTAACCAGGTCTAAGAAGCCAAAACCAGATTGAAGGAACCCTGGACATTAACTTTAAATAGGCGCAATAGCGCCCCCTAAGGAGACTGTATGAAATAACAAAATATTATAAAATGTAACATGCAAAATTTGGTACACACATTCGTGACATGGTCTCAAAATAGTCAATGATGCCCACATGCCATGTCCCATCGTGTAGCCATGGCAACAGGCTCGCCAATAGGATGCCTGATGAAAACACTGGTGTGGCCAAACAAAATTTTGTACACACATATATCATGGTAAGAAGAACAAAAAATATATATATTGTGACCACACCCCCTGCCAAAATGGAAGTCCATCATCTTGGATTAATTATGTGGGACAAATGTCATAATCTAATTCTGCCATATTTTAATTTATGAAACTTTTAAAACAGCCACAATCTCAAATGTGGGCAAATCTTCAAAAAGACACATTTTCCAGGAAATACAGGAAAATCTCAATGATGACCCCGTAGCATCTCCCATCATGTTGCCATGGCAACAGGCCAAACATCTGTCCTTGTCATTAGGATTCTCTGGAAAAAACTTTGGCATAGTCAAACAAAATTTGGTACACAGATGCATCATGGGAAGATAAACAAAAAGTATATTATACCATTGCTAGGCAACCAACCACCCATTTTGGATAGACCATGTGACCTGGTGGCGAAGGTGCCATTTCCTGTCAAACTTTGACGAGTGATAATTCGCACATACTTTGGCCGATTTTACTCAAACTTTAATCGTAGGTGGACACCCCGGCCCTGAACAGATTGATATAAAAAAATCTCAATTGGCCGTAATAGCACCCCCTAGGGAGATTGCATGGAACAGGAAAAATTTACTTTGCCAGAAACACACCAAATATGGACCACACATTCGTGACATGGTCTCGATCAAAAATCTCAATGATGACCCCGCGGCATCTCCCGTCATGTTGCCATGGTAACAGGTCAAACAGCTGTCCCTGCCATTAGGACGCCCGGCAAAAGCTTTGGTGTAGCCACACCTAATTTAGTACATATATGGCTCATGGGAATAGGAAAATGGCGCGTTAGCGCCACCCCCCCTGCGAGTGCAAGCGAGGGCCGATCATCGCCGCTTGCGGCTATATTTATTATTATTATTATTATTTTCCCGACCACTTTTTCAGGTTTCGGGTACTTCCCACGGACGAAAACTCACGAAATTTTGCGCAAAATTCAAGAACGCCAAAAAAGGAATTTACAAATAATCTGTATTAAAAAATCTTAAAAAATGGCTCCACAGCGCCACCTCAAAAATCAAAATATGGCTATACCCGATAAATGAACTTTGTCGTAGATAAACGAAATTCGGGTGGTGGATAGGTCATGTCGTTACGAACCAAAAAATATATTATGGCGTTGCTAGGCGACCAACAGGAAGTCAGCTATATTGGGCCGAGCACGCGACCCGGCACCGAGGGTGCATTTTCCTGTCCTCGTATTTTAACGAACTCCTCCTAGGGTTTTTGACCCAGACTCACCAGAATCGTGCTGTATCATCTAGACAAGTGGGACATTAAAAGTTGTTAAAAGCGTTCTAAAAGAGTGAACGGTGTTTCCGTGACAACGCCACAAATTTGGGGTTAGTTTTTGTGGCTCGCCATCAAATTTCAATGAGCGATAATTCGCGCATACTTTGGCCGATATCACTCAAACTTTAATCGTTGGTGGACACCCCGGCCCTGAACAGATTGATATGAGAAAATCTGAAATAGGTGCTATAGCGCCACCTAGGGAGATTGCATGGAAGCGCAAAATTTTACTTTGTCGTAGACATACCAAATTTGGTACACATATTCGTGACGGGGTATCGATCAAAAAACATAATGACGTCAACACGCCATGTCCCATCGTGTTGCCATGGCAACAGGCCAAACATCTGTCATCGTCACCAATGGGACGCCCGGCATAAACTTTGTCGTAGCCATACCAAATTTGGTACACAGATGCATCATGGGATAAGGAACAAAAAAGTATATTATGCGGTTGCTAAGCGACCAACAGGAAGTCGGCCATTTTGGACCGAGCACGTGACCTGGCACCGAGGGCGCATTTTCCTGTCCTCGTATTTTAACGAACTCCTTCCAGGGTTTTTGACCCAGACTCACCAGAATCGTGCTCTATCATCTAGACAAGTGGGACATTAAAAGTTGTTAAAAGCGTTCTAAAAGAGTGAACGGTGTTTCCGTGACAACGCGACAAATTTCAGGTTCGTTTTTGCGGCTCGCCATCAAATTCTATGAGCGATAATTCGCACATACTTTGGCCGATTTCACTCAAACTTCAATCGTTGGTGGACACCCCGGCCCTGAACAGATTTCTATAAGAAAATCTGAAATGGACGATATAGCGCCCCCTAGGGAAGTGCAAAATTTTATTTTGTCGTAGACATACCAAATTTGGTACACACATTCGTGACAGGGTCTAATTTGGTACATAGATGGTTCATGGGAATAGGAAAATGGCGCGTTAGCAGGGGGCTGCGAGTGCAAGCGAGGGCCGATCATCGCCGCTTGCGGCTATATTTATTATTATTATTATTATTTTCCCGACCACTTTTTCAGGTTTCGGGTACTTCCCACTGACGAAAACTCACGAAATTTTGCGCAAAATTCAAGAACGCCAAAAAAGGAATTTACAAATAATCTGTATTAAAAAATCTTTAAAAATGGCTCCACAGCGCCACCTCAAAAATCAAAAAATGGCTATACCCGATAAATGAACTTTGTCGTAGATAAACGAAATTCGGGTGGTGGATAGGTCATGTCGTTACGAACCAAAAAATATATTATGGCGTTGCTAGGCGACCAACAGGAAGTCAGCTATATTGGGCCGAGCACGCGACCTGGCACCGAGGGAGCATTTTCCTGTCCTCGTATTTTAACGAACTCCTCCTAGGGTTTTTGACCCAGACTCACCAGAATCGTGCTGTATCATCTAGACAAGTGGGACATTAAAAGTTGTTAAAAGCGTTCAAAAAGAGTGAACGGTGTTTCTGTGACAACGCCACAAATTTCGGGTTCGTTTTTGCGTCTCGCCATCAAATTTCAATGAGCGATAATTCGCGCATACTTTGGCCGATATCACTCAAACTTTAATCGTTGGTGGACACCTCGGCCCTGAACAGATTGATATGAGAAAATCTGAAATAGGTGCTATAGCGCCACCTAGGGAGATTGCATAAAAGCGCAAAATTTTACTTTGTCCTAAACATACCAAATTTGGTACACATATTCGGGACGGGGTATCGATCAAAAAACTTAATGACGTCAACACGCCATGTCCCATCGTGTTGCCATGGCAACAGGCCAAACATTTGTCATCGCCAAATGGACGCCCAGCATAAACTTTGTCGTAGCCATACCAAATTTGGTACACAGATGCATCATGGGATAAGGAACAAAAAAGTATATTATGCGGTTGCTAAGCGACCAACAGGAAGTCGGCTATTTTGGACCGAGCACGTGACCTGGCACCGAGGGAGCGTTTTCCTGTCCTCGTATTTTAACGAACTCCTCCTAGGGTTTTTGACCCAGACTCACCAGAATCGTGCTGTATCATCTAGACAAGTGGGACATTAAAAGTTGTTAAAAGCGTTCTAAAAGAGTGAACAGTGTTTCCATGACAACGCCACAAATTTCAGGTTCGTTTTTGTGGCTCGCCATCAAATTCGACGAGTGATAATTCGCACACACTTTGGCCGATTTCACTCAAACTTCAATCGTTGGTGGACACCCCGGCCCTGAACAGATTTCTATAAGAAAATCTGAAATGGACACTATAGCGCCCCCTAGGGAGATTGCATGGAAGTGCAAAATTTTACTTTGTCGTAGACATACCAAATTTGGTACACACATTCGTGACAGGGTCTCGATCAAAAATCTCAATGATGACCCCGGGGCATCTCCCATCGTGTTGCCATGGCAACACGCCAAACATCTGTTCTTGTCATTAGGATTCTCTGGAAAAACTTTGGTGTAGTCAAACAAAATTTGGTACACAGATGCATCATGGGAAGATAAACAAAAAGTATATTATACCGTTGCTAGGCAACCAACCAGCCATTTTGGATAGACCCTGTGACCTGGTGGCGAAGGCGCCATTTCCTGTCAAACTTCGACAAGTGATAATTCGCACATACTTTGGCCGATTTTACTCAAACTTTAATCGTTGGTGAACACCCCGGCCCTACACAGATTGATATAAGAAAATCTCAATTGGCCGTAATAGCGCCCCCTAGGGAGATTGCATGGAACAGAAAAATTTTACTTTGCCGTAGACACACCAAATTTGGACCACACATTCGTGACATGGTCTCGATCAAAAAACACAGTGACACCCCCACTCCATCTCACATCATGTTGCCATGGTAACAGGTCAAACATCTGTGCCTGCCATTAGGATGCCCGGCAAAAACTTTGGTGTAGCCACACCTAATTTGGTACATAGATGGTTCATGGGAATAGGAAAATGGCGCGTTAGCAGGGGGCTGCGAGTGCAAGCGAGGGCCGATCATCGCCGCTTGCGGCTATATTTATTATTATTATTCTTGGGACACTTTTTTTTAACACGCTTTTGGGCAATTTTGAGCATGTTCCCATGCTTCAAAATGAACGAAACTTTGCACGGGCATCACGTAGGGCGGCAGCTACGCCTCCAAAAAGACCCGTCCCCCGGTGACCCCCAGGAGCTCGGTAGCGCCCCCTAGCGCGTTGTCTTTCGGGGCTGGCGCGTTGTCTTTCGGGGCTGGCATACCGTTTAACATAGGTGCACGAAATTTGGTAGGGACGTGTATCTCAATAAGACGAACAAACGCCTCACTGCAATGTCATGTCCACGCCCAACAGGAAGTGAGATAATTGGCCTTTTGTGTGATTTTGTGGATATTGGACATACAATGGAATTTGAAACACTTCTCCTACACCGTACCTCAGATGGGCTTAAATTTTGGTGAACATAATCTTAAGATGTGGTAGATGTTAAATTGCGAAGGATTTTCAAATAGGCGGTAATATGACGATACGGCGGATCTATAAAGTTAGGTATTTATTGAATCTGAGTTATGAGTTATGGATGGGAGTTATTTATTGAATTTGGAGTTTCGTTTAAGATAGGCGCACGAAATTCGGTAGGGACGTGTATCTCAATAAAACAAACAAACGCCTCACTGCAATGTCATGGCCACGCCCAACAGGAAGTGAGATAATTGGCCTTTTGTGTGATTTTGTGGATATTGGACATACAATGGAATTTGAAACACTTCTCCTACACCGTACCTCAGATGGGCTTAAATTTTGGTGAAGATAATCTTAAGACATTGGAGATGTGAAATTGCGAAGGATTTTCAAATAGGCGGTAATATGACGATACAGCGGATCAATAAAGTTAGGTATTTATTGAATGCGAGTTATGAATTATGAATGGGAGATATTTATTGAATTTGGAGTTCTTCCTCAGACTAAAACTTCACAGGGTAATGTAGATGAGGACTACCAAGATTTTCATGCCAAATAACTGGCAGTCTGACATAGCGCCCCCATATGACAGGCCAGTGAACTGTCAGAAAATGTACAGCAAATGAGCGTTTTAACACAAAGAGGATCGTGGGTGGCATACGATTTCAGCCAGACACACGAAAGTTGGTATGGGTGTGTATCTCACTAAGATGAACAAAATTGTAATTACAATGTCATGGCCACGCCCAACAGGAAGTGAGATAAGAAGACTTGTATTGCGATTTTGTGTGATATGACATAGAATAGATTTTAAAACACTCCTCCTACACCGTACATCAGATGGGTGTAAATTTTGGTGTTCATAAGCTCAAGACATTGGAGATGTTAAATTGCGAAGGGATTTTTGATATCTTGTAAGATGACAAAATGGCGGCCTGATGAATTTTGCTACCATTTGAAAGTGCCAAATGCAATAGGAGGTGTGTCACCACTTCATTTAGCAGACACTTCTCCTACACCGTACCTCAGATGAGCTTAAATTTTGGTGAACATAATCTTAAGACGTTGGAGATGTTAAATTGCGAAGGATTTTCAAATAGGCGGTAATATGACGATACGGCGGATCGATAAACTTAGGTATTTATTGTTATGGGAGTTATGAATAGGAGGTATTTATTGAATTTGGAGTTCTTCCTCAGACTAAAACTTCACAGGTTAATGTAGATGAGGACTACCAAGATTTTCATGCCAAATAACTGGCAGTCTGACATAGCGCCCCCATATGACAGGCCAGTGAACTGTCAGAAATCTACCGCTAGCTGAGCCCCTAACAGGAAAAATTGTCCGATATGGCTTACCATTTTTGCCAGGCACACGAAATTCGGTATGGGTGTGCGTCTCAGTAAGACGAACAAACGCAGGTGCGAGGTCCCGACCAACGCCGCTTGCGGCTTTAATTATTATTATTCTTGGGACACTTTTTTTAACACGCTTTTGGGCAATTTTGAACATGTTCCCATGCTTCAAAACGAACGAAACTTTGCACGGTCATCACATAGGGCGGCAGCTACGCCTCCAAAAAGACCCGTTCCCCGGTGACCCCCAGGAGCTTGATAGCGCCCCCTAGCGAGTTGTTTTTCGGGGCTGGCGCATTGTCTTTCGGGGCTGGCATACCGTTTAAGATAGGCGCACGAAATTTGGTAGGGACGTGTATCTCAATAAGGCGAACAAACACCTCACTGCAATGTCATGGCCACGCCCAACAGGAAGTGAGATAATTGGCCTTTTGTGTGATTTTGTGGATATTGGACATACAATGGAATTTGAAACACTTCTCCTACACCGTACCTCAGATGGGCTTAAATTTTGGTGAACATAATCTTAAGACGTTGGAGATGTTAAATTGCGAAGGATTTTCAAATAGGCGGTAATATGACAATACGGCGGATCGATAAACTTAGGTATTTATTGAATGGGAATTATGAGTTATGAATAGGAGGCATCTATTGAATTTGGAGTTCTTCCTCAGACTAAAACTTCACAGGGTAATGTAGATGAGGACTACCAAGATTTTCATGCCAAATAACTGTCAGTCTGACATAGCGCCCCCATATGACAGGCCAGTGAACTGTCAGAAAATGTACCGCAAATGAGCACTTTAACACAAAGAGGATCGTGGGTGGCATACGATTTCAGCCAGACACACGAAAGTTGGTATGGGTGTGTATCTCACTAAGATGAACAAAATTGTAATTACAATGTCATGGCCACGCCCAACAGGAAGTGAGATAAGAAGACTTGTATTGCGATTTTGTGTGATATGACATAAAATGGATTTTAAAACACTCCTCCTATACCGTACATCAGATGGGCGTAAATTTTGGTGTACATGAGCTCAAGACATTGGAGATGTTAAATTGTGAAGGGATTTTTGATATCTTGTAAGATGAGAAAATGGCGGCCTGATGAATTTTGCTACCATTTGAAAGTGCCAAATGCAATAGGAGGTGTGTCACCACTTCATTTAGCAGACACTTCTCCTACACCGTACCTCAGATGGGCTTAAATTTTGGTGAACATAATCTTAAGATGTGGTAGATGTTAAATTGCGAAGGATTTTCAAATAGGCGGTAATTTGACGATACGGCGGATCGATAAAGTTAGGTATTTATTGAATGGAGTTATGAGTTATGGATGGGAGTTATTTATTGAATTTGGAGTTTCGTTTAAGATAGGCGCACGAAATTCGGTAGGGACGTGTATCTCAATAAGACGAACAAACGCCTCACTGCAATGTCATGGCCACGCCCAACAGGAAGTGAGATAATTGGCCTTTTGTGTGATTTTGTGGATATTGGGAGTTATGAATTATGAATAGGAGGCATTTATTGAATTTGGAGTTCTTCCTCAGACTAAAACTTCACAGGGTAATGTAGATAAGGACTACCAAGATTTTCATGCCAAATAACTGGCAGTCTGACATAGCGCCCCCATATGACAGGCCAGTGAACTGACAGAAAATGTACAGCAAATGAGCGTTTTAACACAAAGAGGATCGTGGGTGGCATACGATTTCAGCCAGACACACGAAAGTTGGTATGGGTGTGTATCTCACTAAGATGAACACAATTGTAATTACAATGTCATGGCCACGCCCAACAGGAAGTGAGATAAAAAGACTTGTATTGCGATTTTGTGTGATATGACATAAAATGGATTTTAAAACACTCCTCCTACACCGTACATCAGATGGGCGTAACTTTTGGTGTACATGAGCTCAAGACAATGGAGATGTTAAATTGCGAAGGGATTTTTGATATCTTGTAAGATGACAAAATGGCGGCCTGATGAATTTTGCTACCATTTGAAAGTGCCAAATTCAATAGGAGTTGTGTCACCACTTCATTTAGCAGACACTTCTCCTACACCGTACCTCAGATGGGCTTAAATTTTGGTGAACATAATCTTAAGACGTTGGAGATGTTAAATTGCGAAGAATTTTCAAATAGGCGGTAATATGACGATACGACGGATCGATAAACTTAGGTATTTATTGAATCAGAGTTATGAGTTATGAATAGGAGGTTTTTTATTGAATTTGGAGTTCTTCCTCAGACTAAAACTTCACAGGGTAATGTAGATGAGGACTACCAAGATTTTCATGCCAAATAACTGGCAGTCTGACATAGCGCCCCCATATGACAGGCCAGTGAACTGTCAGAAAATGTACCGCTAGCTGAGCCCCTAACAGGAAAAATTGTCCGATACGGCTTACCATTTTTGCCAGGCACACGAAATTCAGTATGGGTGTGCGTCTCAGTAAGACGAACAAAAGCAGGTGCGAGGTCCCGACCAACGCCGCTTGGCTTTAATTATTAGGGACCGAGCCCCGAAGGGGGACGAAGGTCCCTATTGTTGTTGCTTTGTTTCCCTATTATTATTATTATTATTATTAGGGACCGAGCCCGAAGGGGGACGAAGGTCCCTATTGTTGTTGCTTTGTTTCCGTATTATTAGGGACCGAGCCCCGAAGGGGGACGAAGGTCCCTATTGTTGTTGCTTTGTTTCCCTATTATTAGGGACCGAGCCCGAAGGGGCACGAAGGTCCCTATTGAAGTTGCTCTGTTTCTCTATTATTATTAGGGACCGAGCCCGAAGGGGCACGAAGGTCCCTATTGAAGTTGCTTTGTTTCTCTATTATTATTATTCTTGTTCTTGTTCACGCGCTTTTGGGCAATTTTGAGCATGTTCCCATGCTTCAAAACGAACGTGACTTTGCAGGGGCATCACTTAGGGCGGCAGCTACGCCTCCAAAAAGACCCGTCCCCTGGTGACCCCCAGGAGCTCGATAGCGCCCCCTAGCGCGTTGTCTTTCGGGGCTGGCATACCGTTTAAGATAGGCGCACGAAATTCGGTAGGGACGTGTATCTCAATAAGACAAACAAACGCCTCACTGCAATGTCATGTCCACGCCCAACAGGAAGTGAGATAATTGGCCTTTTATGAAATTTGACATACAATGGAATTTGAAACACTTCTCCTACACCGTACCTCAGATGGGCTTAAATTTTGGTGAAAATAATCTTAACATGTTGGAGATGTTAAATTGCGAAGGATTTTCAAATAGGCGGTAATATGACGATACGGCGGATCGATAAATTTAGGTATGAGTTATGAGTTATGGATGGGAGTTATTTATTGAATTTGGAGTTCCGTTTAAGATAGGCGCACAAAATTCGGTAGGGACGTGTATCTCAATAAGACGAACAAACGCCTCACTGCAATGTCATGGCCACGCCCAACAGGAAGTGAGATAATTGGCATTTTGTGTGATTTTGTAATATTGGACAGACAATGGAATTTGAAACACTTCTCCTACACCGAACCTCAGATGGGCTTAAATTTTGGTGAACATAATCTTAAGACATTGGAGATGATAAATTGCGAAGGATTTTCAAATAGGCGGTAATATGACGATACAGCGGATCGATAAACTTAGGTATTTATTGAATGGGAGTTATGAATTATGAATAGGAGGTTTTTATTGAATTTGGAGTTCTTCCTCAGACTAAAACTTCACAGGGTAATGTAGATGAGGACTACCAAGATTTTCATGCCAAATAACTGGCAGTCTGACATAGCGCCCCCATATGACAGGCCAGTGAACTGTCAGAAAATGTACAGCAAATGAGCGTTTTAACACAAAGAGGATCGTGGGTGGCATACGATTTCAGCCAGACACACGAAAGTTGGTATGGGTGTGTATCTCACTAAGATGAACAAAATTGTAATTACAATGTCATGGCCACGCCCAACAGGAAGTGAGATAAAAAGACTTGTATTGCGATTTTGTGTGATAAGACATACAATGGATTTTAAAACACTCCTCCTACACCGTACATCAGATGGGCGTAAATTTTGGTGTACATGAGCTCAAGACAATGGAGATGTTAAATTGCGAAGGGATTTTTGATATCTTGTAAGATGACAAAATGGCGGTCTGATGAATTTTGCTACCATTTGAAAGTGCCAAATTCAATAGGAAGTGTGTCACCACTTCATTTTGAAACATTTCTCCTACAACGTACCTCAGATGGGCTTAAATTTTGGTGAACATAATCTTAAGACGTTGGAGATGTTAAATTGCGAAGGATTTTCAAATAGGCGGTAATATGACGATACAGCGGATCGATAAACTTAGGTATTTATTGAATGGGAGTTATGAATGGGAGATATTTATTGAATTTGGAGTTCTTCCTCAGACTAAAACTTCACAGGGTAATGTAGATGAAGACTACCAAGATTTTCATGCCAAATAACTGGCAGGCTGACATAGCGTCCCCATATGACAGGCCAGTGAACTGTCAGAAATCTACCGCTAGCTGAGCCCCTAACAGGAAAAATTGTCCGATATGGCTTACCATTTTTGCCAGGCACACGAAATTCGGTATGGGTGTGCGTCTCAGTAAGACGAACAAACGCAGGTGCGAGGTCCCGACCAACGCCGCTTGCGGCTTTAATTATTAGGGACCGAGCCCGAAGGGGGACGAAGGTCCCTATTGTTCTCGCTCTGTTTCTCTATTATTATTATTTTTTTTGTTCTTGTTCACACGCTTTTGGGCAATTTGGAGCATGTTCCCATGCTTCAAAACGAACAAAACTTTGCAGGGGCATCACGTAGGGCGGCAGCTACGCCTCCAAAAAGTCCCGTCCCCCGGTGACCCCCAGGAGCTCGATAGCGCCCCCTAGCGCGTTGTCTTTCGGGGCTGGCATACCGTTTAAGATAGGCGCACGAAAATCGGTAGGGACGTGTATCTCAATAAGACGAACAAACACCTCACTGCAATGTCATGTCCACGCCCAACAGGAAGTGAGATAATTGGCTTTTTGTGAAATTTGACATACAATGGAATTTGAAACACTTCTCCTACACCGTACCTCAGATGGGCTTAAATTTTGGTGAACATAATCTTAAGATGTTGGAGATGTTAAATTGCGAAGGATTTTCAAATAGGCGGTAATATGACGATACAGCGGATCGATAAATTTAGGTATGAGTTATGAGTTATGGATGGGAGTTATTTATTGAATTTGGAGTTCTGTTTAAGATAGGCGCACGAAATTCGGTAGGGACGTGTATCTCAATAAGACGAACAAACGCTTCACTGTAATGTCATCGCCACGCCCAACAGGAAGTGAGATAATTGCCATTTTGTGTGATTTTGTAATATTGGACAGACAATGGAATTTGAAACACTTCTCCTACACCGAACCTCAGATGGGCTTAAATTTTGGTGAACATAATCTTAAGACATTGGAGATGATAAATTGCGAAGGATTTTCAAATAGGCGGTAATATGACGATACGGCGGATCGATAAACTTAGGTATTTATTGAATGGGAGTTATGAATTATGAGTAGGAGGTTTTTATTGAATTTGGAGTTCTTCCTCAGACTAAAACTTCACAGGGTAATGTAGATGAGGACTACCAAGATTTTCATGCCAAATAACTGGCAGTCTGACATAGCGCCCCCATATGACAGGCCAGTGAACTGTCAGAAAATGTACAGCAAATGAGCGTTTTAACACAAAGAGGATCGTGGGTGGCATACGATTTCAGCCAGACACACGAAAGTTGGTATGGGTGTGTATCTCACTAAGATGAACAAAACTGTAATTACAATGTCATGGCCACGCCCAACAGGAAGTGAGATAAAAAGACTTGTATTGCGATTTTGTGTGATAAGACATACATTGGATTTTAAAACACTCCTCCTACACCGTACATCAGATGGGCGTAAAATTTGGTGTACATGAGCTCAAGACAATGGAGATGTTAAATTGCGAAGGGATTTTTGATATCTTGTAAGATGACAAAATGGCGGCCTGATGAATTTTGCTACCATTTGAAAGTGCCAAATTCAATAGGAGGTGTGTCACCACTTCATTTAGCAGACACCTCCTACACCGTACCTCAGATGGGCTTAAATTTTGGTGAACATAATCTTAAGACGTTGGAGATGTTAAATTGCGAAGGATTTTCAAATAGGCGGTAATATGACGATACGGCGGATCGATAAACTTAGGTATTTATTGAATGGGAGTTATGAATGGGAGATATTTATTGAATTTGGAGTTCTTCCTCAGACTAAAACTTCACAGGGTAATGTAGATGAGGACTACCAAGATTTTCATGCCAAATAACTGGCAGTCTGACATAGCGCCCCCATATGACAGGCCAGTGAACTGTCAGAAATCTACCACTAGCTGAGCCCCTAACAGGAAAAATTGTCCGATATGGCTTACCATTTTTGCCAGGCACACGAAATTCGGTATGGGTGTGCGTCTCAGTAAGACGAACAAACGCAGGTGCGAGGTCCCGACCAACGCCGCTTGCGGCTTTAATATTCCTATTGTTCTCGCTCTGTTTCTCTATTATTATTATTCTTGGGACACTTTTTTTAACACGCTTTTGGGCAATTTTGAACATGTTCCCATGCTTCAAAACGAACGAAACTTTGCACGGGCATCACGTAGGGCGGCAGCTACGCCTCCAAAAAGACCCGTCCCCCGGTGACCCCCAGGAGCTTGATAGCGCCCCCTAGCGCGTTGTTTTTCGGTGCTGGCGCGTTGTCTTTCGGGGCTGGCATACCGTTTAAGATAGGCGCACGAAATTTGGTAGGGACGTGTATCTCAATAAGACGAACAAACGCCTCACTGCAATGTCATGGCCACGCCCAACAGGAAGTGAGATAATTGGCCTTTTGTGTGATTTTTGTAATATTAGACATTCAATGGAATTTGAAACACTTCTCCTACAATGTACCTCAGATGGGCTTAAATTTTGGTGAACATAATCTTAAGACATTGGAAATGATAAATTGCGAAGGATTTTCAAATAGGCGGTAATATGACGATACGGCGGATCGATAAACTTAGGTATTTATTGAATGGGAGTTATGAATTATGAATAGGAGGTTTTTATTGAATTTGGAGTTCTTCCTCAGACTAAAACTTCACAGGGTAATGTAGATGAGGACTACCAAGATTTTCATGCCAAATAACTGGCAGTCTGACATAGCGCCCCCATATGACAGGCCAGTGAACTGTCAGAAAATGTACAGCAAATGACCGTTTTAACACAAAGAGGATCGTGGGTGGCATACGATTTCAGCCAGACACACGAAGGTTGGTATGGGTGTGTATCTCACTAAGATGAACAAAATTGTAATTACAATGTCATGGCCACGCCCAACAGGAAGTGAGATAAGAAGACTTGTATTGCGATTTTCTGTGATATGACATAGAATAGATTTTAAAACACTCCTCCTACACCGTACATCAGATGGGCGTAAAATTAGGTGTACATGAGCTCAAGACATTGGAGATGTTAAATTGCGAAGGGATTTTTGATATCTTGTAAGATGACAAAATGGCCGCCTGATGAATTTTGCTACCATTTGAAAGTGCCAAATGCAATAGGAGGTGTGTCACCACTTCATTTAGCAGACACTTCTCCTACACCGTACCTCAGATGGGCTTAAATTTTGGTGAACATAATCTTAAGACATTGGAGATGTTAAATTGCGAAGGATTTTCAAATAGGCGGTAATATGACAATACAGCGGATCAATAAAGTTAGGTATTTATTGAATGCGAGTTATGAATTATGAATGGGAGATATTTATTGAATTTGGAGTTCTTCCTCAGACTAAAACTTCACAGGGTAATGTACATGAGGACTACCAAGATTTTCATGCCAAATAACTGGCAGTCTGACATAGCGCCCCCATATGACAGGCCAGTGAACTGTTAGAAAATGTACAGCAAATGAGCGTTTTAACACAAAGAGGATCGTGGGTGGCATACGATTTCAGCCAGACACACGAAAGTTGGTATGGGTGTGTATCTCACTAAGATGAACAAAATTGTAATTACAATGTCATGGCCACGCCCAAAAGGAAGTGAGATAAGAAGACTTGTATTGCGATTTTCTGTGTTATGACATAGAATAGATTTTAAAACACTCCTCCTACACCGTACATCAGATGGGCGTAGGTTTTGGTGTACATTAGCTCAAGACATTGGAGATGTTAAATTGCGAAGGGATTTTTGATATCTTGTAAGATGACAAAATGGCGGCCTGATGAATTTTGCTACCATTTGAAAGTGCCAAATGCAATAGGAGGTGTGTCACCACTTCATTTAGCAGACAATTCTCCTACACCGTACCTCAGATGGGCTTAAATTTTGGTGAACATAATCTTAAGACGTTGTAGATGTTAAATTGCGAAGAATGTTCAAATAGACGGTAATATGACGATACGGCGGATCGATAAACTTAGGTATTTATTGTTATGAGTTATGAATGGGAGGTTTTTATTGAATTTGGAGTTCTTCCTCAGACTAAAACTTCACAGGGTAATGTAGATGAGGACTACCAAGATTTTCATGCCAAATAACTGGCAGTCTGACATAGCGCCCCCATATGACAGGCCAGTGAACTGTCAGAAATCTACCGCTAGCTGAGCCCCTAACAGGAAAAATTGTCCGATATGGCTTACCATTTTTGCCAGGCACATGAAATTCAGTATGGGTGTGCGTCTCAGTAAGACGAACAAACGCAGGTGCGAGGTCCCGACCAACGCCGCTTGCGGCTTTAATTATTATTATTCTTGTTCTTGTTCACACGCTTTTGGGCAATTTGGAGCATGTTCCCATGCTTCAAAACTAACGTGACTTTGCAGGGACATCACGTAGGGCGGCAGCTACGCCTCCAAAAAGACACGTCCCCCGGTGACCCCCAGGAGCTCGATAGCGCCCCCTAGCGCGTTGTCTTTCGGGGCTGGCATACCGTTTAAGATAGGCGCACGAAATTCGGTAGGGACGTGTATCTCAATAAGACGTTCAAACGCCTCACTGCAATGTCATGTCCACGCCCAACAGGAAGTGAGATAATTGACTTTTTGTGAAATTTGACATACAATGGAATTTGAAACACTTCTCCTACACCGTACCTCAGATGGGCTTAAATTTTGGTGAACATAATCTGAAGATGTTGGAGATCTTAAATTGCGAAGGATTTTCAAATAGGCGGTAATATGACGATACAGCGGATCGATAAATTTAGGTATGAGTTATGAGTTATGGATGGGAGTTATTTATTGAATTTGGAGTTCCGTTTAAGATAGGCGCACGAAATTCGGTAGGGACGTGTATCTCAATAAGACGAACAAACGCCTCACTGCAATGTCATGGCCACGCCCAACAGGAAGTGAGATAATTGGCATTTTGTGTGATTTTGTAATATTGGACAGACAATGGAATTTGAAACACTTCTCCTACACCGAACCTCAGATGGGCTTAAATTTTGGTGAACATAATCTTAAGACATTGGAGATGATAAATTGCGAAGGATTTTCAAATAGGAGGTAATATGACGATACGGCGAATCGATAAACTTAGGTATTTATTGAATGGGAGTTATGAATTATGAATAGGAGGTTTTTATTGAATTTGGAGTTCTTCCTCAGACTAAAACTTCACAGGGTAATGTACATGAGGACTACCAAGATTTTCATGCCAAATAACTGGCAGTCTGACATAGCGCCCCCATATGACAGGCCAGTGAACTGTCAGAAAATGTACAGCAAATGAGCGTTTTAACACAAAGAGGACCGTGGGTGGCATACGATTTCAGCCAGACACACGAAAGTTGGTATGGGTGTGTATCTCACTAAGATGAACAAAATTGTCATTACAATGTCATGGCCACGCCCAACAGGAAGTGAGATAAGAAGACTTGTATTGCGATTTTGTGTGATAAGACATACAATGGATTTTAAAACACTCCTCCTACACCGTACATCAGATGGGCGTAAATTTTGGTGTACATGAGCTCAAGACAATGGAGATGTGAAATTGCGAAGGGATTTTTGATATCTTGTAAGATGACAAAATGGCGGCCTGATGAATTTTGCTACCATTTGAAAGTGCCAAATTCAATAGGAGGTGTGTCACCACTTCATTTAGCAGACACTTCTCCTACACCGTACCTCAGATGGGCTTAAATTTTGGTGAACATAATCTTAAGACGTTGGAGATGTTAAATTGCGAAGGATTTTCAAATAGGCGGTAATATGACGATACGGCGGATCGATAAACTTAGGTATTTATTGAATGGGAGTTATGAATGGGAGGTTTTTATTGAATTTGGAGTTCTTCCTCAGACTAAAACTTCACAGGGTAATGTACATGAGGACTACCAAGATTTTCATGCCAAATAACTGGCAGTCTGACATAGCGCCCCCATATGACAGGCCAGTGAACTGTCAGAAATCTACCGCTAGCTGAGCCCCTAACAGGAAAAATTGTCCGATATGGCTTACCATTTTTGCCAGGAACACGAAATTCGGTATAGGTGTGCGTCTCAGTAAGACGAACAAACGCAGGTGCGAGGTCCCGACCAACGCCGCTTGCGGCTTTAATTATTATTATTATTATTATTATTATTATTAGGGACCGAGCCCGAAGGGGGACGAAGGTCCCTATTGTTGTTGCTTTGTTTCCGTATTATTATTATTATTATTATTATTATTCTTGTTCATACACGCTGGGGCAATTTTGAGCATGTTCCCATGCTTCAAAACGAACGAAACTTTGCACGGGCATCACAAAGTGCTGCCAGTACGACCACACAAAGTCCCGTCCCCCAGTGACCCCCAGGAGCTCGATAGCGCCCCCTAGCGCGTTGTCTTTCGGGGCTGGCATACCGTTTAAGATAGGCGCACGAAATTCGGTAGGGACGTGTATCTCAATAAGACGAACAAACGCCTCACTGCAATGTCATGGCCACGCCCAACAGGAAGTGAGATAATTGGGCTTTTGTGTGATTTTTGGGTATTGGACATAGAATGGAATTTGAAACACTTCTCCTACACCGTACCTCAGATGGGCTTAAATTTTGGTGAACATAATCTTAAGACGTTGGAGATGTTAAATTGCGAAGGATTTTCAAATAGGTGGTAATATGACGATACGGCGGATCGATAAAGTTAGGTATTTATTGAATGGGAGTGATGAGTTATGAATGGGAGGTATTTGTTGCTAGGCAACGCCCTGATCAAAGGTCTTTGATCTTTGTACCTTTGATCTGATATAGCTGCAAGCAGCAATGTGGGGACAAGCATCGAAGGTTCATGTAGGCCTCAGCATGTAGGCCACATGCAGGGTCTGACAGGGTCTGACAGAGTCTGACAGGGTCTAACAGAGTCTGACAGGGTCTGACAGGGTCTGACAGGGTCTGACAGGGTCTGTTCTGACAGGGTATCTACAATGTCATGGCCACGCCCAACAGGAAGTGAGATAATTGTGCCAGGCACACGAAATTTCGTATGGCTGTGCGTCTCAGTAAGACGAACAAACGCAGGTGCGAGGTCCCGACCAACGCCGCTTGCGGCTTTAATTAGGGACCGAGCCCGAAGGGGGACGAAGGTCCCTATTGTTGTTGCTTTGTTTCCGTATTATTAGGGACCGAGCCCGAAGGGGGACGAGGTCCCTATTGAAGTTGCTTCGTTTCCGTATTATTATTATTCTTGTTCATACACGCTGGGGCAATTTTGAGCATGTTCCCATGCTTCAAAATGAACGAAACTTTGCACGGGCATCACAAAGTGCTGCCAGTACGACCACACAAAGTCCCGTCCCCCGGTGACCCCCAGGAGCTCGATAGCGCCCCCTAGCGCGTTGTCTTTCGGGGCTGGCATACCGTTTAAGATAGGCGCACGAAATTCGGGAGGGACGTGTATCTCAATAAGACGAACAAACGCCTCCCTGCAATGTCATGTCCACGCCCAACAGGAAGTGAGATAATTGGCCTTTTGTGTGATTTTGGGGTATTTGACATAGAATGGAATTTGAAACACTTCTCCTACACCGTACCTCAGATGGGATTAAATTTTGGTGAACATAATCTTAAGACGTTGGAGATGTAAAATTGCGAAGGATTTTCAAATAGGCGGTAATATGACGATACGGCGGATCAATAAAGTTAGGTATTTATTGAATGGGAGTTAGGAGTTATGAATGGGAGGTATTTGTTGCTAGGCAACACCCTGATCAAAGATCTTTGATCTTTGTACCTTTGATCTGTCTTTGGCCACGCCCAACAGGAAGTGAGATAATTGTGCCAGGCACACAAAATTAGGTATGGGTGTGCGTCTCAGTAAGACGAACAAACGCAGGTGCGAGGTCCCGACCAACGCCGCTTGCGGCTTTAATTATTCTTGTTCTTGTTCACACTCGCTGGGGCAATTTTGAGCATGTTCCCATGCTTCAAAACGAACGAAACTTTGCACGGGCATCACAAAGTGCTGCCAGTACGACCACACAAAGTCCCGTCCCCCAGTGACCCCCAGGAGCTCGATAGCGCCCCCTAGCGCGTTGTCTTTCGGGGCTGGCATACCGTCTAAGATAGGCGCACGAAATTCGGTAGGGACGTGTATCTCAATAAGACGAACAAACGCCTCACTGCAATGTCATGGCCACGCCCAACAGGAAGTGAGATAATTGGGCTTTTGTGTGATTTTTGGGTATTGGACATAGAATGGAATTTGAAACACTTCTCCTACACCGTACCTCAGATAGGCTTAAATTTTGGTGAACATAATCTTAAGACGTTGGAGATGTTAAATTGCGAAGGATTTTCAAATAGGCGGTAATATGACGATACGGCGGATCGATAAAATTAGGTATTTATTGAATGGGAGTGATGAGTTATGAATGGGAGGTATTTGTTGCTAGGCAACGCCCTGATCAAAGGTCTTTGATCTTTGTACCTTTGATCTGATATAGCTGCAAGCAGCAATGTGGGGACAAGCATCGAAGGTTCATGTAGGCCTCAGCATGTAGGCCACATGCAGGGTCTGACAGGGTCTGACAGAGTCTGACAGGGTCTAACAGAGTCTGACAGGGTCTGACAGGGTCTGACAGGGTCTGTTCTGACAGGGTATCTACAATGTCATGGCCACGCCCAACAGGAAGTGAGATAATTGTGCCAGGCACACGAAATTTGGTATGGCTGTGCGTCTCAGTAAGACGAACAAACGGAGGTGCGAGGTCCCGACCAACGCCGCTTGCGGCTTTAATTAGGGACCGAGCCCGAAGGGGCACGAAGGTCCCTATTGAAGTTGCTCTGTTTCTCTATTATTATTATTATTAGGGACCGAGCCCGAAGGGGGACGAAGGTCCCTATTGTTGTTGCTTTGTTTCCGTATTATTATTATTATTCTTGTTCATACACGCTGGGGCAATTTTGAGCATGTTCCCATGCTTCAAAACGAACGAAACTTTGCACGGGCATCACAAAGTGCTGCCAGTACGACCACACAAAGTCCCGTCCCCCAGTGACCCCCAGGAGCTCGATAGCGCCCCCTAGCGCGTTGTCTTTCGGGGCTGGCATACCGTTTAAGATAGGCGCACGAAATTCGGTAGGGACGTGTATCTCAATAAGACGAACAAACGCCTCACTGCAATGTCATGGCCACGCCCAACAGGAAGTGAGATAATTGGCCTTTTGTGTGATTTTTGGGTATTGGACATAGAATGGAATTTGAAACACTTCTCCTACACCGTACCTCAGATGGGCTTAAATTTTGGTGAACATAATCTTAAGACGTTGGAGATGTTAAATTGCGAAGGATTTTCAAATAGGCGGTAATATGACGATACGGCGGATCGATAAAGTTAGGTATGGAATTTGAAACACTTCTCCTACACCGTACCTCAGATAGGCTTAAATTTTGGTGAACATAATCTTAAGACGTTGGAGATGTTAAATTGCAAAGGATTTTCAAATAGGCAGTAATATGACGATACGGCGGATCGATAAAATTAGGTATTTATTGAATGGGAGTGATGAGTTATGAATGGGAGGTATTTGTTGCTAGGCAACGCCCTGATCAAAGGTCTTTGATCTTTGTACCTTTGATCTGATATAGCTGCAAGCAGCAATGTGGGGGACAAGCCTCGAAGGTTCATGTAGGCCTCCGCATGTAGGCCACATGCAGGGTCTGACAGGGTCTGACAGGGTCTGACAGGGTCTGACAGGGTCTGTTCTGACAGGGTATCTACAATGTCATGGCCACGCCCAACAGGAAGTGAGATAATTGTCCCAGGCACACGAAATTTGGTATGGCTGTGCGTCTCAGTAAGACGAACAAACGCAGGTGCGAGGTCCCGACCAACGCCGCTTGCGGCTTTAATTATTCTTGTTCTTGTTCACACGCTTTTGGGCAATTTGGAGCATGTTCCCATGCTTCAAAACGAACGTGACTTTGCAGGGGCATCACATAGGGCGGCAGCTACGCCTCGAAAAAGACCCGTCCCCCGGTGACCCCCAGGAGCTTGATAGCGCCCCCTAGCGCGTTGTCTTTCGGGGCTGGCATACCGTTTAAGATAGGCACACGAAATTCGGTAGGGACGTGTATCTCAATAAGACAAACAAACGCCTCACTGCAATGTCATGTCCACGCCCAACAGGAAGTGAGATAATTGGCCTTTTGTGAAATTTGACATACAATGGAATTTGAAACACTTCTCCTACACCGTACCTCAGATGGGCTTAAATTTTGGTGAACATAATCTTAAGATGGTGGAGATGTTAAATTGCGAAGGATTTTCAAATAGGCGGTAATATGACGATACAGCGGATCGATAAATTTAGGTATGAGTTATGAGTTATGGATGGGAGTTATTTATTGAATTTGGAGTTCCGTTTAAGATAGGCGCACGAAATTCGGTAGGGACGTGTATCTCAATAAGACGAACAAACGCCTCACTGCAATGTCATGGCCACGCCCAACAGGAAGTGAGATAATTGGCATTTTGTGTGATTTTGTAATATTGGACAGACAATGGAATTTGAAACACTTCTCCTACACCGAACCTCAGATGGGCTTAAATTTTGGTGAACATAATCTTAAGACATTGGAGATGATAAATTGCGAAGGATTTTCAAATAGGCGGTAATATGACGATACGGTGGATCGATAAACGTAGGTATTTATTGAATGGGAGTTATGAATTATGAATAGGAGGTTTTTATTGAATTTGGAGTTCTTCCTCAGACTAAAACTTCACAGGGTAATGTAGATGAGGACTACCAAGATTTTCATTCCAAATAACTGGCAGTCTGACATAGCGCCCCCATATGACAGGCCAGTGAACTGTCAGAAAATGTACAGCAAATGAGCGTTTTAACACAAAGAGGATCGTGGGTGGCATACGATTTCAGCCAGACACACGAAAGTTGGTATGGGTGTGTATCTCACTAAGATGAACAAAATTGTAATTACAATGTCATGGCCACGCCCAACAGGAAGTGAGATAAGAAGACTTGTATTGCGATTTTGTGTGATATGACATAAAATGGATTTTAAAACACTCCTCCTACACCTTACATCAGATGGGCGGAAATTTTGGTGTACATGAGCTCAAGACATTGGAGATGTTAAATTGCGAAGGGATTTTTGATATCTTGTAAGATGACAAAATGGCGGCCTGATGAATTTTGCTACCATTTGAAAGTGCCAAATGCAATAGGAGGTGTGTCACCACTTCATTTAGCAGACACTTCTCCTACACCGTACCTCAGATGGGCTTAAATTTTGGTGAACATAATCTTAAGACATTGGAGATGTTAAATTGCGAAGGATTTTCAAATAGACGGTAATATGACGATACGGCGGATCAATAAACTTAGGTATTTATTGTTATGAGTTATGAATGGGAGGTTTTTATTGAATTTGGAGTTCTTCCTCAGACTAAAACTTCACAGGGTAATGTAGATGAGGACTACCAAGATTTTCATGCCAAATAACTGGCAGTCTGACATAGCGCCCCCATATGACAGGCCAGTGAACTGTCAGAAATCTACCGCTAGCTGAGCCCCTAACAGGAAAAATTGTCCGATATGGCTTATCATTTTTGCCAGGCACACGAAATTTGGTATGGGTGTGCGTCTCAGTAAGACGAACAAACGCAGGTGCGAGGTCCCGACCAACGCCGCTTGCGGCTTTAATTATTATTATTCTTGTTCTTGTTCACACTCGCTGGGGCAATTTTGAGCATGTTCCCATGCTTCAAAACGAACGAAACTTTGCACGGGCATCACAAAGTGCTGCCAGTACGACCACACAAAGTCCCGTCCCCCAGTGACCCCCAGGAGCTCGATAGCGCCCCCTAGCGCGTTGTCTTTCGGGGCTGGCATACCGTTTAAGATAGGCGCACGAAATTCGGTAGGGACGTGTATCTCAATAAGACGAACAAACGCCTCACTGCAATGTCATGGCCACGCCCAACAGGAAGTGAGATAATTGGCCTTTTGTGTGATTTTTGGGTATTGGACATAGAATGGAATTTGAAACACTTCTCCTACACCGTACCTCAGATGGGCTTAAATTTTGGTGAACATAATCTTAAGACGTTGGAGATGTTAAATTGCGAAGGATTTTCAAATAGGCGGTAATATGACGATACGGCGGATCGATAAAGTTAGGTATGGAATTTGAAAGACTTCTCCTACACCGTACCTCAGATAGGCTTAAATTTTGGTGAACATAATCTTAAGACGTTGGAGATGTTAAATTGCGAAGGATTTTCAAATAGGCGGTAATATGACGATACGGCGGATCGATAAAGTTAGGTATTTATTGAATGGGAGTGATGAGTTATGAATGGGAGGTATTTGTTGCTAGGCAACGCCCTGATCAAAGGTCTTTGATCTTTGTACCTTTGATCTGATATAGCTGCAAGCAGCAATGTGGGGACAAGCATCGAAGGTTCATGTAGGCCTCAGCATGTAGGCCACATGCAGGGTCTGACAGGGTCTAACAGAGTCTGACAGGGTCTGACAGGGTCTGACAGGGTCTGACAGGGTCTGACAGAGTCTGACAGAGTCTGACAGGGTCTGACAGGGTCTGACAGGGTCTGTTCTGACAGGGTATCTACCATGTCATGGCTACGCCCAACAGGAAGTGAGATAATTGTGCCAGGCACACGAAATTTGGTATGGCTGTGCGTCTCAGTAAGACGAACAAACGCAGGTGCGAGGTCCCGACCAACGCCGCTTGCGGCTTTAATTAGGGACCGAGCCCGAAGGGGGACGAAGGTCCCTATTGTTGTTGCTTTGTTTCCGTATTATTAGGGACCGAGCCCGAAGGGGGCGAAGGTCCCTATTGTTGTTGCTTTGTTTCCCTATTATTATTATTATTCTTGTTCTTGTTCACACTCGCTGGGGCAATTTTGAGCATGTTCCCATGCTTCAAAACGAACGAAACTTTGCACGGGCATCACAAAGTGCTGCCAGTACGACCACACAAAGTCCCGTCCCCCAGTGACCCCCAGGAGCTCGATAGCGCCCCCTAGCGCGTTGTCTTTCGGGGCTGGCATACCGTTTAAGATAGGCGCACGAAATTCGGTAGGGACGTGTATCTCAATAAGACGAACAAACGCCTCACTGCATTGTCATGGCCACGCCCAACAGGAAGTGAGATAATTGGGCTTTTGTGTGATTTTTGGGTATTGGACATAGAATGGAATTTGAAACACTTCTCCTACACCGTACCTCAGATGGGCTTAAATTTTGGTGAACATAATCTTAAGACGTTGGAGATGTTAAATTGCGAAGGATTTTCAAATAGGCGGTAATATGACGATACGGCGGATCGATAAAGTTAGGTATGGAATTTGAAAGACTTCTCCTACACCGTACCTCAGATAGGCGTAAATTTTGGTGAACATAATCTTAAGACGTTGGAGATGTTAAATTGCGAAGGATTTTCAAATAGGCGGTAATATGACGATACGGCGGATCGATAAAGTTAGGTATTTATTGAATGGGAGTGATGAGTTATGAATGGGAGGTATTTGTTGCTAGGCAACGCCCTGATCAAAGGTCTTTGATCTTTGTACCTTTGATCTGATATAGCTGCAAGCAGCAATGTGGGGACAAGCATCGAAGGTTCATGTAGGCCTCAGCATGTAGGCCACATGCAGGGTCTGACAGGGTCTAACAGAGTCTGACAGGGTCTGACAGGGTCTAACAGGGTCTGACAGGGTCTAACAGAGTCTGACAGGGTCTGACAGAGTCTGACAGGGTCTGACAGGGTCTGACAGGGTCTGTTCTGACAGGGTATCTACAATGTCATGGCCACGCCCAACAGGAAGTGAGATAATTGTGCCAGGCACACGAAATTTGGTATGGCTGTGCGTCTCAGTAAGGCGAACAAACGCAGGTGCGAGGTCCCGACCAACGCCGCTTGCGGCTTTAATTATTATTATTATTCTTGTTCATACACGCTGGGGCAATTTTGAGCATGTTCCCATGCTTCAAAACGAACGAAACTTTGCACGGGCATCACAAAGTGCTGCCAGTACGACCACACAAAGTCCCGTCCCCCAGTGACCCCCAGGAGCTCGATAGCGCCCCCTAGCGCGTTGTCTTTCGGGGCTGGCATACCGTTTAAGATAGGCGCACGAAATTCGGTAGGGACGTGTATCTCAATAAGACGAACAAATGCCTCACTGCAATGTCATGGCCACGCCCAACAGGAAGTGAGATAATTGGCCTTTTGTGTGATTTTGGGGTATTTGACATAGAATGGAATTTGAAACACTTCTCCTACACCGTACCTCAGATGGGATTAAATTTTGGTGAACATAATCTTAAGACGTTGGAGATGTTAAATTGCGAAGGATTTTCAAATAGGCGGTAATATGACGATACGGCGGATCGATAAAGTTAGGTATGGAATTTGAAACACTTCTCCTACACCGTACCTCAGATAGGCTTAAATTTTGGTGAACATAATCTTAAGACGTTGGAGATGTTAAATTGCGAAGGATTTTCAAATAGGCGGTAATATGACGATACGGCGGATCGATAAAATTAGGTATTTATTGAATGGGAGTGATGAGTTATGAATGGGAGGTATTTGTTGCTAGGCAACGCCCTGATCAAAGGTCTTTGATCTTTGTACCTTTGATCTGATATAGCTGCAAGCAGCAATGTGGGGACAAGCATCGAAGGTTCATGTAGGCCTCAGCATGTAGGCCACATGCAGGGTCTGACAGGGTCTAACAGAGTCTGACAGGGTCTGACAGGGTCTGACAGGGTCTGACAGGGTCTGTTCTGACAGGGTATCTACAATGTCATGGCCACGCCCAACAGGAAGTGAGATAATTGTGCCAGACACACGAAATTTCGTATGGCTGTGCGTCTCAGTAAGACGAACAAACGCAGGTGCGAGGTCCCGACCAACGCCGCTTGCGGCTTTAATTAGGGACCGAGCCCGAAGGGGGACGAAGGTCCCTATTGTTGTTGCTTTGTTTCCGTATTATTATTATTATTCTTGTTCATACACGCTGGGGCAATTTTGAGCATGTTCCCATGCTTCAAAACGAACGAAACTTTGCACGGGCATCACAAAGTGCTGCCAGTACGACCACACAAAGTCCCGTCCCCCAGTGACCCCCAGGAGCTCGATAGCGCCCCCTAGCGCGTTGTCTTTCGGGGCTGGCATACCGTTTAAGATAGGCGCACGAAATTCGGTATGGATGTGTATCTCAATAAGACGAACAAATGCCTCACTGCAATGTCATGGCCACGCCCAACAGGAAGTGAGATAATTGGCCTTTTGTGTGATTTTGGGGTATTTGACATACAATGGAATTTGAAACACTTCTCCTACACCGTACCTCAGATGGGCTTAAATTTTGGTGAACATAATCTTAAGACGTTGGAGATGTTAAATTGCGAAGGATTTTCAAATAGGCGGTAATATGACGATACGGCGGATCGATAAAGTTAGGTATTTATTGAATGAGAGTTATGAGTTATGAATGGGAGGTATTTGTTGCTAGGCAACGCCCTGATCAAAGGTCTTTGATCTTTGTACCTTTGATCTGATATAGCTGCAAGCAGCAATGTGGGGACAAGCATCGAAGGTTCATGTAGGCCTCAGCATGTAGGCCACATGCAGGGTCTGACAGGGTCTGACAGGGTCTGACAGGGTCTGACAGGGTCTGACAGGGTCTGACAGGGTCTGTTCTGACAAGGTATCTACAATGTCATGGCCACGCCCAACAGGAAGTGAGATAATTGTGCCAGGCACACGAAATTTGGTATGGCTGTGCGTCTCAGTAAGACGAACAAACGCAGGTGCGAGGTCCCGACCAACGCCGCTTGCGGCTTTAATTATTATTATTCTTGTTCTTGTTCACACTCGCTGGGGCAATTTTGAGCATGTTCCCATGCTTCAAAACGAACGAAACTTTGCACGGGCATCACAAAGTGCTGCCAGTACGTCCACACAAAGTCCCGTCCCCCAGTGACCCCCAGGAGCTCGATAGCGCCCCCTAGCGCGTTGTCTTTCGGGGCTGGCATACCGTTTAAGATAGGCGCACGAAATTCGGTAGGGACGTGTATCTCAATAAGACGAACAAACGCCTCACTGCAATGTCATGGCCACGCCCAACAGGAAGTGAGATAATTGGGCTTTTGTGTGATTTTTGGGTATTGGACATAGAATGGAATTTGAAACACTTCTCCTACACCGTACCTCAGATGGGCTTAAATTTTGGTGAACATAATCTTAAGACGTTGGAGATGTTAAATTGCGAAGGATTTTCAAATAGGCGGTAATATGACGATACGGCGGATCGATAAATTTAGGTATGGAATTTGAAACACTTCTCCTACACCGTACCTCAGATAGGCTTAAATTTTGGTGAACATAATCTTAAGACGTTGGAGATGTAAAATTGCGAAGGATTTTCAAATAGGCGGTAATATGACGATACGGCGGATCGATAAAATTAGGTATTTATTGAATGGGAGTGATGAGTTATGAATGGGAGGTATTTGTTGCTAGGCAACGCCCTGATCAAAGGTCTTTGATCTTTGTACCTTTGATCTGATATAGCTGCAAGCAGCAATGTGGGGACAAGCATCGAAGGTTCATGTAGGCCTCAGCATGGAGGCCACATGCAGGGTCTGACAGGGTCTAACAGAGTCTGACAGGGTCTGACAGGGTCTGACAGGGTCTGTTCTGACAGGGTATCTACAATGTCATGGCCACGCCCAACAGGAAGTGAGATAATTGTGCCAGGCACACGAAATTTGGTATGGCTATAGTTGCTCAGTAAGACGAACAAACGCAGGTGCGAGGTCCCGACCAACGCCGCTTGCGGCTTTAATTATTATTATTATTATTATTATTATTATTATTATTATTATTCTTGTTCTTGTTCACACTCGCTGGGGCAATTTTTAACATGTTCCCATGCTTCAAAACGAACGAAACTTTGCACGGGCATCCCAAAGTGCTGCCAGTACGACCACACAAAGTCCCGTCCCCCAGTGACCCCCAGGAGCTCGATAGCGCCCCCTAGCGCGTTGTCTTTCGGGGCTGGCATACCGTTTAAGATAGGCGCACGAAATTCGGTAGGGACGTGTATCTCAATAAGACGAACAAACGCCTCACTGCAATGTCATGGCCACGCCCAACAGGAAGTGAGATAATTGGGCTTTTGTGTGATTTTTGGGTATTGGACATAGAATGGAATTTGAAACACTTCTCCTACACCGTACCTCAGATGGGCTTAAATTTTGGTGAACATAATCTTAAGACGTTGGAGATGTTAAATTGCGAAGGATTTTCAAATAGGCGGTAATATGACAATACGGCGGATCGATAAATTTAGGTATGGAATTTGAAAGACTTCTCCTACACCGTACCTCAGATAGGCTTAAATTTTGGTGAACATAATCTTAAGACGTTGGAGATGTAAAATTGCGAAGGATTTTCAAATAGGCAGTAATATGACGATACGGCGGATCGATAAAATTAGGTATTTATTGAATGGGAGTGATGAGTTATGAATGGGAGGTATTTGTTGCTAGGCAACGCCCTGATCAAAGGTCTTTGATCTTTGTACCTTTGATCTGATATAGCTGCAAGCAGCAATGTGGGGACAAGCATCGAAGGTTCATGTAGGCCTCAGCATGTAGGCCACATGCAGGGTCTGACAGGGTCTAACAGAGTCTGACAGGGTCTGACAGGGTCTGACAGGGTCTGCAGGGTCTGTTCTGACAGGGTATCTACAATGTCATGGCCACGCCCAACAGGAAGTGAGATAATTGTGCCAGGCACACGAAATTTGGTATGGCTGTGCGTCTCAGTAAGACGAACAAACGCAGGTGCGAGGTCCCGACCAACGCCGCTTGCGGCTTTAATTATTATTATTCTTGTTCTTGTTCACACTCGCTGGGGCAATTTTGAGCATGTTCCCATGCTTCAAAACGAACGAAACTTTGCACGGGCATCACAAAGTGCTGCCAGTACGACCACACAAAGTCCCGTCCCCCAGTGACCCCCAGGAGCTCGATAGCGCCCCCTAGCGCGTTGTCTTTCGGGGCTGGCATACCGTTTAAGATAGGCCCACGAAATTCGGTAGGGACGTGTATCTCAATAAGACGAACAAACGCCTCACTGCAATGTCATGGCCACGCCCAACAGGAAGTGAGATAATTGGGCTTTTGTGTGATTTTGGGGTATTTGACATAGAATGGAATTTGAAACACTTCTCCTACACCGTACCTCAGATGGGCTTAAATTTTGGTGAACATAATCTTAAGACGTTGGAGATGTTAAATTGCGAAGGATTTTCAAATAGGCGGTAATATGACGATACGGCGGATCGATAAATTTAGGTATGGAATTTGAAACACTTCTCCTACACCGTACCTCAGATAGGCTTAATTTTTGGTGAACATAATCTTAAGACGTTGGAGATGTTAAATTACAAAGGATTTTCAAATAGGCGGTAATATGACGATACGGCGGATCGATAAAGTTAGGTATTTATTGAATGTGAGTTATGAGTTATGAATGGGAGGTATTTGTTGCTAGGCAACGCCCTGATCAAAGGTCTTTGATCTTTGTACCTTTGATCTGATATAGCTGCAAGCAGCAATGTGGGGACAAGCATCGAAGGTTCATGTAGACCTCAGCATGTAGGCCACATGCAGGGTCTGACAGGGTCTAACAGAGTCTGACAGGGTCTGACAGGGTCTGACAGGGTCTGTTCTGACAGGGTATCTATGTCATGGCCACGCCCAACAGGAAGTGAGATAATTGTGCCAGGCACACGAAATTTGGTATGGCTGTGCGTCTCAGTAAGACGAACAAACGCAGGTGCGAGGTCCCGACCAACGCCGCTTGCGGCTTTAATTATTATTATTCTTGTTCTTGTTCACACTCGCTGGGGCAATTTTGAGCATGTTCCCATGCTTCAAAACGAACGAAACTTTGCACGGGCATCACAAAGTGCTGCCAGTACGACCACACAAAGTCCCGTCCCCCAGTGACCCCCAGGAGCTCGATAGCGCCCCCTAGCGCGTTGTCTTTCGGGGCTGGCGTACCGTTTAAGATAGGCCCACGAAATTCGGTAGGGACGTGTATCTCAATAAGATGAACAAATGCCTCACTGCAATGTCATGGCCACGCCCAACAGGAAGTGAGATAATTGGCCTTTTGTGTGATTTTGGGGTATTTGACATAGAATGGAATTTGAAACACTTCTCCTACACCGTACCTCAGATGGGCTTCAATTTTGGTGAACATAATCTTAAGACGTTGGAGATGTTAAATTGCGAAGGATTTTCAAATAGGCGGTAATATGACGATACGGCGGATCGATAAAGTTAGGTATGGAATTTGAAACACTTCTCCTACACCGTACCTCAGATAGGCTTAAATTTTGGTGAACATAATCTTAAGACGTTGGAGATGTTAAATTGCGAAGGATTTTCAAATAGGCGGTAATATGACGATACGGCGGATCGATAAAATTAGGTATTTATTGAATGGGAGTGATGAGTTATGAATGGGAGGTATTTGTTGCTAGGCAACGCCCTGATCAAAGGTCTTTGATCTTTGTACCTTTGATCTGATATCGCTGCAAGCAGCAATGTGGGGACAAGCATCGAAGGTTCATGTAGGCCTCAGCATGTAGGCCACATGCAGGGTCTGACAGGGTCTAACAGAGTCTGACAGGGCCTGACAGGGTCTGACAGGGTCTGACAGGGTCTGACAGGGTCTGTTCTGACAGGGTATCTACAATGTCATGGCCACGCCCAACAGGAAGTGAGATAATTGTGCCAGGCACACGAAATTTGGTATGGCTGTGCGTCTCAGTAAGACGAACAAACGCAGGTGCGAGGTCCCGACCAACGCCGCTTGCGGCTTTAATTATTATTATTCTTGTTCTTGTTCACACTCGCTGGGGCAATTTTGAACATGTTCCCATGCTTCAAAACGAACGAAACTTTGCACGGGCATCACAAAGTGCTGCCAGTACAACCACACAAAGTCCCGTCCCCCAGTGACCCCCAGGAGCTCGATAGCGCCCCCTAGCGCGTTGTCTTTCGGGGCTGGCATACCGTTTAAGATAGGCGCACGAAATTCGGTAGGGACGTGTATCTCAATAAGACGAACAAACGCCTCACTGCAATGTCATGGCCACGCCCAACAGGAAGTGAGATAATTGGGCTTTTGTGTGATTTTTGGGTATTGGACATAGAATGGAATTTGAAACACTTCTCCTACACCGTACCTCAGATGGGCTTAAATTTTGGTGAACATAATCTTAAGACGTTGGAGATGTTAAATTGCGAAGGATTTTCAAATAGGCGGTAATATGACGATACGGCGGATCGATAAAGTTAGGTATTTATTGAATGGGAGTGATGAGTTATGAATGGGAGGTATTTGTTGCTAGGCAACGCCCTGATCAAAGGTCTTTGATCTTTGTACCTTTGATCTGATATAGCTTCAAGCAGCAATGTGGGGACAAGCATCGAAGGTTCATGTAGGCCTCAGCATGTAGGCCACATGCAGGGTATGACAGGGTCTGACAGAGTCTGACAGGGTCTAACAGAGTCTGACAGGGTCTGACAGGGTCTGACAGGGTCTGACAGGGTCTGTTCTGACAGGGTATCTACAATGTCATGGCCACGCCCAACAGGAAGTGAGATAATTGTGCCAGGCACACGAAATTTCGTATGGCTGTGCGTCTCAGTAAGACGAACAAACGCAGGTGCGAGGTCCCGACCAACGCCGCTTGCGGCTTTAATTAGGCCCGAGCGCTAAAGCGTAGGGCCTTTTGTTACTGTTCTGCAGTGCGAAGCACTGCAGAACCAGCGTGCACAAAACAAAGCGCGAAGCGCTTTGTTTTGTGCACGCAGCAGAGCGCGAAGCGCTCTCCCCTTTTTAAACACCTAGCACTCATGTCAACGACTGGTGCCCGCTGACTTGGCACGGTGGCATCGCCCGTGGCCGCGATAGCGGCCAAATTGTAATTGTTCACCCCAAAACATTCTCGGCCCACCAGCGTGCGCAAAACAAAGCGCGAAGCGCTTTGTTTTGCGCACGCAGCAGAGCGCGAAGCGCTCTCCCCTTTTTAAGCACCTAGCACTCATGTCAACGACTGGTGCCCGCTGACCTGGCACGGTGGCACCGCCCGTGGCGGCAAAATTGTAATTGTTTTGTGGGCACACATGACATCGTGCACGCAGTGCACGATGTCATGTGTGCCCACAAAACCAGAGCGCGAAGCGCTCTCCCTTTTCCAAACACTCAATGCCACACTATAGTGACACTCATAGGATCCAATAGCACAGACTGGCACTGCCCATTGCCGCGAAAGCGGCATAATTGTAATCGTTAACCATCGTAAACGTCAAAAATATGTATTGGGCAAGTGAGTAATCGATGAGGTCAATGACGAGCGCAACGCGCTCGTCATTGACAATGGACCCCACAGGTGCGTTACTGGACACGAGCCCTTTCCATTGATATATATATTGCCACCATAGGTGGCACCATATTGTTATTGTTCTGGTTTTTCTTATTATTATTATTATTATTTATTCTTATTATTTTCCTATACACTTTTTTCAGGTTTCGGGTACTTCCCACGGACGAAAACTCACGAAATTTTGCACAAAATTCAAGAACGCCAAAAAAGGAATTTACAAATAATCTGTATTAAAAAATCTTAAAAAATGGCTCGACAGCGCCCCCTGGAAAATCAAAATACATTGCGCCAATGGCTATACCCGAAAAATGAACTTTGTCGTAGACAAACGAAATTCGGGTGGTGGATAGGTCATGTCGTTACAAACCAAAAAATATATTACGCCGTTGCTAGGCGACCAACAGGAAGTCGGCCATATTGACCCGAGCACGCGACCCGGCGCCGAAGGCGGAGTTTCCTGTCTTCGTATTTTAACGAACTCCTCCTAGGGTTTTTGACCCAGACTCACCAGAATCGTGCTGTATCATCTAGACAAGTGGGACATTAAAAGTTGTTAAAAGCGTTCTAAAAGAGTGAACAGTGTTTCCGTGACAACGCCACAAATTTCAGGTTCGTTTTTGCGGCTCGCCATCAAACTTCGACGAGCGATAATTCGTGCATACTTTGGCCGATTTCACTCAAACTTTAATCGTTGGTGGACACCCCGGCCCTGAACAGATTGATATAAGAAAATCTGAAATGGGTGCTATAGCGCCACCTAGGGAGATTGCATGGAAGCGCAAAATGTTACTTTGTCGTAGACATACCAAATTTGGTACACATATTTGTGACGGGGTATCGATCAAAAAACTCAATGACGCCAACACGCCATGTCCCATCGTTTTGCCATGGCAACAAGCCAAACATCTGTCGTCGCCAATGGGACGCCTGGCAAAAACTTTGTCGTAGCCAAACCAAATTTGGTACACAGATGCATCATGCGAATCAGAACAAAAAAGTATATTATGCGGTTGCTAGGCGACCAACAGGAAGTCGGCCATTTTGGACCGAGCACGTGACCTGGCACCGAGGGCGCATTTTCCTGTCCTCGTATTTTAACGAACTCCTCCTAGGGTTTTTGACCCAGACTCACCAGAATCGTGCTGTATCATCTAGACAAATGGGACATTAAAAGTTGTTAAAAGCGTTCTAAAAGAGTGAACGGTGTTTCCGTGACAACGCCACAAATTTCAGGTTTGTTTTTGCGGCTCGCCATCAAACTTCGACGAGCGATAATTCGCGCATACTTTGGCCGATTTCACTCAAACTTTAATCGTTGGTGGACACCCCGGCCCTGAACAGATTAATATAAGAAAATCTGAAATGGGTGCTATAGCGCCACCTAGGGAGATTGCATGGAAGCGCAAAATTTTACTTTGTCGTAGACATACCAAATTTGGTACACACATTCGTGACAGAGTCTCGATCAAAAATCTCAATGACACCCCCGCGCCATCTCTCATCATGTTGCCATGGCAACAGGCCAAACATCTGTCCTTGTCATTAGGATTCTCTGGAAAAACTTTGGTGTAGTCAAAGAAAATTTGGTACACAGATGCATCATGGGAAGAGGAACAAAAAAGTATATTACGTCGTTGCTAGGCAATCAACCAGCCATATTGGATAGACCATGTGACCTGGTGGCGAAGGCGCCATTTTTTGTCAAACTTCGATGAGTGATAATTCGCACATACTTTGCCCGATTTCAGTCAAACTTTAATCTTGGGTGGACACCCTGGATCTAAACAGATTGATATAAGAAAATCTTAAATGGGTGCTATAGCGCCACCTAGGGCGATTGTGTGGAACAGAAAAATTTTACTTTGTCGCAGACATACCAAATTTGGTACACACATTCATGACAGGGTCTCGATCAAAAAACTCAATGACGCCAACACGCCATGTCCCATCGTGTTGCCATGGCAACAGGCCAAACTTCTCTCCTTGCCAATGGGATGTCAGGCAAAAACTTTGTCATAGCCAAACCAAATTTGGTACACAGATGCATCATGGGAAGAGGAACAAAAAAGTATATTAAGCGGTTGCTAGGCGACCAACAGGAAGTCGGCCATTTTGGACCGAGCACGTGACCTGGCACCGAGGGCGCATTTTCCTGTCCTCGTATTTTAACGAACTCCTCCTAGGGTTTTTGACCCAGACTCACCAGAATCGTGCTGTATCATCTAGACAAGTGGGACATTAAAAGTTGTTAAAAGCGTTCTAAAAGAGTGAACGGTGTTTCCGTGACAACGCCACAAATTTCAGGTTCGTTTTTGCGGCTCGCCATCAAATTCGACAAGCGATAATTCGCGCATACTTTGGCCGATTTCACTCAAACTTTAATCGTTGGTGGACACCCCGGCCCTGAACAGATTGATATAAGAAAATCTGAAATGGGTGTTATAGCGCCACCTAGGGAGATTGCATGGAAGCGCAAAATTTTACTCTGTCGTAGACATACCAAATTTGGTACACACATTCTTGACAGAGTCTTAACCAAAAAACTCAATGACGCCAACACGCCATGTCCCATCGTGTTGCCATGGCAACAGGCCAAACATCTGTCATCACCAATTGGACAAAACTGGCAAAAACTTTGTCGTAGCCAAACCAAATTTGATAGACAGATGCATCATGGGAATAGGAACAAAAAAGTATATTATGCGGTTGCTAGGCGACCCAGACTCACCAGAATCGTGCTGTATCATCTAGACAAGTGGGACATTAAAAGTTGTTAAAAGCGTTCTAAAAGAGTGAACGGTGTTTCCGTGACAACGCCACAAATTTCGGGTTCGTTTTTGCGACTCGCCATCAAATTTCGATGTGCGATAATTAAAAACATCTGTCGTCACCAATGGGACGCCCAGCAAAAACTTTGTCGTAGCCAAACCAAATTTGGTACACAGATGGATCATGGGAATAGGAACAAAAAAGTATGTTACGTCGTTGCTAGGCAACCAACCAGCCATATTGGATAGACCATGTGACCTGGTGGCGAAGGCGGCATTTCCTGCATTTCCAAACTTCAATGAGTGATAATTCGCACATACTTTGGCCGATTTCACTCAAACTTTAATTGTTGGTGGACACCCCGGCACTGAACAGATTGATATAAGAAAATCTAAAATGGACATAATAGCGCCCCCTAGGGAGATTGCATGGAACAGAAAAAATTTACTTTGCCGTAGACACACCAAATTTGGACCACACATTCGGGACATGGTCTCGATCAAAAAATACAGTGACACCCCCACTTCATCTCACATCATGTTGCCATGGTAACAGGCCAAACATCTGTCCCTGCCATTAGGATGCCCGGCAAAAACTTTGATGTAGCCACACCTAATTTGGTACAGAGATGCATCATGGGAATAGGAACAAAAAAGTATATTACACCGTTGCTAGGCAACCAACAGGAAGCCAGCCATATTCGATAGATCATGTGACCTGGTGGCGAAGGCGCCATTTCCTGTCCTCATATTTTTATTTATTCAATTTATTTATTAATGTTTGCACCCAGCATTTAAAACAACAAAAGTACACACAAAAGAAAAAGAAAATATCAGAACAGTGCAGGAAAGGCTTATGAGTGACCCTCCTCTTAAAATGATTGAAATTCAACACACACATGCATCCAGATAACACACACTCACACATGCACCGAGCTCAAACACACACACACACACACACACACACAATCAAACCTCCTATGATTTAATAAATGTAAGTTTGAGCTGTTTATTGTTATAGAGAGCGAGCTGAGGGGAGCAGAGAGCGGGACCAGGTCTGGACCAGGTCTGAACGAGCCGCGGTGGTCTAGATCTGGTCCCGCTCTCTGCTCCCCTCAGCCGTGACTCCAAACGAAACCAGGAAATAGACCTGTGCGCGGCGCTTTAATCCACCTGCTTTAGTCCTGGTTTAGTCCAGGTTTAGTCCAGGTCTAGATAAGGTGGCAGCCCCGCGCTGGTTCATGCTGCGCTCTCACACGTGTCTGTGCCGCGCACACACACCGCCCTCCCCCTTCCCCCCACACTTCACTGTTAATACATTTTGTTGAAAATCTATGAAAGTTTGAGTGTTTAAACGAGAGACAAATGTGAGAAAAGTTTAAATCCAGTCTGAGAAAAGCGTCTCTACGCAGAACACAATGTTACACTATAAAAAAAAGTTACACTATAAAAAAAAAACTTGGATCGGGGCCTTGGAACGAATCAGGCTTTTTCCATTGAAATAGCTACTCAACTTACGAATTTTTCACGTTACGAAACCACTTCTGGAACGAATTAATTTCGTAAGGTGAGGTACCACTGTACTGTGCTTTTGACCATATGCCATTTTGTCATAGATGCACCATTCATGTCTCCTGTAATGCAAGTTTTTGTGTTATAATCATAATTTGCACATACTTTGTCACATCATGATGGAAAAATTGACTTTTGATGGAAAAAGTAAATCATTGCCACATCCCATGTCTGATTATGTTGGCAGAAATACACATCCATGCCCCAACACAAAATGTGTTGTCACCAAACTGAATTTGTTGCAAATATTTATCAACATGTTTGGAAGCACAAAATTACATTACATGACATTATGATTTGTGACAAACAGTAATGCACCTTGGATTGATCACATTCTCCCTTGAATATGCACCCATAAACATTTTGCATCTTAAGAAATTGATGATGTCTAAATAAATAACTGAGAGCGACAGGGAGAGAGATAGAGAGTGCGAGAGAGAGAGAGATAGGGAGAGGGAGAGAGAGCAAAAGGACCAGCGCCACACCAGGTCTAACGCAGGACTAAACCAGGTCTAAACCAGGACATCAGGACGAAAGCCAGTCCAAACGACACCACATCTAAAGCATTTATACAGGGAATGCATTTAAGTCAGTTTATAAAGACATCTCTCCTTTGAGAAACAATGGTTTATTAAACAATTAAAGGAACTTGTGGAAATACTTTATCATAATGTGAAGAGTCAAATATTTAACCATTACACACATACAAGGCATTTATAGGTGAGTAAAAACAGCTGTCAGTGTACTCTCAAATTATGTTCCCTTTTTGCTGAAGCAGGTGACAATCCAAAATGAACAAATTATCTTTGCAAAATATGGTGGAATACCATTGCTTTACTGCAGTACAATAGTATATTCTCATAGTACATGTAATTACTATATACAGCTCCAGCGCAGTGTTATCAAGAGACCCAAATAAGTGGCACATTTCACCATGATTCAAATGTTTGAATAGACAGAAAAACATTCAAATAAACTTATGAGCAAATGATATGTTTTCAGTTTTGTCTCACACACTTGTTAAGGTCATATAAGGCCACATTTATCATGGGACATTTCCTCAGCTGTTTAGGTGCTCCTCAGCTAAGATGAAAAACTACCATTTTACTATTTCAGAAAATTAAAAGTTAAACCTAAACATCACTATTAGGACACATTAGGGACAGCAGCAGACCGCACGAGCAGGAGGGAGGCCTGGTGTGACCAGAGAACCCACAGGTCTTGTACAGTCAGTGGAAACCCCACAGGTCTTGTACAGTCAGTGTGTACAGTGGAGAGATGACCCAATGTACTTGGACCACTCAGTGTGAGGAATCCCTCGTCTTCTGGAGGAGGTGGAGCAGAATGGGCTTTACGTCTGATTGGTTCAAAGTCCTGTCCTGCACAGTGAAAACCTGTAATGACACACACATTAAGAAAACTACAAAACTATGTTCACATGTACATTCAGATCCAAAGGCCGTTTATATAAATCAAACAGATAAATTAATAGAGGAATCCCACACATTTGGGAAAGGTGTATTTTCACCATTTAAATAATGAATTCAATATGAGCATGATTCATTTGCAGTCCTTATTATAACTGGAGTAATAAAGCAACATGTAACATACCTAATCAGGGGCAGGAGTCTGGGCCAGCACAGCTCCAGCGCAGTGTTGGCTTTACTTTGTCATCTGAATTTGACCCATTTCATGAATCATGAGCATCTCATCAGCCAACACTTCTGTGGCCCCAGCAGTGGAGGCTGCAAATGAGAAAAGAATATTCATATAAAACATTTCAAACTGTTTTCTCATTGCTATATTAGATGTGATGGACATAACAGACACAGTGTCTAGTATCTACACCAGTGTCTGCACCTGTTCAATGAGCCTAATGTCCATCTGAAATCTGACCTGTCCAGTGTTATTTACAGATTGTAAAAAACAGATAATCTATTATCTGCATATGATGGAGGCTTATATTACATGATTTACAAGTAAATATAAACTTTGATATAGTCAAACTGTGTCTTTTAAGTTTAATGTATGAAATAATGTGTTTTTATCTTACCTCCGAGCTACAATGGCCAAGTGTTTATGTGTTTCCATGAAAACGTCCTCGTCGAAGCTTCATTAATCCCTCCGTGGTCTTCTTTTCCTCTGACAGGAAAACCATTATTAGTGTTTGATGTAAATCTGTCCAAATACGAAGGTTTGAGCAGACTTTTTATCACGTTACCTGTAGATTATTAGCAAAACTTTTAGCTCAAAGCTCAGAGATTCACACAAATTAAAACAAATTAATTTGATAGTTTTGTGGTTTATGGACGTATTTTTTCGTTTACAGTTGTGTTAGTGATGATTTCCTGAAGTTAAAAGCGTGTACTCACGTTGTCTCCGCTCTCTGGACGATCTTTTTGCTTTGTATTTTCAAACATCTGTCTGCCGCCGCGTGGTGCATGATGGGATATATGACGGTGCGAAATGTGCTCGGATGTGCCCTTCATTCACGGCCCAATCTCCATGGAAACGAGGGCGGTTTTCAGGCCGCATTTGAAGTGTGCATGGAAAAGAAATAAGACAGCACTATTATCACATACAAAACACCAAGGCGAGATAATAACAAAACAAATACATTACTTTTCTAAGACGCTGAAATGTTCCATTGAAGAAACATCCAGCTATCAGAGCACTGAGCTGATGAACGTGTTCCTGGAGCCTGGGCCTGGAGACAAAGACTGGAGACAAAGGGGAGGGGTGTGAATACACTCTCTCAAATATACGTCTGGAACAGTACCTTCTGTTATTAACTAGGGAAAGTCAAAACTGGGTCTTGGGATAATACCTTGTTTTTTAATCTTAAAATGCAGTCTCCTTCCATCACAGCGTCTCTTACAGCCATCACTTGAGAATGTGAAGACCACACTTTGTATCTTTTAAGTTGGTAACCTTATCTGGGGAGGTGGCTGTGGTGTGACGGCCATCACAAGTAACAAAAAAAGTTGTCAGAGACTGAAAGGCTTGACTGCATTATAATCCTAGTACATTTACATGAGGCCAAATGTCATTAAACATTATATGTGAATGTAGTTTAGTGAAGATGGCTACTTTTATTCACCAATGCAAAAAATGATTAATACATCTTGTAAACAAGGGAATCTCAACATTTTTTTTGCTTACACTACAATTACACTACATCTATACATTTACCTTTTGCTTTGCAATGGCTGTGCAACAGCCAAAGATCTTCCAGTTCTCTGGCATCTGCCACACTCCGAGACCTTTAAGAAAATTGTCATGATAAACAAATTAATAGTGTCCTAATCTAATTGGCTGAACAAAATGAGTCCATAACATAACACAGAAATAAATCACATCCAACACATACCCATCTGTCAATATCCACTGAGATGCCAAACCAGTAAAATCTGGAGCATATTGGCGCATGTCCCTCAATTGGTGATGAATGGAATTCAATGAACAGTGATCTGGCTTCATCCCTTATTTGGATCACTCTTCTAGTATCTCCGCAGAAGAGCTGCCCATCTGCAGTGAACAATCACAAAGTGATAAACAACAACATTTTCCGAGACATGGATATATTTGAACACACCTTTGCCTACTTACCCTTTAGTGTAAACTTCTGAGAATGCCTCCTTGAGCTCAACTTCTGAGACTTGGTATAACCTTCTGGGTATTCCCCCTAGTCAGGAACTCAAAAACCTACTTGGAGGACTAAATCAGAACCAAGTCAAACCACATCAGGACTAAAGCTGGACCAAACCACGCCAGGTTTACAGCAGGTCTAAACCAGCCCCACTCTAGGACTAAATCAGGACCAAGTCAAACCACATCAGGACTAAAGCCAGACCAAACCACACCAGGTCTAAAACAGAACTAAACCACGACCACACCGGGTCTAAAGCCGGACTAAACCAGGTCTACAATAGGTCTAAGCCAGCCCCACTCTAGGACTAAATCAGGACCAAGTCAAACCACATCAGGACTAAAGCCAGACCAAACCACACCAGGTCTAAAACAGAACTAAACCACGACCACACCGGGTCTAAAGCCGGACTAAACCAGGTCTACAATAGGTCTAAGCCAGCCCCACTCTAGGACTAAATCAGGACCAAGTCAAACCACATCAGGACTAAAGCCAGACCAAACCACACCAGGTCTAAAACAGAACTAAACCACGACCACACCGGGTCTAAAGCAGGACTAAACCAGGTCTACAAGCAGGTCTAAACCAGCCCCACTCTAGGACTAAATCAGGACAAAGTCAAACCACATCAGGACTAAAGCTGGACCAAACCACGCCAGGTCTACAACCAGGTCTAAACCAGCCCCAGTCTACGACTAAATCAGGACCAAGTCAAACCACATGAGGACTAAAGCCAAACCAAACCACACCAGGTCTAAAACAGAACTAAACCACGACCACACCGGGTCTAAAGCAGGACTAAACCAGGTCTACAAGCAGGTCTAAACCAGCCCCACTCTAGGACTAAATCAGGACCAAGTCAGACCACATCAGGACTAAAGCCGGACCAAACCACGCCAGGTTTACAGCAGGTCTAAACCAGCCCCACTCTAGGACTAAATCAGGACCAAGTCAAACCACATCAGGACTAAAGCTGGACCAAACCACGCCAGGTCTACAAGCAGGTCTAAACCAGCCTCACTCTAGGACTAAATCAGGACCAAGTCAAACCACATCAGGACTAAAGCCTTCCTTGGGGTACACATCACTGAGGATCTGTCCTGGACACTACATACAGACACTGTGGTTAAGAAAGACAAAGACTCTACTTCCTGAGGAAGTTGAGGAAGTTTGGTATGAACACCAGCATCCTCACAAACTTCTACAGGTGCACCATCGAGAGCCTGTTGACGGGCTGCATCACTGTGTGGTATGGGAACTGCACTGCTCAGAGCCGCAAAGCACTACAGAGGGTGGTGCGAGCGGCAGAGGTCATCATTGCAGCAGTCTCCCCTCCATCCAGGACATTTACCACAGCAGGGGTCTGCGTAAGGCACGCAGCATCACTAAGGACCATACTCATCCGGCACACCAGGTCTAAAACAGAACTAAACCACGACCACACCGGGTCTAAAGCAGGACTAAAGCAGGTCTAAAGCAGGACTAAACCAGCCCCACTCTAGGACTAAATCAGGACCAAGTCAAACCACATCAGGACTAAAGCCAGACCAAACCACTCCAGGTCTAAAACAGAACTAAACCACGACCACACCGGGTCTAAAGCAGGACTAAACCAGGTCTAAAGCAGGACTAAACCAGCACAACACCAGGACTAAAACAGAACTAAACCATGACCACACTAGGACTAAAGCAGGATCACACAAGGACTGATGCAGAACAAAACTAGCATCAGACTTGGACCAAATTAAACCAAAAGATCAAACACAGAACCAATATTTAAGTAAAGAAAAGTACAAAGCTTCAATCGCATTAGCATAATCACATGATTATTATATATATTTTTGGATTATATTATTGATTATTACATGATTAGATACACAGAAAAAATATAAATACATAGTATAATAAATAAATGACCAACAGCGATACATAATTTAACTAGTCAAACACTTAAAAAAACATGCAATCCCTTCATGATCAGAGAAATATGTTGGCACCACCACAGAGTGAACCTCAAAGGTTGTCGTTTTAACAAATACATGGTCAATTAATGTTCCTCTCTCTGTTGTAGGACATTCAACATGCTGACTATACCCTTGATCAAGCATAAATTTAGACCATTTTGAGGCTTTCTGTATATTGTCATTAAAATCTCCTACAATAACAATTGTTTCACTTTTATAATGTATCCAATTAAATAACTTTTTCATATTTTTGATGAACAATGACATGGGATAAGATGGGGGACGATAAATTACAACAACTAAAATACTGTAAGCCAAACAGTTGTATGCTACACATTCTAGATCAACATTAGGTACTGTGACTTCATAAGCTACATTTACGTCACAGTACACACCAACTCCGCCGTGTTGTTGCGTACATAAATCCACAAGTGCTGGGTCGGTACTACATTTATAACTATCACTACGGGGACGACTATGAAACTGAAATCCATCCATCTGAACAGTGTCTAAACAAGAGTCACCCCTTAGCCACGTCTCTGTTACAGCGATGCAGTTAGGCTGCCAAGGCTGTGTAGCGAATGCCAAATCTGACACATGTCTGTGTAATCCATGCACATTCATCAAAAATAATGTAAAGTCTTGCACACTAGTGATGGGCCTAGATATGTAATCTGTCATGAAGGATGGCATATAATGGAGTGCAAATTTAACATGATCATTGCAATAAATGGATTTTTGATCAAACTTTTGGATTATGAGCCCGGATAATGTTCTAACTCTGCTCAACGCGACATAAGCCTGACCGGCTGTGAAAATTTTGTCGAGGGACACGACCGCACTATCAACAGAAATGCCTTGAACCTTGTGAACAGTACAGGCCCAAGCAAGTCTGAGAGGAAACTGACGACGAATGCCACCTTTTTTATTTGCTCGTTCTTCCTCTGGTTCAATGCGTGTGCATCCAATTAGATTTGGTGTTGGGGGTATATACCGCTTTCTTTTTTGAACACCAACATTGACATCATCAAATAAAACATAAACGGCAACCGGAAACCTTTCATTAGACCACACTATATCTTTTACTGTACCGCATAAACCATTAACTAGGCCATCATTTACATCAATATTTTTACATAACATAACACGCGCACCATTACCCAATAATAACTGTTCTGACAGGCACGTGTAAGGCGCATCACTATGGGGGACTATCCTTGCCTCTAATTTCCCAGTCTTCTTATTGAGTCCAAAGTCCTGTGCATGTATTTCAACATAATCTGGGCAAGTGCGGGTAAGTTTTTTGGCATTGTAGTCATCCACTTGTTGATTTCTTGGGAAAATGTGTAGTGTGTCTGGTTCCTCGCCAGTTTCACAGCGTCTTAAAATTGTAATGTCACTGCTTAACATGGGTGTAGTTCTAGAACGAGTTCTTAATCGGTTTAACAAACTGGCAAATATTTCATCTTTTTGGCGGACAATTGTTCTTAGTTCAACACATGAAAATAAACTCGTCCAGAAGTTCACGCCTTCAATGTCTTTGTATAGGGGTTTCCCTTTAACGGGTGCCAATTGATAAAAATCTCCTACAGCAATGATGGCTACATTGCCAAATGGAGAAAAGTCACCTGTTTGCTTGATTTGTCTTAATCTACCGTGAATATATGTGAGCAAATTGTGATCAACCATAGATATTTCATCAATAATCAAAATTTGTAAATCACAATACTTTACACGCAGAGAATTTAACTTTTCTTCACCTAAAGGGGAGTAGGGCAAACTCAAAAAAGTTCCAATGTGAAATGTTGTGTGGATAGTAGCTGCGTTTAAATTATAAGCTGCCATCCCAGTTGGTGCAGTTAACAGCACACTAATGCTATCAGGATTTCGGCACAGAGGGGCCAATAACCTCATTGCCTCATACTGTATGGCTTTTATCAGGTGACTTTTCCCCGTCCCCGCCCCTCCAGTAATAAATACATGCAAAGGATCAGGATTATTACCAGCTACTTTATCCAAACACCAAGCACGGATTTTATAAAAGATGGCCAACTGTTCTTGATTTAATGTACGAACTAAATCCAAACCCTCTTGTCTACTCAATATATTATTACGCTTTTCTAAATGGAATATATCTTCCTGACATACAGCTAAATCAGGAATGGCAAGTGGTTCTTCTTCAAGATTTCCAAGTCGTTGATGTTCCATTTCATTTATGCAGTCCATTCTTTCAGACTCTTGTTCTGGGCATAAACGTGACCACGCATTTTCCACGTCTGGATTAAGGTCAACTTCTTTCTGGAGCTCCTCTAAATCTTCTTTAACTGTTTCAAATTTGCGCCTGTTTGATTTTACAACAGAACATACGCTACGCATTGAACCATTGGAAAACTGAACATTACCATTTTTATAAAACTGTAAGAACGACGCGAAGCTTTCCGGCTTTAAATGGTGACGATAGGGCACAAATAATTCAATCATACTTCTGTAATACTGTTCTGGGTTTTTTGTTTTTGAAAAACGCGCATAACGTATGACTGCTGCTTGAGTACGTGAGCGTTTAACTATAAATCCATGATCAAATTGTAGTGGGATTGAGTTTTTAGATTTTTCACCTTTTGTTAGTACACGATATTCAGATGCAAATGTTGCCATACACATGTCATTGAACACACTATTGTTGGGACGGTTCTTATATCTATCAATAATGTTTAACATCCAGATATCGTCTTCTCGATCTGTTTCATCAATGGTATTTAAGGGCCTGCTCATTCTAACTATGTTCTCTCCTGTGGGTATAAACACAACTTTTCTGGAACATTCTTTTAAATGCATATTGGTAAGTAAATAAACTGCTTCCTGTGCAGACACCTCTCTGTTATGTAGGAAAACAGAACCAATTTTTTTGAGGGCACCTTTGGCATCTAAATTTCCTTTGCGGGCTTCTTTTTGGGCCATACTTAACAATAATCCCATTTCTCTTTCAGATTTGGAGATATATGAGATTATATAAACAATACAAGCGTATGGGTCCACAACATACTGAATGTCAAAATTTGCATTCCACGTTTTAAGAATAAAACGACTATACTGATTATTCCAAATCTCTGAAATATTTCTCTTTAAAACAATATGTGTGCGACCTCCCAAACAATTATATGCTTTTTCATATACTTCCTGATTAAACCCAAGGGATTCAAATACAGCATCAGGACAGTCATAAGGACAGTTATCCATCAGGCTGATTTTTTTTACGTTGGACACCATCTCCACACCGTGTGCTGTAGGCATTGTTGTATGGCAGATACACTCCACCTGATTATCACGTGTACTAACGTCAGTTTTGGCAGGGTGACATTTTGGGCATTTGGGTTTTGGCTCAGATTTTTTTAAGAAAGTACGGGAAGATATAGGACGCGGGAAATTAAAGCGGCATTGTGTTTTATTTTTTTTACAAGTTTTTGAGTGTCGCTTAGAATGTTGCTGCACAGACGTGACTACTTCATACAAAGGATCGTCTTCGGCTGGCAGCTCACATGTGACGTATTTATCGATAAACTCGATCACTTCTTCATCAGTGTTTTCATGAAGTTTGGGTGCATTTTTTACCCAAAACAAACAGTGTACATGAGGGGAACCTCTCTGCTGGAACTCAACCCGATAGAAATAATCAATAATTTCACCAATGGGATGTGACGGAGACATTAGTACTTCTTTAAGAAATACAGTATATGCCAGCGATAGTCAAACATCCTGGCCGCGATTACCGGGTTACGCCTTAAGAGTTCACAGCGCTCGGACCACTCTAGGTCTTCTACTGTTTGTAATCGACCTTCATGTCTCAGGATAGTGTTAAGTAAATTTTTCCAGCGCATATCAGCACTGGAAAATGAACAGAACCAGGTTGGGACCCCTAACTGGCGCACCATCGCTACCAAATCACTAGACGCCGATTGCCAGTAGGCTGGACTTCCTCTTATAGGTTTAAGAAAACGGTATCCACTGTCATGCTCCAGCATCGTTCTCAGAGTTTCTTTAATATTTGATTCATTGCCCTGAGAAAATGCAACTGTATCACCTTTTCGAAGTGCAATGGATACGCTTGAAACTACTTGTTGAAGAACGGATATGTAGTATGCATAAAAGAGATACAGTAAACTCCTTGAAAATCGTCCATCAGCATGCATTATTCTGTTATTTAAATAACGCATCAAAGTTATCCGTACAGGTCTCTTATCATGAAACGTAAACTGACCGCGGGGAAAGAGACATGGAAAGCACTTGGCTTCATTCTCACGATCTGAGAGTAATTTCACCGGATTGTTACCCTCTGTTGGAGCCAGATTTAAAATACCATCCAAGTACTGATCCAATATTTCTTGACCTAAATCCAGGGGCAAAGAACAAGTGTCCTGAAATACACAGTATCGCTGTTGGTCATGCAAGAGTTCATCATTAAGCTCTTCGTCTTCAGTTTTTTCCTTTTCTTGCTCTGAAGTCGGCATTTTGTCATCATGGAATGGGTCTACCTCTTCACAAAATTCGCTCATATCATCTTGAAAGACTTCATCCATCTCTTCTTTTGAAAATTCATTTATCCATGATTCATCAAATTGTATGTCCTTAAAAAACTTATTTATCCTTTTTAAACACTTAATGGCATTTTTTATACGAATTGTATCAACAAATTGAAAGTCATAATGGCCTTTATATGTCAGTTTACGTTTTAGCTTTATTGGCAACAATACGCCACCCAAGTCAGAGCGCGGTAAAATGTTTACAGTCTGAGTTAGGTTTGAAGGGCAGCAGACTATTGGCCCATGACAAGCTCTCTGCCCTCCTCTGGGTAAAGCTATTATCTTCATCATTGCTACATTGGGGGATACCAGAAGTTCTTCTACACTGTTTAAGCTTGACAGTTCTTCTGGGATGGGGTCTAGTTCTAAGTTATTAACTGCACTTTCAGCTGGAGTGTCACCTCTTTTTATCTTTCTGTGACACGTATAACATATCCAGAGTTTACCTTTGGCAGTTGTTTTTATCGGGCATGGACTGACACAGTGACTGCTACATTTATGCAAATATGTGTCCTTTATACACTTATTAGCTGCAATTAATGATTTTTCTTTCTTTGCATAGTTATCCATGTTACAATGTATAACCGAATTTTCAAAAAACATTCTATGGCACACAGAACAGATGAATTCTGGGCCCTTCTCAACTTTAGTCAAGAAACTCTCCATGACATATTCTAAGTCCTTTAATTTGAGTTTGTGGAGTTTCTTAGTCATTTTTATTGTTTCTTGAATACGCTTTTTGTTTTCGCTATTATGATATCGGGTTTTACTACTAATTATTTTTTCCTTTCTGTATACCGGGTCTTTGTATTTTTCTTTACTTGCAGCTTTTAATCTCTCACGATGTGAATTACTTTTCCGGTATTTTTTCTTACTTAGGGCCTTTTTTTTATCCCTATGCAATTTATCAGTACTGTATTTTTCTTTACTATAAGCTTTAACGCTTTCTTGGTGGGATTTATCAGTACTGTATTTTTCTTTACTGTAAGATTTAACGCTTTCTTGGTGGGACTTATCAGTACTGTATTTTTCTTTACTGTAAGCTTTAACGCTTGCTTGGAGGGACTTATTGGTAGTATATTTTAGAATGCTCATGGCCTTGAGTTTGTCTCTGTGCAGTTTGTTTGCTTTATAAATTTCTTTACTTCTGTTTTTTAACTTGTTTCTAACATTCAGTTGTTGCCAGTACTTGTTTCTATTTATAGATCTTACATACTGTCTATACACAGCTTTCTGTGCATACCATTTTCTGCAATTTTCTCTCCGTTTCTCTCTGCGTTTTAGCTGTTTAGCATGTTCACTATTTACTAGAGAGATTTCCCGAAATCTAAAACTGTATCCACTTTGATTAAGATCAGTTTGACAAAGGCCACAACAACTTTTCCCCTCTGAATCTTTAACACACTTTACGACTTCATAATGATTGTTATTGCAGTTTTCCAAGTATATACCTTGGCTTGACAACAATTTGCCATTACACTTGTACTGCAGCCATTTTCCATTTAAAAATGTAAATATATTTAACCCCAAATAGTCAGCTGTTACCTGAATTTCAAGCTCTGTGGCCCAGCTATTGACATATTTCATTCTGTTTTTTTCAATATACTCAGCAACAGAGACAAACCCAGGACGCAAGAGACTCTTGTACTTGACAGAGTTCTGTTCAAGTTCTTTTACTACTGAAAGCCGAATTTTACGGTGATTCTTTTGTGTTCCAGTCACTGCAAGTGAAATTGCCCGAAAATAACAATTGCCATCAGCAACAATGGATTCATTTTTGCATGGGAGACCTAAAAAGCTGTTTGTTGTCAATTGGGAGGTATTTAATTGTTCAAAAGCCACATTGATTTTTTTGCAGAGAGCCTGGCAAATGTCCTTCTCAATTGGATTGAAATGCAATGGAGTTTGTTCATGGCCAATAAACTGAACACCTTCAATGACCTCCTCACTGTTGGATTTATCAGTTCTGTGTTTTTTGGATCTCCGGATGCATTTACTCTTTGGAGATCCTGCTTTAACCCTAGGCTCACTGCAATCTGTTGACCTTGCCCGCTTTCTAATGATCACATTTGTATCTGCCTTAGTGACAACAACTCCACTGATTTCAAATGAATTATCTTTACTGTCAAATACATGAGCCAAATGACAAAAGTGAGAATACAATTCAGAAACAGACCTGAAATAACACACAACACTACTGCCATCTGCGTCTACAATGCCAATTTTGCTACGAGAATGAGAATCAACGACAGCATACAAACCATTATCATGAATGATGGAACACGTGGTCTTGCATAAAGTGAATAGACAAGTGTCATACTGTGACAACATTCTCTCTAAACCATTTCCCAAACTAACAAGAACCTCTTGATCAATAAGCTCCCCACTATCTAGACCAACAACACCAGAAACACAGTCACCGTACTGAAAGTGAAATGTCTGACCTTCAATGTCCCATTCCTTTGGCAGATTTGAGACAAGCATCATAAAAGACCCCGGGGTAATCTTTCTGTTCTCTCTGCAGTATACATACAATGCATCACCCAAAACAAGAACTCTATCCAGGTCCTGCTTCTGCCATGAAGACACAGGACATGCTACATGCTTTGCAAGACTCACTAATGCTATTGGTGCACACTGAAAACCGGGATACATGAAGCGATCATTCCCCTGGTGAAATGATCCACTGATGTTCTGAGGCACAGACTTACCAGACTGGAGATCTGCTTCTGATGTGAGATCAGCTTTCATCTCAGTCAAGCCAGCACCAAAAGAAACATCACAAATTGGCTTTTCTTTACCCGGAGAGCAGCAGATGCATGGACCGCTGTTCTTGGTCCTCTTCGTCTTCTTGGTCATCTTGGATGGAATGTGATGACTCTTCTCAGTCTATGAAAAAGAAAATGCACTGAATATCTTATATCTAAAATTACTATTGATGAGAACCTGTGGTGGTGGGTAAATATGATAAATTGAATACAACTTATTTTTTCCATGTCAGATAATTTGCTGTGAAACTATTGTCACTGATTATCTTTCATACATGTTTAATACATAGCTGCACCTAATCATTGTAAATACAAACCAGGTTCTTCGCCAACACATCAGGGAGCCCGTCCACATCAGCACTGGTGGGTGATGCTCCAGGCGTCACCCCCACAACTCCTGGCTCCACCTACATCAGTAAATTTGTCAAATGCATGAAAAAAAAAGTTTACTGTGGTAATACTACATTTCAAACTTAAAGATCCCATGACATGGTACTTCTTGATGCTTTTATATGGCGCCTTAGTGGTTCCCTAATACTGTATATCAGTGTTTCCCCACCTTTTTTGTCTTGTGTACCCCCTAAGCCTTTTTGTCATACCTCGAGTACCCCCTCACTCATACGTGTTGATAATTCTTGAAAAGTAGAACGTGATTATTTCATCTCTTTAATTAGAAATGTTAATTCTCAGGCCCTATTCAGAAATATGGTTCTAAACGCTTTATTCTGGGCATGTTGCTTGAATGCAAATGAGGAGGAGAGAGACAGAGACACAGTTTCCTGGTTTGGCTCCATGTGTGTAAGCAGAGGAACGGGAGACGCGGACGGAAGAAAGGAGACATGAGCCCTGTCCCAATTCACATGGAGAAGCCATTTGCAAGTCCAGCTCTGTATTGTCCCATGAAAAAAACACTCACAGGGGGTGACATCCAGACGGGAGGTGGAAACCTTTCCCCGAGTGTGATGTCAGAAAATTCCCTTGTCCAAAATCGCCCGTAAGGGCTGTCTTTTTTTCAAATGCAGAAAAGGATCGCAATTGCTCAGTTTACACATTTTACAACTTTTAGCCGGAAGGGGGGGGGCCAAAACAGGGTAGGGGAGCTCACATTAACATTCAAAAACCTCAGAAAGTGAAAATTTCATGCCATGGGACCTTTAACAATACCAACCTGATCCTCACGCAACATGTGTGCAGCACTGGTAGGTGACGTTTCAGGAGTCCCCACCACTTCAACCTCCTTCTGAAGAACAAAAACAAGAAAATTCATGTTGTCATTCATGTAATTTTGGTCTGAGGCTCTTTGATAATACAGTCAAAAGGTTTTCTATCTGTTACTTTATTTATTATTATTTATTTATTTATTACTTATTATTATGTATCATAATAGTTTGTGGGGAAACAAAGTTGACAAAAGTGTATCACATCTGCTGTCCATGTCCAGAAATTAAAATTATGACCACACAGCAAATCTTATTAAATATTATTATTTAACAACTGCATGTGCAGTATTACATAAAAGGCAAATATCTGGCCAGGCACATCACAGCTTTGGGGCTGAAGCTGATGCAGGCTTCACAGTCTTAACCTTAGCACCTAGAAATGTATTTATTTACAGTTCTCGTCTTGTTACATTCCATTCAAAGATGAAATAATATTCAGAAATTGTTTCACTTCTTTTTTCAGAATTGTACATACCTGCTGCTTGGGCTGGCTTCTCTTGGAGGCAGCAGCTTCAGAACATCTGACATGAGTTGCCTGAAAAAAATAATATATCTATAAATGCATAAAACAGTATTTCCCATACATCAAAATTTCTATATATAAAATGTATCAAAATTATGAGATTAGGTAGTGTTTTTAAAATGCCAGACACTCAAAACAAACCTTCTGCTGAACGAGCCGCCTCTTGGGAAGCCCTGGGGAGTGCGCAGAACTTCCAGGCTGGTCCGTAAGAGCAGTAATAAACTGTTAATGACAACAGTCTTAATAACAATTACTGAGTATAAAATACAGATCAGAAAACATTTTACTTTATTTAACATAAAACATTTCTACTCTATAACCTTACCTTCTTTTCAACAGGAAAGCAGGCAGTGCACTCAGCATCAAGGTCAGATGGAATGAACTTGTCCATCTCTTTCAAAATGGCGGTGCTAAAATACACCGGTGAAAGCGGGATCGAAAAGACTGACTCCACCTGTTAAAATTAGGTTTGATCTAAATACATCACAAGACTCTAGGAAGTGCTGCCAAAATGCCACACACTCAAAACAAACCTGCTCTTGGTGAACCAGCCTCTTAGAATCCCCTGGGGAGTGCACAGGGCTTTCACGTCGGTTCTTCTGCAAGGGCAGTAATAAAACAATCTTAAAAACAATTCATGAGGTACATTCATGAGGTTATGACAAGACACTAGCCTCACCTTCTTTTTCCGTGTGACCACCACCATCTGATTGGCATCAGGAGGTGGTGGCCGTGGCCGAGGGGCAGGGCCTGTCACAACCAGCACTGGTTTGACCTGCCTGGTTGGTGGGGAGGGCACTGAAGCTTGTGGCGATGGTCTGGGGGTGTCCATCTCCAACTGTAGGTGTGAGACAGTCCAAAGCAACTGGCCAAGCATGTCCATGCCACCATCAGTATCACTGAGATGGACCTGCAAATGATACAAAAGAAAACAATTATCATTTCCACTGCATATTAGATACTTGCATTTCAGAACATTACTTACCCCATCCCTACACCACAGGTTGAGGCGGTTCATCGGAAAGTAATCCACAATAGAGTAGTACTTGATACCTTCAGTAAAAGAAAAAAAAAGAAAGAAAGAATGTTATACATACAATGTTATACACATACACACGAGAGAGATTTCATAAAGACACATAGAGACACACGTACTCATGCGTGCAGCCACACGATGGTACTCCTGGCGCAGATGATTTTGCAAATCCACCTCAACATTTAGGCGAGGTGGAAAATCCAGGACACAGACCTCAAAACAATATTTTAGTTTAAATATTTTGTTAAAATGAGAGAGTAGAAGGCAATCAAATCTGTTTCAAGCAAGGACTTGACCAGTCTAAACCAGCACTATAGTAAGATCTAACAAGGTTTAAAGGAAAAGTAACGTTATTTTACAATCTGAGCCTTCTTTCGGTAATAAAACAAGTCGTTTGACTCACCCATAGCACGTTGGTGTCATTTGGAGCTGTTTGGTAAAAGTTATGTTGTAGCGTATCCGTTAGCGTGAGTACTCGGGGCATTACTTTGCGGTCTCCAAATAACACAAACTTTAGCACTTTTCAAATCATAGAAGCCCGATGTCTTAATCTACGATTTCTTTTGAAGCAAAAGTGGCCTGTAATCCGAGATTTATCCATAGTTTTCAGCTTTGCGTTTCATGTTTGGGTCCCGGGAGCTGAGAGCATCAACCTCAATCAATCAATCCTCATCTACTCGAAACTATGGCTAAATCTCGGATTACAGGCCACTTTTGACCACACGAAATCGTAGACTAAAGACATCGGGCTTCTATGATTTGAAAAGTGCTAAAGTTTGTGTTATTTGGAGACCGCAAAGTAATGTCCCGAGTACTCACGCTAACGGATACGCTACAACATAACTTTTACCAAACAGCTCCAAATGACACCAACGTGCTATGGGTGAGTCAAACGACTTGTTTTATTACCGAAAGAAGGCTCAGATTGTAAAATAACGTTACTTTTCCTTTAAAGCCAGAATTACAGCTTGATTAAACCAGTTCTAAATTAGTAGGCTATCTAATGAGAAGAAACGGGAGAACGTGTACACCTTATCTTAATTAATTACTAGTCTAAGAATTGTTAATCTACACAACTTAATTGACTCAATAGTATTTACCCCAACACCCTCTTGTCAACACAGTACTTTTTTAAAAGATTGTGCATGGAGTAAACATGATAACAGGAGAAGTTCAATTTGTCAACTGGACAAAGTTTGTTTGGTTGAAAACGTTTCGCCGCTCATCCGAGAGGCTTCGTCAGCTCTAATAAGAATACTGGTAAGACACTTGCTTATATCTTGCTGTAGGGAGGAGGATATAAGCAAGTGTCTTACCAGTATTCTTATTAGAGCTGACGAAGCCTCTCGGATGAGCGGCGAAACGTTTTCAACCAAACAAACTTTGTCCAGTTGACAAATTGAACTTCTCCTGTTATCATGGATTCTACCTGGACGACTGAGGGACTTTTCACGCATGGAGTAAACAATTTTGGAAATATGGTACCTTTGTCCAGCGGCTACAAGCGGTGGCAAGGTACCGACCGAAGTCGGCTGCAGCCTCATCGATTGTCCTGCTGGCCGTCAGGTTGTTGGAGGGAGCGGTGAGCAGAACAAGAGAGGGAGAACGATCCACCTGTATGTGCCTGATCTCCCTCTCAAGCTCCGCGGCTGCAGCTCCCGGGGTGGAGCTGAAACCAAAGATGATCTTCCCCTGTGGTATCTGGGCAAAGCCATCGATGAAGTGTCGCAGATGAGAGGCCCCGACAACCAGAACAAACTGAAAAAATTAAGATTTAAGAAAGTTAAGATTTTGTAAACTGCATTTACAGTTAAAAGGTATTACCTTCTTGTCAGGGTGCTCCGGAGGGATCATCAGCTTGTGGCTCTTTCCAGTGACCAGAGACTTTGGCCAGTTACGCACTGGGAAGCGGTAGCCAGTGCCAAACCCTAGAAAATTATTATTAGTAATATTGTTAGAGTTAAAAGGACTTACCTTCTTGTCAGGCTCAAAAACAGCAGGCGGCTGCTGCCGTTCTGCCATTCTTCGCCGAGCCGCCTGGGAACGGCGGAATGACTTTCCACGAGGCATCTGAAGAAAGTTAAAATGAACCATTTAAATTGTAATACGGTAATGTAGTAATCAGATATGTTTTAAAGCTTGTGTACAGCTGTTTTAAAGCAGTTGTTAAAGGTCCCATGGCATGAAATTTTCACTTTCTGGGGTTTTTGAATGTTAATGTGAGCTCCCCTAACCCCCCGCAGCTGAATAATTGTGACTAACTGACTATTCAAATATTAGTTTTAATACACATTTTCTAGTGTCACTATGAAATAGTGACACTATAAAATAAGAAAAAGCATTTACAGTGGTACCTCACCTTACGAATGACCCAACAAACGCAAATTTCAAGTTACGAAACGCCTTCACGGTAAATTTTTGTCTCTAGATACGAATGAAATTTCAAGTTACGAAACGCGAAATCTCAAAAATTCAAATAATGCGCGCTCAGCCACACACATTATACGCTTTTCTCAGACTGGATTTCAACTTTTCTCACATTTGTCTCTGTTTAAACACTCAAACTTTCATAGATTTTCAACAAAACGTATCAATATTGAAGTGGGGGGGACTGCGCGGTTACGTGTGCGCAGCATGACCCGGCGCAGAGCTGACAGCAGGACTAGACCAAGATCTAAACCTGGACTGGACCAGGACTAAACCTGGACTAAACCAGGACTAAACCAGGACTAAACCTGGACTAAACCAGGAGGAGCCACGCTCACATGCGCTCAGACTGCCTGCGGTCCCCGCCTCAGCTGTGACTCGTGAGAAACCAGGAAATAGACCCGCACGCGGCGCTTTAATCCATCTGGTCTAGTCCTGGTCTAGTCCTGGTTTAGTCCTGGTTTAGTCCTGGTTTAGTCCTGGTTTAGTCCAGGTTTAGATCTTGGTCTAGTCCTGCTGTCAGCTCTGCGCCGGGTCATGTGCGCTATCACACGTGTCCGTGCAGTTTTCTCCCCCTCCCGCTTCCCCCACACTTCAATATTGATACGTTTTGTTGAAAATCTATGAAAGTTTGAGTGTTTAAACGAGAGAAAAACGTGAGAAAAGTTTAAATCGAGTCTGAGAAACCAATCAGGACAGAACACATTCTTACACTATAAAAAAGTTACACTATAAAAAAAAAAAAAACTTGGATCGGGGCCTTGGAACGAATCAGGCTTTTTCCATTGAAATAGCTACTCAACTTACGAATTTTTCACGTTACGAAACCACTTCTGGAACAAATTAATTTCGTAAGGTGAGGTACCACTGTATTAGGGAACCACTAATGCGCCATATAAAAGCATCAAGAAGTACCATGTCATGGGATCTTTAACCAGGTTTAAGCTAAAAGCAGGGGTAAAGTGGGTCTACTCTACACCAAGTTTAAAACAGGACTAAACTAGACCAATATCACATCTAAAACAAAACAAATCTAAATATATGCAGTTAAAATACAATTCTTTCAACTTACATTATGAACAATCGTAATATTCATCAGTTTGTCTACTTTAGCCGTGTTGCAGACAGAAAATACATTTTTCCTACCTTTAGATGTGTTGAAGAGAAGTCCGGGAGAGCTGTAATCCACAAGATGAGAAGATTCTTCTTTTCTAGGTCCAAGACACGATCGTCACACAAGATGGAGATGTAAAATCCGAGATAGAGTTGTGAAAGCTTCTTGAATCGTCCAAAAAAGGATTCACTCAAGTCGCAGAGGAGAACGCGCTATAGCAGATACCATAGACGTTCAGTCGGCCACACCCTGTTAGGTCCTACTTATACTCTTCTATCACCCCACCACCAGTGCAGCTGATTGGCTGTCTGGCTGTTACCAGGCCACAAACAGCCAATCAGAAGTGTAGATGGATTGAGTGTGTGTGTCTTGGGTGTGGCTCGGGTGTGGCTCTACCCCTCCCCCACGTGCAGCTCCCTCCCTCCTCTCCTCTCCCTCTCCTCCTCTCCTTCCCCGCGTGTGCATTCCCCCCTCCCCTTTCTTCCCCCTCCCCTCTCCTCTCCTCTCCTCTCCTCCTCTCCTTCCCCGCGTGTGCAGTCCCCCCTCCCCTTTCTTCCCCCTCTCCTCTCCTCCCCTCTCCTCTCCTCTCCTCTCCTCTCGTGAGTGCCCTGTGTGCTCTGTGTGTTCTGCACATGCGCACAATGACGTATAATGATGTATCAGGAAGAAGGAGGGTTTTCCTGCCCAATTCGGGCTTTTTTTTGGATTATTTATTTTATTTACGACAGACACGTATTTTGACAACGAAGGCAATTTTCAGCATGATAAATAGATAGATAGATAGATAGATAGATAAAGATAAAAAAAGTAATAAATAAATAAATAAATAAATAAATAAATAAATAAATAAATAATACAGCCAAAATCAGATAAAAAAAAGACTAAACCAGACTAAAGCAGGTCTAAACCAGGACTAGGATTTTCAGGTCTAAACAAGTAATAAATAAACCAGATCCGGACAAACTCTCTTCTCTGCACGGCAACAGAACACACAAAATTCCACCGCAAGACAGTGTGTGGACCATGCTGATTGGCTGTCTATTAGTGCTTTATGATTGGCCCTGAACAAAACTATAGTCAGGACCAGGTCTAACCTAGAACTAACCAGGTCTAAGAAGCCAAAACCAGATTGAAGGAACCCTGGACATTAACTTTAAATAGGCGCAATAGCGCCCCCTAAGGAGACTGTATGAAATAACAAAATATTATAAAATGTAACATGCAAAATTTGGTACACACATTCGTGACATGGTCTCAAAATAGTCAATGATGCCCACATGCCATGTCCCATCGTGTAGCCATGGCAACAGGCTCGCCAATAGGATGCCTGATGAAAACACTGGTGTGGCCAAACAAAATTTTGTACACACATATATCATGGTAAGAAGAACAAAAAATATATATATTGTGACCACACCCCCTGCCAAAATGGAAGTCCATCATCTTGGATTAATTATGTGGGACAAATGTCATAATCTAATTTTATGTAGTCATCTAATTCTGCCATATTTTAATTTATGAAACTTTTAAAACAGCCACAATCTCAAATGTGGGCAAATCTTCAAAAAGACACATTTTCCAGGAAATACAGGAAAATCTCAATGATGACCCCGTAGCATCTCCCATCATGTTGCCATGGCAACAGGCCAAACATCTGTCCTTGTCATTAGGATTCTCTGGAAAAACTTTGGCATAGTCAAACAAAATTTGGTACACAGATGCATCATGGGAAGATAAACAAAAAGTATATTATACCATTGCTAGGCAACCAACCACCCATTTTGGATAGACTATGTGACCTGGTGGCGAAGGTGCCATTTCCTGTCAAACTTCGACGAGTGATAATTCGCACATACTTTGGCCGATTTTACTCAAACTTTAATCGTAGGTGGACACCCCGGCCCTGAACAGATTGATATAAAAAAATCTCAATTGGCCGTAATAGCGCCCCCTAGGGAGATTGCATGGAACAGGAAAAATTTACTTTGCCAGAAACACACCAAATATGGACCACACATTCGTGACATGGTCTCGATCAAAAATCTCAATGATGACCCCGCGGCATCTCCCGTCATGTTGCCATGGTAACAGGTCAAACAGCTGTCCCTGCCATTAGGACGCCCGGCAAAAGCTTTGGTGTAGCCACACCTAATTTAGTACATATATGGCTCATGGGAATAGGAAAATGGCGCGTTAGCGCCACCCCCCCTGCGAGTGCAAGCGAGGGCCGATCATCGCCGCTTGCGGCTATATTTTATTCTTATTATTATTATTATTATTTTCCTCCCCCCCTTTTTGCAGGTTTCGGGTACTTCCCACCGACGAAAACTCACGAAATTTTGCACAAAATTCAAGAACGCCAAAAAAGGAATTTACAAATAATCTGTATTAAAAAATCTTTAAAAATGGCTCGACAGCGCCACCTGGAAAATCAAAATACATTGCGCCTATGGCTATACCCGAAAAATGAACTTTGTCGTAGACAAATGAAATTCGGGTGGTGGATAGGTCATGTCGTTACAAACCAAAAAATATATTATGCCGTTGCTAGGCGACCAACAGGAAGTCGGCCATATTGGAACGAGCACGTGACCCGGCGCCGAAGGCGGAGTTTCCTGTCCTCGTATTTTAACGAACTCCTCCTAGGGTTTTTGACCCAGACTCACCAGAATCGTGCTGTATCATCTAGACAAGTGGGACATTAAAAGTTGTTAAAAGCGTTCTAAAAGAGTGAACGGTGTTTCCGTGACAACGCCACAAATTTCAGGTTTGTTTTTGTGGCTCGCCATCAACCTTCGACGAGCGATAATTCGCGCATACTTTGGCCGATATCACTCAAACTTTAATCGTTGGTTGACACCCCGGCCCTGAACAGATTAATATAAGAAAATCTGAAATGGGTGCTATAGCGCCACCTAGGGAGATTGCATGGAAGCGCAAAATTTTACTTTGTCGTAGACATACCAAATGTGGTACACATATTCATGACGGGGTATCGATCAAAAAACTCAATGACACCAACACGCCATGTCCCATCGTGTTGCCATGGCAACAGGCCAAACTTCTCTCCTTGCCAATGGGACGCCAGGCAAAAACTTTGTCATAGCCAAACCAAATTTGGTACACAGATGCATCATGGGAAGAGGAACAAAAAAGTATATTATGCGGTTGCTAGGCGACCAACAGGAAGTCGGCCATTTTGGACCGAGCACGTGACCTGACACCGAGGGCGCATTTTCCTGTCCTCGTATTTTAACGAACTCCTCATAGGGTTTTTGACCCAGACTCACCAGAATCATGCTGTGGGACATTAAAAGTTGTTAAAAGCTTTTTAAAAGGTCAAACGGTGTTGCTGTGACAACGCCACAAATTTCGGGTTCGTTTTTGCGGCTCACCATCAAACTTCGACGAGTGATAATTTGCGCATTCTTTGCGCCGATTTCACTCAAACTTTAATCGTTGGTGGACACCCCGGCCCTGAACAGATTGATATAAGAAAATCTAAAATGTGCACTATAGTGCCACCTAGGGAGATTGCATTGGAGGGCAAAATTTTACTTTGTTGTAGACATGCCAAAGTTGGTACACACATTCGTGACGGGGTCTTGATCAAAAAACTCAATGACGCCAACGCACCATGTCCCATCGTGTTGCCATGGCAACAGGCCAAACATCTGTAGTCACCAATGGGACGCCAGGCAAAAACTTTGTCGTAGCCATACCAAATTTGGTACACAGATGCATCATGGGATAAGGAACAAAAAAGTATATTATGCGGTTGCTAAGCGACCAACAGGAAGTCGGCCATTTTGGACCGAGCACGTGACCCGGCACCGAGAGCGCATTTTCCTGTCTTCGTATTTTAACGAACTCCTCCTAGGGTTTTTGACCCAGACTCACCAGAATCGTGCTGTATCATCTAGACAAGTGGGACATTAAAAGTTGTTAAAAGCGTTCTAAAAGAGTGAACGGTGTTTCCGTGACAACGCCACAAATTTCAGGTTTGTTTTTGTGGCTCGCCATCAAATTCGACGAGTGATAATTCGCACATACTTTGGCCGATTTCACTCAAACTTTAATCGTTGGTGGACACCCCGGCCCTGAACAGATTTCTATAAGAAAATCTGAAATGGACACTATAGCGCCACCTAGGGAGATTGCATGGAAGTGCAAAATTTTATTTTGTCGTAGACATACCAAATTTGGTACACACATTTGTGACAGGGTCTCGATCAAAAATCTCAATGATGACCCCGGGCATCTCCCATCGTGTTGCCATGGCAACACGCCAAACATCTGTCCTTGTCATTAGGATTCTCTGGAAAAACTTTGGCGTAGTCAAACAAAATTTGGTACACAGATACATCATGCGAAGATAAACAAAAAGTATATTATACCGTTGCTAGGCAACCAACCAACCATTTTGGATAGATCATGTGAACTGATGGCGAAGGCGCCATTTCCTGTCAAACTTCGACGAGTGATAATTCGCACATACTTTGGCCGATTTTACACAAACTTTAATCGTTGGTGAACACCCTGGCCCTACACAGACTGATACAAGAAAATCTAAAATGGCCATAATAGCGCCCCCTAGGCAGAATGCATGGAATAGAAAATATTTACTTTGCCGTAGACACACCAAATTTGGACCACACATTCGGGACATCGTCTCGATCAAAAAACACAGTGACACCCCCACTCCATCTCACATCATGTTGCCATGGTAACAGGTCAAACATCGGTCCCTGCCATTAGGATGCCCGTCAAAAACTTTGATGTAGCCACACCTAATTTGGTACACAGATGCATCATGGGAATAGGAACAAAAAAGTATATTACACCATTGCTAGGCAACCAACCAGCCATATTAGATAGACCATGTGACCTGGTGGCAAAGGCGTCATTTCCTGTCAAACTTTGACGAGTGATAATTAGCACATACTTTCTCCAATTTCACTCAAACTTTAATCGGTGGTGGACACCCCAGCCCTACACAGATTGATATAAGAAAATCTAAAATGGTCACAATAGCGCCCCCTAGGGTAATTGCATAGAACTGCAAAATTTAACTTTGTCGTACACATACAAGATTTGGTACAAATATTCCTGGGATATTTTCAATGAAAAAAGTCAATGGTGACCACATGCCATACCTCATCGGGTTGCCATGGCAACAGGCCAAACATCTCTCCCCGCCAATAGGACACCTGACAAAATCTTTGGTATAGCCACACCAAATTTGGAACATAGATGCATCATGGGAATAGGAATAAAAAATATATATTACGCTGTTGCTAGGCAACCAACCATATTGGGTAGAACATGTGACCTGGTGTTGAAGGCGCCATTCTCTGTCCTCATATTTTTATTTATTCAATTTATTTATTAATGTTTGCACCCAGCATTTAAAAGAACAAAAATACACACAAAAGAAAAAGAAAATAACAGAACAGTGCAGGAAAGGCTTATAATTGACCCTCCTCTTAAAATAATTTAAATTAAAAGGCATTCAACACACATACACACATGCAGATAACGCACAAACTCACACATGCATCCAGCTAGAAAAAAGGGGAGGAAAATGGCGCGTTAGCGCCACCCCCCCAGCGAGTGCAAGCGAGGGCCGATCATCGCCGCTTGCGGCTATATTTCTTATTATTATTATTTTTCTAACCCCTTTTTTCAGGTTTCGGGTACTTCCCACCGACGAAAACTCACGAAATTTTGCACAAAATTCAAGAATGCCAAAAAAGGAATTTACAAATAATCTGTATTAAAAAATCTTAAAAAATGGCTCTACAGCGCCACCTGGAAAATCAAAATACATTGCGCCTATGGCTATACCCGAAAAATGAACTTTGTCATAGACAAATGAAATTCGGGTGGTGGATAGGTCATGTCGTTACAAACCAAAAAATATATTATGCCGTTGCTAGGGGACCAACAGGAAGTCGGCCATATTGGAACGAGCACGTGACCCGGCGCCGAAGGCGGAGTTTCCTGTCCTCGTATTTTAACGAACTCCTCCTAGGGTTTTTGACCCAGACTCACCAGAATCGTGCTGTATCATCTAGACAAGTGGGACATTAAAAGTTGTTAAAAGCGTTCTAAAAGAGTGAACGGTGTTTCCGTGACAACGCCACAAATTTCGGGTTCGTTTTTGCGGCTCGCCATCACACTTCGACGAGCGATAATTCGTGCATACTTTGGCCGATTTCACTCAAACTTTAATCGTTGGTGGACACCCCTGCCCTGAACAGATTGATATAAGAAAATCTGAAATGGGTGCTATAGCGCCACCTAGGGAGATTGCATGGAAGCGCAAAATTTTACTTTGTCGTAGACATACCAAATTTGGTACACATATTTGTGACGGGGTATCGATCAAAAAACTCAATGACGCCAACATGCCATGTCCCATCGTGTTGCCATGGCAACAGGCCAAACATCTGTCGTCACCAATGGGACGCCAGGCAAAAACTTTGTCGTAGCCAAACCAAATTTGGGACACAGATGCATCATGGGAATAGGAACAAAAAAGTATATTATGCGGTTGCTAGGCGACCAACAGGAAGTCAGCCATATTGGCCTGAGCACACGACCCGGAGTCGAGGGTGCATTTTCCTGTCCTCGTATTTTAACGAACTCCTCCTAGGGTTTTTGACCCAGACTCACCAGAATCGTGCTGTATCATCTAGACAAGTGGGACATTAAAAGTTGTTAAAAGCGTTCTAAAAGAGTGAACGGTGTTTCCGTGACAACGCCACAAATTTCAGGTTCGTTTTTGTGGCTCGGCATCAAATTTCGATGTGCGATAATTCGCGCATACTTCGCCCAATTTCACTCAAACTTTAATCGTTGGTGGACACCCCTGCCCTGAACAGATTGATATAAAAAAATCTGAAATGGGTGCTATAGCGCCACCTAGGGAGATTGCATGGAAGTGCAAAATTTTACTTTGTCGTAGACATACCAAATTTGGTACACATATTCGTGACAGGGTCTCAATCAAAAAACTCAAAGACGCCAACACGCCATGTCCCATCGTGTTGCCATGGCAACAGGCCAAACATCTGTCGTCACCAATGAGACACCAGGCAAAAACTTTGTCGTAGCCAAACCAAATTTGGTACACAGATGGATCATGGGAATAGGAACAAAAAAGTATGTTACGTCGTTGCTAGGCAACCAACCAGCCATATTGGATAGACCATGTGACCTGGTGGCGAAGGCGGCATTTCCTGTCAAACTTCGACGAGTGATAATTCGCACATACTTTGGCCGATTTCACTCAAACTTTAATCGTTGCTGGACACCCCGGCCCTGAACAGATTGATATAAGAAAATCTGAAATGGACATAATAGCGCCACCTAGGGAGATTGCATGGAACAGAAAAAAATTTACTTTGCCGTGGACACACCAAATTTGGACCACACATTCGGGACATGGTCTCGATCAAAAAATACAGTGACACCCCCACTCCATCTCACATCATGTTGCCATGGTAACAGGCCAAACATCTGTCCCTGCCATTAGGATGCCCGGCAAAAACTTTGATGTAGCCACACCTAATTTGGTACAGAGATGCATCATGGGAATAGGAACAAAAAAGTATATTACACCGTTGCTAGGCAACCAACAGGAAGCCAGCCATATTCGATAGACCATGTGATCTGGTGGCGAAGGCGCCATTTCCTGTCCTCATATTTTTATTTATTCAATTTATTTATTAATGTTTGCACCCAGCATTTAAAAGGACAAAAATACACACAAACAAAAAGAAAATAACAGAACAGTGCAGGAAAGGCTTATGAGTGACCCTCCTCTTAAAATGATTGAAATTCAACACACACATGCATCCAGATAACACACACTCACACATGCACCGAGCTCAAACACACACACACACACACACACACACACACAATCAAACCACCTATGATTTAATAAATGTAAGTTTGAGCTGTTTATTGTTATAGAGAGCGAGCTGAGGGGAGCAGAGAGCGGGACCAGGTCTGGACCAGGTCTGAACGAGCCGCAGTGGTCTAGATCTGGTCCCGCTCTCTGCTCCCCTCAGCCGTGACTCCAAACGAAACCAGGAAATAGACCTGCGCCCGGCGCTGTAATCCACCTGCTTTAGTCCTGGTTTAGTCCAGGTTTAGTCCTGGTTTAGTCCAGGTCTAGAGGAGCCGCGGTGGTCTGGAGTAAACCAGGACTAAACCTGGACTAAACCAGGAGGAGCCGCGCTCACATGCGCTCAGACTGCCTGCGGTCCCCTCCTCCCTGAGGACTCGTGAGAAACCAGGAAATAGACCCGCACGCGGCGCTTTAATCCATCTGGTCTAGTCCAGGTTTAGTCCTGGTTTAGTCCTGGTCCAGTCCTGGTTTAGTCCTGGTCCAGTCCAGGTTTAGATCTTGGTCTAGTCCTGCTGTCAGCTCTGCGCCGGGTCATGTGCGCTATCACACGTGTCCGTGCAGTTTTCTCCCCCCTCGCGCTTCCCCCCACACTTCAATATTGATACGTTTTGTTGAAAATCTATGAAAATTTGAGTGTTTAAACGAGAGACAAACGTGAGAAAAGTTTAAATCCAGTCTGAGAAACCAATCAGGACAGAACACATTGTTACACTATAAAAAAAGTTACACAATAAAATAAAAAAAACTTGGATCGGGGCCTTGGAACGAATCAGGCTTTTTCCATTGAAATAGCTACTCAACTTACGAATTTTTCACGTTACGAAACCACTTCTGGAACAAATTAATTTCGTAAGGTGAGGTACCACTGTATACTGTAATGACAGTATACAGAGAGAGCAACAGGGAGAGAGAGAGCGCGACAGGGAGAGAGAGAGAGATAGGGAGAGAGAGAGAGCGCGAGAGGACCAGCGCCACACCAGGTCTAACGCAGGACTAAACCAGGTCTAAACCAGGACATCAGGACGAAAGCCGGTCCAAACCACACCACGTCTAAAGCATTTATACAAGGAATGCATTTAAGTCAGTTTATAAAGACATCTCTCCTTTGAGAAACAATGGTTTATTAAACAATTAAAGGAACTTGTGGAGATACTTTATCATAATGTGAAGAGTCAAATATTTAACCATTACACACATACAAGGCAATTATAGGTGAGTAAAAACAGCTGTCAGTGTACTCTCAAATTATGTTCCCTTTTTGCTGAAGCAGGTGACAATCCAAAATGAACAAATTATCTTTGCAAAATATGGTGGAATACCACTGCTTAACTGCAGTACAATAGTATATTCTCATAGTACATGTAATTACTATATACAGCTCCAGCGCAGTGTTATCAAGAGACCCAAATAAGTGGCACATTTCACCATGATTCAAATGTTTGAATAGACAGAAAAACATTCAAATAAACTTATGAGCAAATGATATGTTTTCAGTTTTGTCTCACACACTTGTTAAGGTCATATAAGGCCACATTTATCATGGGACATTTCCTCAGCTGTTTAGGTGCTCCTCAGCTAAGATGAAAAACTACCATTTTACTATTTCAGAAAATTAAAAGTTAAACCTAAACATCACTATTAGGACACATTAGGGACAGCAGCAGACCGCACAAGCAGGAGGGAGGCCTGGTGTGACCAGAGAACCCACAGGTCTTGTACAGTCAGTGGAAACCCCACAGGTCTTGTACAGTCAGTGGAAACCCCACAGGTCTTGTACAGTCAGTGTGTACAGTGGAGAGATGACCCAAAGTACTTGGACCACTCAGTGTGATGAATCCCTCGTCTTCTGGAGGAGGTGGAGCAGAATGGGCTTTACGTCTGATTGGTTCAAAGTCCTGTCCTGCACAGTGAAAACCTGTAATGACACACACATTAAGAAAACTACAAAACTATGTTCACATGTACATTCAGATCCAAAGGCCGTTTATATAAATCAAACAGATAAATTAATAGAGGAATCCCACACATTTGGGAAAGGTGTATTTTCACCATTTAAATAATGAATTCAATATGAGCATGATTCATTTGCAGCCCTTATTATAACTGGAGTAATAAAGCAACATGTAACATACCTAATCAGGGGCAGGAGTCTGGGCCAGCACAGCTCCAGCGCAGTGTTGGCTTTACTTTGTCATCTGAATTTGACCCATTTCATGAATCATGAGCATCTCATCAGCCAACACTTCTGTGGCCCCAGCAGTGGAGGCTGCAAATGAGAAAAGAATATTCATATAAAACATTTCAAACTGTTTTCTCATTGCTATATTAGATGTGATGGACATAACAGACACAGTGTCTAGTATCTACACCAGTGTCTGCACCTGTTCAATGAGCCTAATGTCCATCTGAAATCTGACCTGTCCAGTGTTATTTACAGATTGTAAAAAACAGATAATCTATTATCTGCATATGATGGAGGCTTATATTACATGATTTACAAGTAAATATAAACTTTGATATAGTCAAACTGTGTCTTTTAAGTTTAATGTATGAAATAATGTGTTTTTATCTTACCTCCGAGCTACAATGGCCAAGTGTTTATGTGTGTCCATGAAAACGTCCTCGTCGAAGCTTCATTATCCCTCCGTGGTCTTCTTTTCCTCTGACAGGAAAAACATTATTAGTGTTTGATGTAAATCTGTCCAAATACGAAGGTTTGAGCAGACTTTTTATCACGTTACCTGTAGATTATTAGCAAAACTTTTAGCTCAAAGCTCAGAGATTCACGCAAATTAAAACAAATTAATTTGATAGTTTTGTGGTTTATGGACGTATTTTTTCGTTTACAGTTGTGTTAGTGATGATTTCCTGAAGTTAAAAGCGTGTACTCACATGTTTTCTCCGCTCTCTGGACGGTCTTTTTGCTTTGTATTTCCGAACATCTGTCTGCCGCCGCGTGGTGCATGATGGGATATATGACGGTGCGAAATGTGCTCGGATGTGCCCTTCATTCACGGCCCAATCTCCATGGAAACGAGGGGGTTTTCAGGCCGCATTTGAAGTGTGCATGGAAAAGAAATAAGACAGCACTATTATCACATACAAAACACCAAGGCGAGATAATAACAAAACAAATACATTACTTTTCTAAGACGCTGAAATGTTCCATTGAAGAAACATCCAGCTATCAGAGCACTGAGCTGATGAACGTGTTCCTGGAGCCTGGGCCTGGAGACAAAGACTGGAGACAAAGGGGTGTGAATACACTCTCTCAAATATACGTCTGGAACAGTACCTTCTGTTATTAACTAGGGAAAGTCAAAACTGGGTCTTGGGATAATACCTTGTTTTTTAATCTTAAAATGCAGTCTCCTTCCATCACAGCGTCTCTTACAGCTATCACTTGAGAATGTGAAGACCACACTTTGTATCTTTTAAGTTGGTAACCTTATCTGGGGAGGTGGCTGTGGTGTGACGGCCATCACAAGTAACAAAAAAAGTTGTCAGAGACTGAAAGGCTTGACTGCATTATAATCCTAGTACATTTACATGAGGCCAAATGTCATTAAACATTATATGTGAATGTAGTTTAGTGAAGATGGCTACTTTTATTCACCAATGCAAAAAATGATTAATACATCTTGTAAACAAGGGAATCTCAACATTTTTTTTGCTTACACTACAATTGCACTACATCTATACATTTACCTTTTGCTTTGCAATGGCTGTGCAACAGCCAAAGATCTTCCAGTTCTCTGGCATCTGCCACACTCCGAGACCTTTAAGAAAATTGTCATGATAAACAAATTAATAGTGTCCTAATCTAATTGGCTGAACAAAATGAGTCCATAACATAACACAGAAATAAATCACATACCCATCTGTCAATATCCACTGAGATGCCAAACCAGTAAAATCTGGAGCATATTGGCGCATGTCCCTCAATTGGTGATGAATGGAATTCAATGAACAGTGATCTGGCTTCATCCCTTATTTGGATCACTCTTCTAGTATCTCCGCAGAAGAGCTGTCCATCTGCAGTGAACAATCACAAAGTGATAAACAACAACATTTTCCGAGACATGGATATATTTGAACACACCTTTGCCTACTTACCCTTTAGTGTAAACTTCTGAGAATGCCTCCTTGAGCTCAACTTCTGAGACTTGGTATAACCTTCTGGGTATTCCCCCCTAGTCAGGAACTCAAAAACCTACTTGGAGGACTAAATCAGAACCAAGTCAAACCACATCAGGACTAAAGCTGGACCAAACCACGCCAGGTCTACAAGCAGGTCTAAACCAGCCCCACTCTAGGACTAAATCAGGACCAAGTCAAACCACATCAGGACTAAAGCCGGACCAAACCACACCAGGTCTAAAACAGAACTAAACCACGACCACACCGGGTCTAAAGCCGGACTAAACCAGGTCTACAAGCAGGTCTAAACCAGCCCCACTCTAGGACTAAATCAGGACAAAGTCAAACCACATCAGGACTAAAGCTGGACCAAACCACGCCAGGTCTACAAGCAGGTCTAAACCAGCCCCAGTCTACGACTAAATCAGGACCAAGTCAAACCACATGAGGACTAAAGCCAAACCAAACCACACCAGGTCTAAAACAGAACTAAACCACGACCACACCGGGTCTAAAGCAGGACTAAACCAGGTCTACAAGCAGGTCTAAACCAGCCCCACTCTAGGACTAAATCAGGACCAAGTCAGACCACATCAGGACTAAAGCCGGACCAAACCATGCCAGGTTTACAGCAGGTCTAAACCAGCCCCACTCTAGGACTAAATCAGGACTAAGTCAAACCACATCAGGACTAAAGCCGGACCAAACCACGCCAGGTCTACAAGCAGGTCTAAACCAGCCTCACTCTAGGACTAAATCAGGACCAAGTCAAACCACATCAGGACTAAAGCCGGACCAAACCACACCAGGTCTAAAACAGAACTAAACCACGACCACACCGGGTCTAAAGCCGGACTAAACCAGGTCTACAAGCAGGTCTAAACCAGCCCCACTCTAGGACTAAATCAGGACCAAGTCAAACCACATCAGGACTAAAGCCTTCCTTGGGGTACACATCACTGAGGATCTGTCCTGGACACTACATAGAGACACTGTGGTTAAGAAAGCCCGACAAAGACTCTACTTCCTGAGGAAGTTGAGGAAGTTTGGTATGAACACCAGCATCCTCACAAACTTCTACAGGTGCACCATCGAGAGCCTGCTGATGGGCTGCATCACTGTGTGGTATGGGAACTGCACCGCTCAGAGCCGCAAAGCACTACAGAGGGTGGTGTGAACGGCAGAGGTCATCATTGCAGCAGTCTCCCCTCCATCCAGGACATTTACCACAGCAGGGGTCTGCGTAAGGCACACAGCATCACTAAGGACCATACTCATCCGGCACACCAGGTCTAAAACAGAACTAAACCACGACCACACCGGGTCTAAAGCAGGACTAAACCAGGTCTAAAGCAGGACTAAACCAGCACAACACCAGGACTAAAACAGAACTAAACCATGACCACACTAGGACTAAAGCAGGATCACACAAGGACTGATGCAGAACAAAACTAGCATCAGACTTGGACCAAATTAAAGATCAAACACAGAACCAATATTTAAGTAAAGAAAAGTACAAAGCTTCAATCGCATTAGCATAATCACATGATTATTATATATATTTTTGGATTATATTATTGATTATTACATGATTAGATACACAGAAAAAATATAAATACATAGTATAATAAATAAATGACCAACAGCGATACATAATTTAACTATTCAAATACTTAAAAAAACACGCAATCCCTTCATGATCAGAGAAATATGTTGGCACCACCACAGAGTGAACCTCACAGGTTGTCGTTTTAACAAATACATGGTCAATTAATGTTCCTCTCTCTGTTGTAGGACATTCAACATGCTGACTATACCCTTGATCAAGCATAAATTTAGACCATTTTGAGGCTTTCTGTATATTGTCATTAAAGTCTCCCACAATAACAATTGTTTCACTTTTATAATGTATCCAATTAAATAACTTTTTCATATTTTTGATGAACAATGACATGGGATAAGATGGGGGACGATAAATTACAACAACTAAAATACTGTAAGCTAAACAGTTGTATGCTACACATTCTAGATCAACATTAGGTACTGTGACTTCATAAGCTACATTTACGTCACAGTACACACCAACTCCGCCGTGTTGTTGCGTACATAAATCCACAAGTGCTGGGTCAGTACTACATTTATAACTATCACTACGGGGATGACTATGAAATTGAAATCCATCCATCTGAACAGTGTCTAAACAAGAGTCACCCCTTAGCCACGTCTCTGTTACAGCGATGCAGTTAGGCTGCCAAGGCTGTGTAGCGAATGTCAAATCTGACACATGTCTGTGTAATCCATGCACATTCATCAAAAATAATGTAAAGTCTTGCACACTAGTGATGGGCCTAGATATGTAATCTGTCATGAAGGATGGCATATAATGGAGTGCAAATTTAACATGATCATTGCAATAAATGGATTTTTGATCAAACTTTTGGATTATGAGCCCGGATAATGTTCTAACTCTGCTCAACGCGACATAAGCCTGACCGGCTGTGAAAATTTTGTCGAGGGACACGACCGCACTATCAACAGAAATGCCTTGAACCTTGTGAACAGTACAGGCCCAAGCAAGTCTGAGAGGAAACTGACGACGAATGCCACCTTTTTTATTTGCTCGTTCTTCCTCTGGTTCAATGCGTGTGCATCCAATTAGATTTGGCGTTGGGGGTATATACCGCTTTCTTTTTTGAACACCTACATTAACATCATCAAATAAAACATAAACGGCAACCGGAAACCTTTCATTAGACCACACTATATCTTTTACTGTACCGCATAAACCATTAACTAGGCCATCATTTACATCAATATTTTTACATAACATAACACGCGCACCATTACCCAATAATAACTGTTCTGACAGGCACGTGTAAGGCGCATCACTATGGGGGACTATCCTTGCCTCTAATTTCCCAGTCTTCTTATTGAGTCCAAAGTCCTGTGCATGTATTTCAACATAATCTGGGCAAGTGCGGGTAAGTTTTTTGGCATTGTAGTCATCCACTTGTTGATTTCTTGGGAAAATGTGTAGTGTGTCAGGTTCCTCGCCAGTTTCACAGCGTCTTAAAATTGTAATGTCACTGCTTAACATGGGTGTAGTTCTAGAACGAGTTCTTAATCGGTTTAACAAACTGGCAAATATTTCATCTTTTTGGCGGACAATTGTTCTTAATTCAACACATGAAAATAAACTCGTCCAGAAGTTCACGCCTTCAATGTCTTTGTATAGGGGTTTCCCTTTAACGGGTGCCAATTGATAAAAATCTCCTACAGCAATGATGGCTACATTGCCAAATGGAGAAAAGTCACCTGTTTGCTTGATTTGTCTTAATCTACCATGAATATATGTGAGCAAATTGTGATCAACCATAGATATTTCATCAATAATCAAAATTTGTAAATCACAATACTTTACACGCAGAGAATTTAACTTTTCTTCACCTAAAGGGGAGTAGGGCAAACTCAAAAAAGTTCCAATGTGAAATGTTGTGTGGATAGTAGCTGCGTTTAAATTATAAGCTGCCATCCCAGTTGGTGCAGTTAACAGCACACTAATGCCATCAGGATTTCGGCACAGAGGGGCCAATAACCTCATTGCCTCATACTGTATGGCTTTTATCAGGTGACTTTTCCCCGTCCCCGCCCCACCAGTAATAAATACATGCAATGGATCAGGATTATTACCAGCTACTTTATCCAAACACCAAGCACGGATTTTATAAAAGATGGCCAACTGTTCTTGATTTAATGTACGAACTAAATCCAAACCCTCTTGTCTACTCAATATATTATTACGCTTTTCTAAATGGAATATATCTTCCTGACATACAGCTAAATCAGGAATGGCAAGTGGTTCTTCTTCAAGATTTCCAAGTCGTTGATGTTCCATTTCATTTATGCAGTCCATTCTTTCAGACTCTTGTTCTGGGCATAAACGTGACCACGCATTTTCCACGTCTGGATTAAGGTCAACTTCTTTCTGGAGCTCCTCTAAATCTTCTTTAACTGTTTCAAATTTGCGCCTGTTTGATTTTACAACAGAACATACGCTACGCATTGAACCATTGGAAAACTGAACATTACCATTTTTATAAAACTGCAAGAACGACGCAAAGCTTTCCGGCTTTAAATGGTGACGATAGGGCACAAACAATTCAATCATACTTCTGTAATACTGTTCTGGGTTTTTTGTTTTTGAAAAACGCGCATAACGAATGACTGCTGCTTGAGTACGTGAGCGTTTAACTATAAATCCATGATCAAATTGTAGTGGGATTGAGTTTTTAGATTTTTCACCTTTTGTTAGTACACGATATTCAGATGCAAATGTTGCCATACACATGTCATTGAACACACTATTGTTGGGACGGTTCTTATATCTATCAATAATGTTTAACATCCAGATATCGTCTTCTCGATCTGTTTCATCAATGGTATTTAAGGGCCTGCTCATTCTAACTATGTTCTCTCCTGTGGGTATAAACACAACTTTTCTGGAACATTCTTTTAAATGCATATTGGTAAGTAAATAAACTGCTTCCTGTGCAGACACCTCTCTGTTATGTAGGAAAACAGAACCAATTTTTTTGAGGGCACCTTTGGCATCTAAATTTCCTTTGCGGGCTTCTTTTTGGGCCATACTTAACAATAATCCCATTTCTCTTTCAGATTTGGAGATATATGAGATTATATAAACAATACAAGCGTATGGGTCCACAACATACTGAATGTCAAAATTTGCATTCCACGTTTTAAGAATAAAACGACTATACTGATTATTCCAAATCTCTGAAATATTTCTCTTTAAAACAATATGTGTGCGACCTCCCAAACAATTATATGCTTTTTCATATACTTCCTGATTAAACCCAAGGGATTCAAATACAGCATCAGGACAGTCATAAGGACAGTTATCCATCAGGCTGATTTTTTTTACGTTGGACACCATCTCCACACCGTGTGCTGTAGGCATTGTTGTATGGCAGATACACTCCACCTGATTATCACGTGTACTAACGTCAGTTTTGGCAGGGTGACATTTTGGGCATTTGGGTTTTGGCTCAGATTTTTTTAAGAAAGTACGGGAAGATATAGGACGCGGGAAATTAAAGCGGCATTGTGTTTTATTTTTTTTACAAGTTTTTGAGTGTCGCTTAGAATGTTGCTGCACAGACGTGACTACTTCATACAAAGGATCGTCTTCGGCTGGCAGCTCACATGTGACGTATTTATCGATAAACTCGATCACTTCTTCATCAGTGTTTTCATGAAGTTTGGGTGCATTTTTTACCCAAAACAAACAGTGTACATGAGGGGAACCTCTCTGCTGGAACTCAACCCGATAGAAATAATCAATAATTTCACCAATGGGATGTGACGGAGACATTAGTACTTCTTTAAGAAATACAGTATATGCCAGCGATAGTCAAACATCCTGGCCGCGATTACCGGGTTACGCCTTAAGAGTTCACAGCGCTCGGACCACTCTAGGTCTTCTACTGTTTGTAATCGACCTTCATGTCTCAGGATAGTGTTAAGTAAATTTTTCCAGCGCATATCAGCACTGGAAAATGAACAGAACCAGGTTGGGACCCCTAACTGGCGCACCATCGCTACCAAATCACTAGACGCCGATTGCCAGTAGGCTGGACTTCCTCTTATAGGTTTAAGAAAACGGTATCCACTGTCATGCTCCAGCATCGTTCTCAGAGTTTCTTTAATATTTGATTCATTGCCCTGAGAAAATGCAACTGTATCACCTTTTCGAAGTGCAATGGATACGCTTGAAACTACTTGTTGAAGAACGGATATGTAGTATGCATAAAAGAGATACAGTAAACTCCTTGAAAATCGTCCATCAGCATGCATTATTCTGTTATTTAAATAACGCATCAAAGTTATCCGTACAGGTCTCTTATCATGAAACGTAAACTGACCGCGGGGAAAGAGACATGGAAAGCACTTGGCTTCATTCTCACGATCTGAGAGTAATTTCACCGGATTGTTACCCTCTGTTGGAGCCAGATTTAAAATACCATCCAAGTACTGATCCAATATTTCTTGACCTAAATCCAGGGGCAAAGAACAAGTGTCCTGAAATACACAGTATCGCTGTTGGTCATGCAAGAGTTCATCATTAAGCTCTTCGTCTTCAGTTTTTTCCTTTTCTTGCTCTGAAGTCGGCATTTTGTCATCATGGAATGGGTCTACCTCTTCACAAAATTCGCTCATATCATCTTGAAAGACTTCATCCATCTCTTCTTTTGAAAATTCATTTATCCATGATTCATCAAATTGTATGTCCTTAAAAAACTTATTTATCCTTTTTAAACACTTAATGGCATTTTTTATACGAATTGTATCAACAAATTGAAAGTCATAATGGCCTTTATATGTCAGTTTACGTTTTAGCTTTATTGGCAACAATACGCCACCCAAGTCAGAGCGCGGTAAAATGTTTACAGTCTGAGTTAGGTTTGAAGGGCAGCAGACTATTGGCCCATGACAAGCTCTCTGCCCTCCTCTGGGTAAAGCTATTATCTTCATCATTGCTACATTGGGGGATACCAGAAGTTCTTCTACACTGTTTAAGCTTGACAGTTCTTCTGGGATGGGGTCTAGTTCTAAGTTATTAACTGCACTTTCAGCTGGAGTGTCACCTCTTTTTATCTTTCGGTGACAGGTATAACATATCCAGAGTTTACCTTTGGCAGTTGTTTTTATCGGGCATGGACTGACACAGTGACTGCTACATTTATGTAAATATGTGTCCTTTATACACTTATTAGCTGCAATTAATGATTTTTCTTTCTTTGCATAGTTATCCATGTTGCAATGTATAACCGAATTTTCGAAAAACATTCTATGGCACACAGAACAGATGAATTCTGGGCCCTTCTCAACTTTAGTCAAGAAACTCTCCATGACATATTCTAAGTCCTTTAATTTGAGTTTGTGGAGTTTCTTGGTCATTTTTATTGTTTCTTGGATATGCTTTTTGTTTTCGCTATTATGATATCGGGTTTTACTGCTAATGATTTTTTCCTTTCTGTATACTGGGTCTTCGTATTTTTCTTTACTTGCAGCTTTTAATTTCTCCCGATGTGAATGACTTTTCCGGTACTTTTCCTTGCTTAGGGCGTTTACTTTATCTCTATGCAATTTATCAGTACTGTATTTTTCTTTACTTGCATCTTTTAATCTTTCCCGATGTGAATTACTTTTCCAGTACTGTTCTTTGCTTAGGGCCTTTTTTTTATCCATATGCAATTTATCAGTACTGTATTTTGCTTTACTGTAAGCTTTAACGGTTTCTTGATGGGACTTATCGGTACTATATTTTAGAATGCTCATGGCCTTGACTTTGTCTCTGTGCAGTTTGTTTGCTTTATACATTTCTTTACTTCTGTTTTTTAACTTGTTTCTAAAATTCAGTTCTTGCCAGTACTTGTTTCTTTTAACAGATCTTACATACTGCCTATACACAGCTTTCTGTGCATACCATTTTCTGAAATTTTCCCTCCATTTCTCTCTGCGTTTTAGCTGTTTAGCATGTTCACTATTTACTGGAGAGATTTCCCGAAATCTAAAACTGTATCCAATTTGATTAATATCAGTTTGACAAAGGCCGCAACAACTTTTCCCCTCTGAATCTTTAACACACTTTACGACTTCATAATGATTGTTATTGCAGTTTTCCAAGTATATACCTTGGCTTGACAACAATTTGCCATTACACTTGTACTGCAGCCAATTTCCATTTAAAAACGTAAATATACTTAACCCCAAATAGTCAGCTGTTACCTGAATTTCGACCTCTGTGGCCCAGCTGTTGACATATTTGATTCTGGTTTTTTCAATATACTCAGCAACAGAGACAAACCCAGGACGCAAGAGACTCTTGTACTTGACAGCGTTCTGTTCAAGTTCTTTTACTACTGAAAGCCGAATTTTACGATGATTCTTTTGTGTTCCAGTCACTGCAAGTGAAATTGCCCGAAAATAACAATTGCCATCAGCAACAATGGATTCATTTTTGCATGGGAGACCTAAAAAGCTGTTTGTTGTCAATTGGGAGGTATTTAATTGTTCAAAAGCCACATTGATTTTTTGGCAGAGAGCCTGGCAAATGTCCTTCTCAATTGGATTGAAATACAATGGAGTTTGTTCATGGCCAATAAACTGAACACCTTCAATGACCTCCTCACTGTTGGATTTATCAGTTCTGTGTTTTTTGGATCTGCGGATGCATTTACTCTTTGGAGATCCTGCTTTAACCCTAGGCTCACTGCAATCTGTTGACCTTGCCCGCTTTCTAATGATCACATTTGTATCTGCCTTAGTGACAACAACTCCACTGATTTCAAATGAATTATCTTTACTGTCAAATACATGAGCCAAATGACAAAAGTGAGAATACAATTCAGAAACAGACCTGAAATAACACACAACACTACTGCCATCTGCGTCTACAATGCCAATTTTGCTACGAGAATGAGAATCAACGACAGCATACAAACCATTATCATGAATGATGGAACACGTGGTCTTGCATAAAGTGAATAGACAAGTGTCATACTGTGACAACATTCTCTCTAAACCATTTCCCAAACTAACAAGAACCTCTTGATCAATAAGCTCCCCACTATCTAGACCAACAACACCAGAAACACAGTCACCGTACTGAAAGTGAAATGTCTGACCTTCAATGTCCCATTCCTTTGGCAGATTTGAGACAAGCATCATAAAAGACCCCGGGGTAATCTTTCTGTTCTCTCTGCAGTATACATACAATGCATCACCCAAAACAAGAACTCTATCCAGGTCCTGCTTCTGCCATGAAGACACAGGACATGCTACATGCTTTGCAAGACTCACTAATGCTATTGGTGCACACTGAAAACCGGGATACATGAAGCGATCATTCCCCTGGTGAAATGATCCACTGATGTTCTGAGGCACAGACTTACCAGACTGGAGATCTGCTTCTGATGTGAGATCAGCTTTCATCTCAGTCAAGCCAGCACCAAAAGAAACATCACAAATTGGCTTTTCTTTACCCGGAGAGCAGCAGATGCATGGACCGCTGTTCTTGGTCCTCTTCGTCTTCTTGGTCATCTTGGATGGAATGTGATGACTCTTCTCAGTCTATGAAAAAGAAAATGCACTGAATATCTTATATCTAAAATTACTATTGATGAGAACCTGTGGTGGTGGGTAAATATGATAAATTGAATACAACTTATTTTTTCCATGTCAGATAATTTGCTGTGAAACTATTGTCACTGATTATCTTTCATACATGTTTAATACATAGCTGCACCTAATCATTGTAAATACAAACCAGGTTCTTCGCCAACACATCAGGGAGCCCGTCCACATCAGCACTGGTGGGTGATGCTCCAGGCGTCACCCCCACAACTCCTGGCTCCACCTACATCAGTAAATTTGTCAAATGCATGAAAAAAAAGATTACTGTGGTAATACTACATTTCAAACTTAAAGATCCCATGACATGGTACTTCTTGATGCTTTTATATGGCGCCTTAGTGGTTCCCTAATACTGTATATCAGTGTTTCCCCACCTTTTTTGTCTTGTGTACCCCCTAAGCCTTTTTGTCATACCTCGAGTACCCCCTCACTCATACGTGTTGATAATTCTTGAAAAGTAGAACGTGATTATTTCATCTCTTTAATTAGAAATGTTAATTCTCAGGCCCTATTCAGAAATATGGTTCTAAACGCTTTATTCTGGGCATGTTGCTTGAATGCAAATGAGGAGGAGAGAGACAGAGACACAGTTTCCTGGTTTGGCTCCATGTGTGTAAGCAGAGGAACGGGAGACGCGGACGGAAGAAAGGAGACATGAGCCCTGTCCCAATTCACATGGAGAAGCCATTTGCAAGTCCAGCTCTGTATTGTCCCATGAAAAAAACACTCACAGGGGGCGACATCCAGACGGGAGGTGGAAACCTTTCCCCGAGTGTGATGTCAGAAAATTCCCTTGTCCAAAATCGCCCGTAAGGGCTGTCTTTTTTTCAAATGCAGAAAAGGATCGCAATTGCTCAGTTTACACATTTTACAACTTTTAGCCGGAAGGGGGGGGGGCTAAACAGGGTAGGGGAGCTCACATTAACATTCAAAAACCTCAGAAAGTGAAAATTTCATGCCATGGGACCTTTAACAATACCAACCTGATCCTCACGCAACATGTGTGCAGCACTGGTAGGTGACGTTTCAGGAGTCCCCACCACTTCAACCTCCTTCTGAAGAACAAAAACAAGAAAATTCATGTTGTCATTCATGTAATTTTGGTCTGAGGCTCTTTGATAATACAGTCAAAAGGTTTTCATGTTTTCTATCTGTTACTTTATTTATTTTATTTATTACTTATCATTATGTATCATAATAGTTTGTGGGGAAACAAAGTTGACAAAAGTGTATCACATCTGCTGTCCATGTCCAGAAATTAAAATTATGACCACACAGCAAATTCTTATTAAATATTATTATTTAACAACTGCATGTGCAGTATTACATAAAAGGCACATATCTGGCCAGGCACATCACAGCTTTGGGGCTGAAGCTGATGCAGGCTTCACAGTCTTAACCTTAGCACCGATAAATGTATTTATTTACAGTTCTCGTCTTGTTACATTCCATTCAAAGATGAAATAATATTCAGAAATTGTTTCACTTCTTTTTTCAGAATTTTACATACCTGCTGCTTGGGCTGGCTTCTCTTGGAGGCAGCAGCTTCAGAACATCTGACATGAGTTGCCTGAAAAAAATAATATATCTATAAATGCATAAAACAGTATTTCCCATACATCAAAATTTCTATATATAAAATGTATCAAAATTATGAGATTAGGTAGTGTTTTTAAAATGCCAGACACTCAAAACAAACCTTCTGCTGAACCAGCCGCCTCTTGGGAAGCCCTGGGGAGTGCGCAGAACTTCCAGGCTGGTCCTTAAGTAAGAGCAGTAATAAAATGTTAATGACAACAGTCTTAATAACAATTACTGAGTATAAAATACAGATCAGAAAACATTTTACTTTATTTAACATAAAACATTTCTACTCTATAACCTTACCTTCTTTTCAACAGGAAAGCAGGCAGTGCACTCAGCATCAAGGTCAGATGGAATGAACTTGTCCATCTCTTTCAAAATGGCGGTGCTAAAATACACCGGTGAAAGCGGGATCGAAAAGACTGACTCCACCTGTTAAAATTAGGTTTGATCTAAATACATCACAAGACTCTAGGAAGTGTTGCCAAAATGCCACACACTCAAAACAAACCTGCTCTTGGTGAACCAGCCTCTTAGAATCCCCTGGGGAGTGCACAGGGCTTTCACGTCGGTTCTTCTGCAAGGGCAGTAATAAAACAATCTTAAAAACAATTCATGAGGTACATTCATGAGGTTATGACAAGACACTAGCCTCACCTTCTTTTTCCGTGTGACCACCACCATCTGATTGGCATCAGGAGGTGGTGGCCGTGGCCGAGGGGCAGGCCCTGTCACAACCAGCACTGGTTTGACCTGCCTGGTTGGTGGGGAGGGCACTGGAGCTTGTGGCGATGGTCTGGGGGTGTCCATCTCCAACTGTAGGTGTGAGACAGTCCAAAGCAACTGGCCAAGCATGTCCATGCCACCATCAGTATCACTGAGATGGACCTGCAAATGATACAAAAGAAAACAATTATCATTTCCACTGCATATTAGATACTTGAATTTCAGAATATTACTTACCCCATCCCTACACCACAGGTTGAGGCGGTTCATCGGAAAGTAATCCACAATAGAGTAGTACTTGATACCTTCAGTAAAAGAAAAAAAAAGAAAGAAAGAATGTTATACATACAATGTTATACACATACACACGAGAGATTTCATAAAGACACATAGAGACACACGTACTCATGCGTGCAGCCACACGATGGTACTCCTGGCGCAGATGATTTTGCAAATCCACCTCAACATTTAGGCGAGGTGGAAAATCCAGGACACAGACCTCAAAACAATATTTTAGTTTAAATATTTTGTTAAAATGAGAGAGTAGAAGGCAATCAAATCTGTTTCAAGCAAGGACTTGACCAGTCTAAACCAGCACTATAGTAAGATCTAACAAGGTTTAGAGGAAAAGTAACGTTATTTTACAATCTGAGCCTTCTTTCGGTAATAAAACAAGTCGTTTGACTCACCCATAGCACGTTGGTGTCATTTGGAGCTGTTTGGTAAAAGTTATGTTGTAGCGTATCCGTTAGCGTGAGTACTCGGGGCATTACTTTGCGGTCTCCAAATAACACAAACTTTAGCACTTTTCAAATCATAGAAGCCCGATGTCTTAATCTACGATTTCTTTTGAAGCAAAAGTGGCCTGTAATCCGAGATTTATCCATAGTTTTCAGCTTTGCGTTTCATGTTTGGGTCCCGGGAGCTGAGAGCATCAACCTCAATCAATCAATCCTCATCTACTCGAAACTATGGCTAAATCTCGGATTACAGGCCACTTTTGACCACACGAAATCGTAGACTAAAGACATCGGGCTTCTATGATTTGAAAAGTGCTAAAGTTTGTGTTATTTGGAGACCGCAAAGTAATGCCCCGAGTACTCACGCTAACGGATACGCTACAACATAACTTTTACCAAACAGCTCCAAATGACACCAACGTGCTATGGGTGAGTCAAACGACTTGTTTTATTACCGAAAGAAGGCTCAGATTGTAAAATAACGTTACTTTTCCTTTAAAGCCAGAATTACAGCTTGATTAAACCAGTTCTAAATTAGTAGGCTATCTAATGAGAAGAAACGGGAGAACGTGTACACCTTATCTTAATTAATTACTAGTCTAAGAATTGTTAATCTACACAACTTAATTGACTCAATAGTATTTACCCCAACACCCTCTTGTCAACACAGTACTTTTTTAAAAGATTGTGCATGGAGTAAACATGATAACAGGAGAAGTTCAATTTGTCAACTGGACAAAGTTTGTTTGGTTGAAAATGTTTCGCCACTCATCCGAGAGGCTTCGTCAGCTCTAATAAGAATACTGGTAAGACACTTGCTTATATCTTGCTGTAGGGAGGAGGATATAAGCAAGTGTCTTACCAGTATTCTTATTAGAGCTGACGAAGCCTCTCGGATGAGCGGCGAAACGTTTTCAACCAAACAAACTTTGTCCAGTTGACAAATTGAACTTCTCCTGTTATCATGGATTCTACCTGGACGACTGAGGGACTTTTCACGCATGGAGTAAACAATTTTGGAAATATGGTACCTTTGTCCAGCGGCTACAAGCGGTGGCAAGGTAGCGACCGAAGTCGGCTGCAGCCTCATCGATTGTCCTGCTGGCCGTCAGGTTGTTGGAGGGAGCGGTGAGCAGAACAAGAGAGGGAGAACGATCCACCTGTATGTGTCTGATCTCCCTCTCAAGCTCCGCGGCTGCAGCTCCCGGGGTGGAGCTGAAACCAAAGATGATCTTCCCCTGTGGTATCTGGGCAAAGCCATCGATGAAGTGTCGCAGATGAGAGGCCCCGACAACCAGAACAAACTGAAAAAATTAAGATTTAAGAAAGTTAAGATTTTGTAAACTGCATTTACAGTTAAAAGGTCTTACCTTCTTGTCAGGGTGCTCCGGAGGGATCATCAGCTTGTGGCTCTTTCCAGTGACCAGAGACTTTGGCCAGTTACGCACTGGGAAGCGGTAGCCAGTGCCAAACCCTAGAAAATTATTATTAGTAATATTGTTAGAGTTAAAAGGACTTACCTTCTTGTCAGGCTCAAAAACAGCAGGCGGCTGCTGCCGTTCTGCCATTCTTCGCCGAGCCGCCTGGGAACGGCGGAATGACTTTCCACGAGGCATCTGAAGAAAGTTAAAATGAACCATTTAAATTGTAATACGGTAATGTAGTAATCAGATATGTTTTAAAGCTTGTGTACAGCTGTTTTAAAGCAGTTGTTAAAGGTCCCATGGCATGAAATTTTCACTTTCTGGGGTTTTTGAATGTTAATGTGAGCTCCCCTAACCCCCCGCAGCTGAATAATTGTGACTAACTGACTATTCAAATATTAGTTTTAATACACATTTTCTAGTGTCACTATGAAATAAAATAAGAAAAAGCATTTACAGTGGTACCTCACCTTACGAATGACCCAACAAACGAAAATTTCAAGTTACGAAACGCCTTCACGGTAAATTTTTGTCTCTAGATACGAATGAAATTTCAAGTTACGAAACGCGAAATCTCAAAAATTCAAATAATGCGCGCTCAGCCACACACATTATACGCTTTTCTCAGACTGGATTTAAACTTTTCTCACATTTGTCTCTGTTTAAACACTCAAACTTTCATAGATTTTCAACAAAACGTATCAATATTGAAGTGGGGGGGACTGCGCGGTTACGTGTGCGCAGCATGACCCGGCGCAGAGCTGACAGCAGGACTAGACCAAGATCTAAACCTGGACTGGACCAGGACTAAACCTGGACTAAACCAGGACTAAACCAGGACTAAACCTGGACTAAACCAGGAGGAGCCGCGCTCACATGCGCTCAGACTGCCTGCGGTCCCCGCCTCAGCTGTGACTCGTGAGAAACCAGGAAATAGACCCGCACGCGGCGCTTTAATCCACCTGGTCTAGTCCTGGTTTAGTCCTGGTCCAGTCCAGGTTTAGATCTTGGTCTAGTCCTGCTGTCAGCTCTGCGCCGGGTCATGTGCGCTATCACACGTGTCCGCGCAGTTTTCGACCCCCTACCGCTTCCCCCCACACTTCAATATTGATACGTTTTGTTGAAAATCTATGAAAGTTTGAGTGTTTAAACGAGAGAAAAACGTGAGAAAAGTTTAAATCGAGTCTGAGAAACCAATCAGGACAGAACACATTGTTACACTATAAAAAAGTTACACTATAAAAAAAAAAAAACTTGGATCGGGGCCTTGGAACGAATCAGGCTTTTTCCATTGAAATAGCTACTCAACTTACGAATTTTTCACGTTACGAAACCACTTCTGGAACAAATTAATTTCGTAAGGTGAGGTACCACTGTATTAGGGAACCACTAATGCGCCATATAAAAGCATCAAGAAGTACCATGTCATGGGATCTTTAACCAGGTTTAAGCTAAAGGCAGGGGTAAAGTGGGTCTACTCTACACCAAGTTTAAAACAGGACTAAACTAGACCAATATCACATCTAAAACAAAACAAATCTAAATATATGCAGTTAAAATACAATTCTTTCAACTTACATTATGAACAATCGTAATATTCATCAGTTTGTCTACTTTAGCCGTGTTCAAGAGAGAAAATAAATTTTTCCTACCTTTAGATGTGTTGAAGAGAAGTCCGGGAGAGCTGTAATCCACAAGATGAGAAGATTCTTCTTTTCTAGGTCCAAGACACGATCGTCACACAAGATGGAGATGTAAAATCCGAGATAGAGTTGTGAAAGCTTCTTGAATCGTCCAAAAAAGGATTCACTCAAGTCGCAGAGGAGAACGTGCTATAGCAGATACCATAGACGTTCAGTCGGCCACACCCTGTTAGGTCCTACTTATACTCTTCTATCACCCCACCAACAGTGCAGCTGATTGGCTGTCTGGCTGTTACCAGGCCACAAACAGCCAATCAGAAGTGTAGATGGATTGAGCGTGTGTGTCTTGGGTGTGGCTCGGGTGTGGCTCTACCCCTCCACCACGTGCAGCTCCCTCCCTCCCCTCCTCTCCCTCTCCTCCTCTCCTTCCTCGCGTGTGCAGTCCCCCCTCCCCTTTCTTCCCCCCCCCTCCCCTCTCCTCTCCTCTCCTCTCCTCTCCTCCTCTCCTTCCCCGCGTGTGCAGTCCCCCCTCCCCTTTCTTCCCCCTCCCCTCTCCTCTCCTCTCCTCTCCTCTCGTGAGTGCCTTGTGTGCTCTGTGTGTTCTGCACATGCGCACAATGACGTATAATGATGTATCAGGAAGGAGGGTTTTCCTGCCCGATTCGGGCTTTTTTTTGGATTATTTATTTTATTTACAACAGACACGTATTTTGACCACGAAGGCAATTTTCAGCATGATAAATAGATAGATAGATAGATAGATAGATAAAGATAAAAAAAGTAATAAATAAATAAATAAATAAATAAATTATACAGCCAAAATCAGATTAAAAAATCGTTGGTGGACACCCCGGCCCTGAACAGATTGATATAAGAAAATCTGAAATAGGTGCTATAGCGCCACCTAGGGAGATTGCATGGAAGCGCAAAATTTTACTTTGTCGTAGACATACCAAATTTGGTACACATATTCGTGACGGGGTATCGATCAAAAAACTCAATGACGTCAACACGCCATGTCCCATCGTGTTGCCATGGCAACAGGCCAAACATCTGTCGTCGCCAATGGGACGCCCAGCATAAACTTTGTCGTAGCCATACCAAATTTGGTACACAGATGCATCATGGGAAGAGGAACAAAAAAGTATATTACGTTGTTGCTAGGCAACCAACCAGCCATATTGGATAGACCATGTGACCTGGTGGCAAAGGCGCCATTTTCTGTCAATCTTCGACGAGTGATAATTCACACATACTTTGGCCGATTTCACTCAAACTTTAATCGTTGGTGGACACCCCGGCCCTACACAGACTGATACAAGAAAATCTAAAATGGCCATAATAGCGCCCCCTAGGCAGAATGCATGGAATAGAAAATATTTACTTTGCCGTAGACACACCAAATTTGGACCACACATTCGGGACATCGTCTCGATCAAAAAACACAGTGACACCCCCACTCCATCTCACATCATGTTGCCATGGTAACAGGTCAAACATCGGTCCCTGCCATTAGGATGTCCGGCAAAAACTTTGATGTAGCCACACCTAATTTGGTACACAGATGCATCATGGGAATAGGAACAAAAAAGTATATTACACCATTGCTAGGCAACCAACCAGCCATATTGGATAGACCATGTGACCTGGTGGCAAAGGCGTCATTTCCTGTCAAACTTCGACGAATCATAATTAGCACATACTTTCTCCGATTTCACTCAAACTTTAATCGGTGGTGGACACCCCAGCCCTACACATATTGATATGAGAAAATCTAAAATGGTCACAATAGCGCCCCCTAGGGTAATTGCATAGAACTGCAAAATTTAACTTTGTCGTACACATACAAGATTTGGTACAAATATTCCTGGGATATTTTCAATGAAAAAAGTCAATGGTGACCACATGCCATGCCTCATCGGGTTGCCATGGCAACATCTCTCCCCGCCAATAGGACAGCTGACAAAATCTTTGGTATAGCCACACCAAATTTGGAACATAGATGCATCATGGGAATAGGAATAAAAAATATATATTACGCTGTTGCTAGGCAACCAACCATATTGGGTAGGACATGTGACCTGGTGTTGAAGGCGCCATTTTCTCTCCTCATATTTTTATTTATTCAATTTATTTATTAATGTTTGCACCCAGCATTTAAAAGAACAAAAATACACACAAAAGAAAGAGAAAATAACAGAACAGTGCAGGAAAGGCTTATAATTGACCCTCCTCTTAAAATAATTTAAATTAAAAGGCAAAACAAACAACCCCTCCCCACCTCAACCCCAGGCATTCAACACAAATGCATCCAGATAACACACAAACTCACACATGCATCGAGCTAGAAAAAAGGGGAGGAAAATGGCGCGTTAGCGCCACCCCCCCAGCGAGTGCAAGCGAGGGCCGATCATCGCCGCTTGCGGCTATATTTAGGGACCGAGCCCGAAGGGGGACGAAGGTCCCTATTGTTGTTGCTTTGTTTCCCTATTATTAGGGACCGAGCCCGAAGGGGGACGAAGGTCCCTATTGTTGTTGCTTTGTTTCCGTATTATTATTATTATTCTTGTTCATACACGCTGGGGCAATTTTGAGCATGTTCCCATGCTTCAAAACGAACGAAACTTTGCACGGGCATCACAAAGTCCTGCCAGTACGACCACACAAAGTCTCGTCCCCCAGTGACCCCCAGGAGCTCGATAGCGCCCCCTAGCGCGTTGTCTTTCGGGGCTGGCATACCGTTTAAGATAGGCGCACGAAATTCGGTAGGGACGTGTATCTCAATAAGACGAACAAATGCCTCACTGCAATGTCATGGCCACGCCCAACAGGAAGTGAGATAATTGGCCTTTTGTGTGATTTTGGGGTATTGGACATAGAATGGAATTTGAAACACTTCTCCTACACCGTACCTCAGATGGGCTTAAATTTTGGTGAACATAATCTTAAGACGTTGGAGATGTTAAATTGCGAAGGATTTTCAAATAGGCGGTAATATGACGATACGGCGGATCGATAAAGTTAGGTATTTATTGAATGGGAGTGATGAGTTATGAATGGGAGGTATTTGTTGCTAGGCAACGCCCTGATCAAAGGTCTTTGATCTTTGTACCTTTGATCTGATATAGCTGCAAGCAGCAATGTGGGGACAAGCATCGAAGGTTCATGTAGGCCTCAGCATGGAGGCCACATGCAGGGTCTGACAGGGTCTAACAGAGTCTGACAGGGTCTGACAGGGTCTAACAGAGTCTGACAGGGTCTGACAGGGTCTGACAGGGTCTGTTCTGACAGGGTATCTACAATGTCATGGCCACGCCCAACAGGAAGTGAGATAATTGTGCCAGGCACACGAAATTTGGTATGGGTGTGCGTTTCAGTAAGACGAACAAACGCAGGTGCGAGGTCCCGACCAACGCCGCTTGCGGCTTTAATTAGGGACCGAGCCCCGAAGGGGGACGAAGGTCCCTATTGTTGTTGCTTTGTTTCCCTATTATTATTATTATTATTATTCTTGTTCTTGTTCACACTCGCTGGGGCAATTTTGAGCATGTTCCCATGCTTCAAAACGAACGAAACTTTGCACGGGCATCACAAAGTGCTGCCAGTACGACCACACAAAGTCCCGTCCCCCAGTGACCCCCAGGAGCTCGATAGCGCCCCCTAGCGCGTTGTCTTTCGGGGCTGGCATACCGTTTAAGATAGGCGCACGAAATTCGGTAGGGACGTGTATCTCAATAAGACGAACAAACGCCTCACTGCAATGTCATGGCCACGCCCAACAGGAAGTGAGATAATTGGGCTTTTGTGTGATTTTTGGGTATTGGACATAGAATGGAATTTGAAACACTTCTCCTACACCGTACCTCAGATGGGCTTAAATTTTGGTGAACATAATCTTAAGACGTTGGAGATGTTAAATTGCGAAGGATTTTCAAATAGGCGGTAATATGACGATACGGCGGATCGATAAAGTTAGGTATGGAATTTGAAACACTTCTCCTACACCGTACCTCAGATAGGCTTAAATTTTGGTGAACATAATCTTAAGACGTTGGAGATGTTAAATTGCGAAGGATTTTCAAATAGGCGGTAATATGACGACACGGCGGATCGATAAAGTTAGGTATTTATTGAATGGGAGTGATGAGTTATGAATGGGAGGTATTTGTTGCTAGGCAACGCCCTGATCAAAGATCTTTGATCTTTGTACCTTTGATCTGATATAGCTGCAAGCAGCAATGTGGGGACAAGCATCGAAGGTTCATGTAGGCCTCAGCATGTAGGCCACATGCAGGGTCTGACAGGGTCTGACAGGGTCTGACAGGGTCTGACAGAGTCTGACAGAGTCTGACAGGGTCTGACAGGGTCTGACAGGGTCTGACAGGGTCTGTTCTGACAGGGTATCTACAATGTCATGGCCACGCCCAACAGGAAGTGAGATAATTGTGCCAGGCACACGAAATTTGGTATGGCTGTGCGTCTCAGTAAGACGAACAAACGCAGGTGCGAGGTCCCGACCAACGCCGCTTGCGGCTTTAATTATTATTATTCTTGTTCTTGTTCACACTCGCTGGGGCAATTTTGAGCATGTTCCCATGCTTCAAAACGAACGAAACTTTGCACGGGCATCACAAAGTGCTGCCAGTACGACCACACAAAGTCCCGTCCCCCAGTGACCCCCAGGAGCTTGATAGCGCCCCCTAGCGCGTTGTCTTTCGGGGCTGGCATACCGTTTAAGATAGGAGCATGAAATTCGGTAGGGACGTGTATCTCAATAAGACGAACAAATGCCTCACTGCAATGTCATGGCCACGCCCAACAGGAAGTGAGATAATTGGCCTTTTGTGTGATTTTGGGGTATTTGACATACAATGGAATTTGAAACACTTGTCCTACACCGTACCTCAGATGGGCTTAAATTTTAGTGAACATAATCTTAAGACGTTGGAGATGTTAAATTGCGAAGGATTTTCAAATAGGCGGTAATATGACGATATGGCGGATCGATAAAGTTAGGTATGGAATTTGAAACACTTCTCCTACACCGTACCTCAGATAGGCTTAAATTTTGGTGAATATAATCTTAAGACGTTGGAGATGTTAAATTGCGAAGGATTTTCAAATAGGCGGTAATATGACAATACGGCGGATCAATAAAGTTAGGTATTTATTGAATGTGAGTTATGAGTTATGAATGGGAGGTATTTGTTGCTAGGCAACGCCCTGATCAAAGGTCTTTGATCTTTGTACCTTTGATCTGATATAGCTGCAAGCAGCAATGTGGGGACAAGCATCGAAGGTTCATGTAGGCCTCAGCATGTAGGCCACATGCAGGGTCTGACAGGGTCTAACAGAGTCTGACAGGGTCTGACAGGGTCTGACAGGGTCTGACAGGGTCTGACAGGGTCTGACAGGGTCTGTTCTGACAGGGTATCTACAATGTCATGGCCACGCCCAACAGGAAGTGAGATAATTGTGCCAGGCACACGAAATTTGGTATGGCTGTGCGTCTCAGTAAGACGAACAAACGCAGGTGCGAGGTCCCGACCAACGCCGCTTGCGGCTTTAATTATTAGGGACCGAGCCCCGAAGGGGGACGAAGGTCCCTATTGTTGTTGCTTTGTTTCCCTATTATTATTATTATTATTATTATTATTATTATTCTTGTTCTTGTTCACACTCGCTGGGGCAATTTTGAGCATGTTCCCATGCTTCAAAACGAACGAAACTTTGCACGGGCATCACAAAGTGCTGCCAGTACGACCACACAAAGTCCCGTCCCCCAGTGACCCCCAGGAGCTCGATAGCGCCCCCTAGCGCGTTGTCTTTCGGGGCTGGCATACCGTTTAAGATAGGCGCACGAAATTCGGTAGGGACGTGTATCTCAATAAGACGAACAAACGCCTCACTGCAATGTCATGGCCACGCCCAACAGGAAGTGAGATAATTGGCATTTTGTGTGATTTTGGGGTATTGGACATAGAATGGAATTTGAAACACTTCTCCTACACCGTACCTCAGATAGGCTTAAATTTTGGGGAACATAATCTTAAGACGTTGGAGATGTTAAATTGCGAAGGATTTTCAAATAGGCGGTAATATGACGATACGGCGGATCGATAAAGTTAGGTATTTATTGAATGGGAGTGATGAGTTATGAATGGGAGGTATGTGTTGCTAGGCAACGCCCTGATCAAAGGTCTTTGATCTTTGTACCTTTGATCTGATATAGCTGCAAGCAGCAATGTGGGGACAAGCATCGAAGGTTCATGTAGGCCTCAGCATGTAGGCCACATGCAGGGTCTGACAGGGTCTAACAGAGTCTGACAGGGTCTGACAGGGTCTGACAGGGTCTGACAGGGTCTGTTCTGACAGGGTATCTACAATGTCATGGCCACGCCCAACAGGAAGTGAGATAATTGTGCCAGGCACACGAAATTTGGTATGGCTGTGCGTCTCAGTAAGACGAACAAACGCAGGTGCGAGGTCCCGACCAACGCCGCTTGCGGCTTTAATTATTATTATTCTTGTTCTTGTTCACACTCGCTGGGGCAATTTTGAGCATGTTCCCATGCTTCAAAACGAACGAAACTTTGCACGGGCATCACAAAGTGCTGCCAGTACGACCACACAAAGTCCCGTCCCCCAGTGACCCCCAGGAGCTCGATAGCGCCCCCTAGCGCGTTGTCTTTCGGGGCTGGCATACCGTTTAAGATAGGCGCACGAAATTCGGTAGGGACGTGTATCTCAATAAGACGAACAAACGCCTCACTGCAATGTCATGGCCACGCCCAACAGGAAGTGAGATAATTGGGCTTTTGTGTGATTTTTGGGTATTGGACATAGAATGGAATTTGAAACACTTCTCCTACACCGTACCTCAGATAGGCTTAAATTTTGGTGAACATAATCTTAAGACGTTGGAGATGTAAAATTGCGAAGGATTTTCAAATAGGCGGTAATATGACGATACGGCGGATCGATAAAATTAGGTATTTATTGAATGGGAGTGATGAGTTATGAATGGGAGGTATTTGTTGCTAGGCAACGCCCTGATCAAAGATCTTTGATCTTTGTACCTTTGATCTGATATAGCTGCAAGCAGCAATGTGGGGACAAGCATCGAAGGTTCATGTAGGCCTCAGCATGTAGGCCACATGCAGGGTCTGACAGGGTCTGACAGAGTCTGACAGGGTCTAACAGAGTCTGACAGGGTCTGACAGGGTCTGACAGGGTCTCTTCTGACAGGGTATCTACAATGTCATGGCCACGCCCAACAGGAAGTGAGATAATTGTGCCAGGCACACGAAATTTCGTATGGCTGTGCGTCTCAGTAAGACGAACAAACGCAGGTGCGAGGTCCCGACCAACGCCGCTTGCGGCTTTAATTATTCTTGTTCTTGTTCACACTCGCTGGGGCAATTTTGAGCATGTTCCCATGCTTCAAAACGAACGAAACTTTGCACGGGCATCACAAAGTGCTGCCAGTACGACCACACAAAGTCCCGTCCCCCAGTGACCCCCAGGAGCTCGATAGCGCCCCCTAGCGCGTTGTCTTTCGGGGCTGGCATACCGTTTAAGATAGGCGCACGAAATTCGGTAGGGACGTGTATCTCAATAAGCCGAACAAACGCCTCACTGCAATGTCATGGCCACGCCCAACAGGAAGTGAGATAATTGGGCTTTTGTGTGATTTTGTGGATATTGGACATACAATGGAATTTGAAACACTTCTCCTACACCGTACCTCAGATGGGCTTAAATTTTGGTGAACATAATCTTAAGACGTTGGAGATGTTAAATTGCGAAGGATTTTCAAATAAGCGGTAATATGACGATACGGCGGATCGATAAAGTTAGGTATTTATTGAATGGGAGTTATGAATTATGAATAGGAGGTTTTTATTGAATTTGGAGTTCTTCCTCAGACTAAAACTTCACAGGGTAATGTAGATGAGGACTACCAAGATTTTCATGCCAAATAACTGGCAGTCTGACATAGCGCCCCCATATGACAGGCCAGTGAACTGTCAGAAAATGTACAGCAAATGAGCACTTTAACACAAAGAGGATCGTGGGTGGCATACGATTTCAGCCAGACACACGAAAGTTGGTATGGGTGTGTATCTCACTAAGATGAACAAAATTGTAATTACAATGTCATGGCCACGCCCAACAGGAAGTGAGATAAGAAGACTTGTATTGCGATTTTCTGTGATATGACATAGAATAGATTTTAAAACACTCCTCCTACACCGTACATCAAATGGGCGTAAAATTTGGTGTACATGAGCTCAAGACATTGGAGATGTTAAATTGCGAAGGGATTTTTGATATCTTGTAAGATGACAAAATGGCAGCCTGATGAATTTTGCTACCATTTGAAAGTGCCAAATGCAATAGGAGGTGTGTCACCACTTCATTTAGCAGACACTTCTCCTACACCGTACCTCAGATGGGCTTAAATTTTGGTGAACATAATCTTAAGACATTGGAGATGTTAAATTGCGAAGGATTTTCAAATAGGCGGTAATATGACGATACGGCGGATCGATAAAGTTAGGTATTTATTGAATGGGAGTGATGAGTTATGAATGGGAGGTATTTGTTGCTAGGCAACGCCCTGATCAAAGGTCTTTGATCTTTGTACCTTTGATCTGATATAGCTGCAAGCAGCAATGTGGGGACAAGCATCGAAGGTTCATGTAGGCCTCAGCATGTAGGCCACATGCAGGGTCTGACAGGGTCTGACAGGGACAGAGTCTGACAGGGTCTGACAGGGTCTGACAGGGTCTGACAGGGTCTGACAGGGTCTGACAGGGTCTGTTCTGACAGGGTATCTACAATGTCATGGCCACGCCCAACAGGAAGTGAGATAATTGTGCCAGGCACACGAAATTTGGTATGGCTGTGCGTCTCAGTAAGACGAACAAACGCAGGTGCGAGGTCCCGACCAACGCCGCTTGCGGCTTTAATTAGGGACCGAGCCCGAAGGGGGACGAAGGTCCCTATTGTTGTTGCTTTGTTTCCGTATTATTATTATTATTATTATTATTATTATTCTTGTTCATACACGCTGGGGCAATTTTGAGCATGTTCCCATGCTTCAAAACGAACGAAACTTTGCACGGGCATCACAAAGTGCTGCCAGTACGACCACACAAAGTCCCGTCCCCCAGTGACCCCCAGGAGCTCGATAGCGCCCCCTAGCGCGTTGTCTTTCGGGGCTGGCATACCGTTTAAGATAGGCGCACGAAATTCGGTAGCGACGTGTATCTCAATAAGACGAACAAACGCCTCACTGCAATGTCATGGCCACGCCCAACAGGAAGTGAGATAATTGGGCTTTTGTGTGATTTTTGGGTATTGGACATAGAATGGAATTTGAAACACTTCTCCTACACCGTACCTCAGATGGGCTTAAATTTTGGTGAACATAATCTTAAGACGTTGGAGATGTTAAATTGCGAAGGATTTTCAAATAGGCGGTAATATGACGATACGGCGGATCAATAAAATTAGGTATTTATTGAATGGGAGTGATGAGTTATGAATGGGAGGTATTTGTTGCTAGGCAACGCCCTGATCAAAGGTCTTTGATCTTTGTACCTTTGATCTGATATAGCTGCAAGCAGCAATGTGGGGACAAGCATCGAAGGTTCATGTAGGCCTCAGCATGTAGGCCACATGCAGGGTCTGACAGGGTCTAACAGAGTCTGACAGGGTCTGACAGGGTCTAACAGAGTCTGACAGGGTCTGACGGGGTCTGACAGGGTCTGACAGGGTCTGTTCTGACAGGGTATCTACAATGTCATGGCCACGCCCAACAGGAAGTGAGATAATTGTGCCAGGCACACGAAATTTGGTATGGCTGTGCGTCTCAGTAAGACGAACAAACGCAGGTGCGAGGTCCCGACCAACGCCGCTTGCGGCTTTAATTAGGGACCGAGCCCGAAGGGGGACGAAGGTCCCTATTGTTGTTGCTTTGTTTCCCTATTATTATTATTATTATTATTAGGGACCGAGCCCGAAGGGGGACGAAGGTCCCTATTGTTGTTGCTTTGTTTCCGTATTATTATTATTATTATTATTATTATTATTATTATTCTTGTTCATACACGCTGGGGCAATTTTGAGCATGTTCCCATGCTTCAAAACGAACGAAACTTTGCACGGGCATCACAAAGTCCTGCCAGTACGACCACACAAAGTCTCGTCCCCCAGTGACCCCCAGGAGCTCGATAGCGCCCCCTAGCGCGTTGTCTTTCGGGGCTGGCATACCGTTTAAGATAGGCGCACGAAATTCGGTAGGGACGTGTATCTCAATAAGACGAACAAATGCCTCACTGCAATGTCATGGCCACGCCCAACAGGAAGTGAGATAATTGGCCTTTTGTGTGATTTTGGGGTATTGGACATAGAATGGAATTTGAAACACTTCTCCTACACCGTACCTCAGATGGGCTTAAATTTTGGTGAACATAATCTTAAGATGTTGGAGATGTTAAATTGCGAAGGATTTTCAAATAGGTGGTAATATGACGATACGGCGGATCGATAAAGTTAGGTATGGAATTTGAAACACTTCTCCTACACTGTACCTCAGATAGGCTTAAATTTTGGTGAACATAATCTTAAGACGTTGGAGATGTAAAATTGCGAAGGATTTTCAAATAGGCGGTAATATGACAATACGGCGGATCGATAAAGTTAGGTATTTATTGAATGGGAGTGATGAGTTATGAATGGGAGGTATTTGTTGCTAGGCAACGCCCTGATCAAAGGTCTTTGATCTTTGTACCTTTGATCTGATATAGCTGCAAGCAGCAATGTGGGGACAAGCATCGAAGGTTCATGTAGGCCTCAGCATGTAGGCCACATGCAGGGTCTGACAGGGTCTAACAGAGTCTGACAGGGTCTGACAGGGTCTGACAGGGTCTGTTCTGACAGGGTATCTACAATGTCATGGCCACGCCCAACAGGAAGTGAGATAATTGTGCCAGGCACACGAAATTTGGTATGGCTGTGCGTCTCAGTAAGACGAACAAACGCAGGTGCGAGGTCCCGACCAACGCCGCTTGCGGCTTTAATTATTATTATTATTATTCTTGTTCTTGTTCACACTCGCTGGGGCAATTTTGAGCATGTTCCCATGCTTCAAAACGAACGAAACTTTGCACGGGCATCACAAAGTGCTGCCAGTAGGACCACACAAAGTCCCGTCCCCCAGTGACCCCCAGGAGCTCGATAGCGCCCCCTAGCGCGTTGTCTTTCGGGGCTGGCATACCGTTTAAGATAGGCGCACGAAATTCGGTAGGGACGTGTATCTCAATAAGACGAACAAACGCCTCACTGCAATGTCATGGCCACGCCCAAAACAGGAAGTGAGATAATTGGGCTTTTGTGTGATTTTTGGGTATTGGACATAGAATGGAATTTGAAACACTTCTCCTACACCGTACCTCAGATGGGCTTAAATTTTGGTGAACATAATCTTAAGACGTTGGAGATGTTAAATTGCGAAGGATTTTCAAATAGGCGGTAATATGACGATACGGCGGATCGATAAAGTTAGGTATGGAATTTGAAACACTTCTCCTACACCGTACCTCAGATAGGCTTAAATTTTGGTGAACATAATCTTAAGACGTTGGAGATGTAAAATTGCGAAGGATTTTCAAATAGGCGGTAATATGACGATACGGCGGATCAATAAATTTAGGTATTTATTGAATGGGAGTGATGAGTTATGAATGGGAGGTATTTGTTGCTAGGCAACGCCCTGATCAAAGGTCTTTGATCTTTGTACCTTTGATCTGATATAGCTGCAAGCAGCAATGTGGGGACAAGCATCGAAGGTTCATGTAGGCCTCAGCATGTAGGCCACATGCAGAGTCTGACAGGGTCTAACAGAGTCTGACAGGGTCTGACAGGGTCTGTTCTGACAGGGTATCTACAATGTCATGGCCAAGCCCAACAGGAAGTGAGATAATTGTGCCAGGCACACGAAATTTGGTATGGCTGTGCGTCTCAGTAAGACGAACAAACGCAGGTGCGAGGTCCCGACCAACGCCGCTTGCGGCTTTAATTATTCTTGTTCTTGTTCACACTCGCTGGGGCAATTTTGAGCATGTTCCCATGCTTCAAAACGAACGAAACTTTGCACGGGCATCACAAAGTGCTGCCAGTACGACCACACAAAGTCCCGTCCCCCAGTGACCCCCAGGAGCTCGATAGCGCCCCCTAGCGCGTTGTCTTTCGGGGCTGGCATACCGTTTAAGATAGGCGCACGAAATTCGGTAGGGACGTGTATCTCAATAAGACGAACAAACGCCTCACTGCATTGTCATGGCCACGCCCAACAGGAAGTGAGATAATTGGGCTTTTGTGTGATTTTTGGGTATTGGACATAGAATGGAATTTGAAACACTTCTCCTACACCGTACCTCAGATGGGCTTAAATTTTGGTGAACATAATCTTAAGACGTTGGAGATGTTAAATTGCGAAGGATTTTCAAATAGGCGGTAATATGACGATACGGCGGATCGATAAAGTTAGGTATTTATTGAATGGGAGTGATGAGTTATGAATGGGAGGTATTTGTTGCTAGGCAACGCCCTGATCAAAGGTCTTTGATCTTTGTACCTTTGATCTGATATAGCTGCAAGCAGCAATGTGGGGACAAGCATCGAAGGTTCATGTAGGCCTCAGCATGGAGGCCACATGCAGGGTCTGACAGGGTCTGACAGAGTCTGACAGGGTCTGACAGAGTCTGACAGGGTCTGACAGGGTCTGTTCTGACAGGGTATCTACAATGTCATGGCCACGCCCAACAGGAAGTGAGATAATTGTGCCAGGCACACGAAATTTGGTATGGCTGTGCGTCTCAGTAAGACGAACAAACGCAGGTGCGAGGTCCCGACCAACGCCGCTTGCGGCTTTAATTATTATTATTCTTGTTCTTGTTCACACGCTTTTGGGCAATTTGGAGCATGTTCCCATGCTTCAAAACGAACGTGACTTTGCAGGGGCATCACGTAGGGCGGCAGCTACGCCTCCAAAAAGACCCGTCCCCCGGTGACCCCCAGGAGCTCGATAGCGCCCCCTAGCGCGTTGTCTTTCGGGGCTGGCATACCGTTTAAGATAGGCGCACGAAATTCGGTAGGGACGTGTATCTCAATAAGACGAACAAACGCCTCACTGCAATGTCATGTCCACGCCCAACAGGAAGTGAGATAATTGGCTTTTTGTGAAATTTGACATACAATGGAATTTGAAACACTTCTCCTACACCGTACCTCAGATGGGCTTAAATTTTGGTGAACATAATCTGAAGATGTTGGAGATGTTAAATTGCGAAGGATTTTCAAATAGGCGGTAATATGACGATACAGCGGATCGATAAATTTAGGTATGAGTTATGAGTTATGGATGGGAGTTATTTATTGAATTTGGAGTTCCGTTTAAGATAGGCGCACGGAATTCGGTAGGGACGTGTATCTCAATAAGACGAACAAACGCCTCACTGCAATGTCATGGCCACGCCCAACAGGAAGTGAGATAATTGGCATTTTGTGTGATTTTGTAATATTGGACAGACAATGGAATTTGAAACACTTCTCCTACACCGAACCTCAGATGGGCTTAAATTTTGGTGAACATAATCTTAAGACATTGGAGATGATAAATTGCGAAGGATTTTCAAATAGGAGGTAATATGACGATACGGCGGATCGATAAACTTAGGTATTTATTGAATGTGAATTATGAATTATGAATAGGAGGTTTTTATTGAATTTGGAGTTCTTCCTCAGACTAAAACTTCACAGGGTAATGTACATGAGGACTACCAAGATTTTCATGCCAAATAACTGGCAGTCTGACATAGCGCCCCCATATGACAGGCCAGGGAACTGTCAGAAAATGTACAGCAAATGAGCACTTTAACACAAAGAGGATCGTGGGTGGCATACGATTTCAGCCAGACACACGAAAGTTGGTATGGGTGTGTATCTCACTAAGATGAACAAAATTGTAATTACAATGTCATGGCCACGCCCAACAGGAAGTGAGATAAAAAGACTTGTATTGCGATTTTGTGTGATATGACATAAAATGGATTTTAAAACACTCCTCCTACACCGTACATCAGATGGGCGTAAATTTTGGTGTACATGAGCTCAAGACATTGGAGATGGTAAATTGCGAAGAGATTTTTGATATCTTGTAAGATGACAAAATGGCGGCCTGATGAATTTTGCTACCATTTCAAAGTGCCAAATTCAATAGGAGGTGTGTCACCACTTCATTTTGAAACACTTCTCCTACACCGTACATCAGATGGGCTTAAATTTTGGTGTACATGAGCTCAAGATTTTGAACATGTTCCCATGCTTCAAAACGAACGAGACTTTGCACGGGCATCACGTAGGGCGGCAGCTACGCCTCCAAAAAGACCCGTTCCCCGGTGACCCCCAGGAGCTTGATAGCGCCCCCTAGCGCGTTGTTTTTCGGGGCTGGCGCGTTGTCTTTCGGGGCTGGCATACCGTTTAAGATAGGCGCACGAAATTTGGTAGGAACGTGTATCTCAATAAGGCGAACAAACATCTCACTGCAATGTCATGGCCACGCCCAACAGGAAGTGAGATAATTGGGCTTTTGTGAAATTTGACATACAATGGAATTTGAAACACTTCTCCTACACCGTACCTCAGATGGGCTTAAATTTTGGTGAACATAATCTTAAGACGTTGGAGATGTTAAATTGCGAAGGATTTTCAAATAGGCGGTAATATGACGATACGGCAGATCGATAAAGTTAGGTATGGAATTTGAAACACTTCTCCTACACCGTACCTCAGATAGGCTTAAATTTTGGTGAACATAATCTTAAGATGTTGGAGATGTTAAATTGCGAAGGATTTTCAAATAGGCGGTAATATGACGATACGGCAGATCGATAAAATTAGGTATTTATTGAATGGGAGTGATGAGTTATGAATGGGAGGTATTTGTTGCTAGGCAACGCCCTGATCAAAGGTCTTTGATCTTTGTACCTTTGATCTGATATAGCTGCAAGCAGCAATGTGGGGACAAGCATCGAAGGTTCATGTAGGCCTCAGCATGTAGGCCACATGCAGGGTCTGACAGGGTCTAACAGAGTCTGACAGGGTCTGACAGGGTCTGACAGGGTCTGACAGGGTCTGACAGGGTCTGTTCTGACAGGGTATCTACAACGTCATGGCCACGCCCAACAGGAAGTGAGATAATTGTGCCAGGCACACGAAATTTGGTATGGCTGTGCGTCTCAGTAAGACGAACAAACGCAGGTGCGAGGTCCCGACCAACGCCGCTTGCGGCTTTAATTTTTTTTGTTCTTGTTCACGCGCTTTTGGGCAATTTTGAGCATGTTCCCATGCTTCAAAACGAACGTGATTTTGCAGGGGCATCACGTAGGGCGGCAGCTACGCCTCCAAAAAGACCCGTCCCCTGGTGACCCCCAGGAGCTCGATAGCGCCCCCTAGCGCGTTGTCTTTCGGGGCTGGCATACCGTTTAAGATAGGCGCACGAAATTCGGTAGGGACGTGTATCTCAATAAGACAAACAAACGCCTCACTGCAATGTCATTTCCACGCCCAACAGGAAGTGAGATAATTGGCCTTTTGTGAAATTGGACATACAATGGAATTTGAAACACTTCTCCTACACCGTACCTCAGATGGGCTTAAATTTTGGTGAACATAATCTTAAGATGTTGGAGATGTTAAATTGCGAAGGATTTTCAAATACGCGTTAATATGACGATACAGCGGATCAATAAAATTAGGTATGAGTTATGAGTTATGGATGGGAGTTATTTATTGAATTTGGAGTTCCGTTTAAGATAGGAGCACGAAATTCGGTAGGGACGTGTATCTCAATAAGACGAACAAACATCTCACTGCAATGTCATGGCCACGCCCAACAGGAAGTGAGATAATTGGCATTTTGTGTGATTTTGTAATATTGGACAGACAATGGAATTTGAAACACTTCTCCTACACCGAACCTCAGATGGGCTTAAATTTTGGTGAACATAATCTTAAGACATTGGAGATGATAAATTGCGAAGGATTTTCAAATAGGCGGTAATATGACGATACGGCGGATCGATAAACTTAGGTATTTATTGAATGGGAGTTATGAATTATGAATAGGAGGTTTTTATTGAATTTGGAGTTCTTCCTCAGACTAAAACTTCACAGGGTAATGTAGATGAGGACTACCAAGATTTTCATGCCAAATAACTGGCAGTCTGACATAGCGCCCCCATATGACAGGCCAGTGAACTGTCAGAAAATGTACAGCAAATGAGCGTTTTAACACAAAGAGGATCGTGGGTGGCATACGATTTCAGCCAGACACACGAAAGTTGGTATGGGTGTGTATCTCACTAAGATGAACAAAATTGTAATTACAATGTCATGGCCACGCCCAACAGGAAGTGAGATAAGAAGACTTGTATTGCGATTTTCTGTGATATGACATAGAATAGATTTTAAAACACTCCTCCTACACCGTACATCAGATGGGCGTAAATTTTGGAGTACATAAGCTCAAGACATTGGAGATGTTTAATTGCGAAGGGATTTTTGATATCTTGTAAGATGACAAAATGGGGGCCTGATGAATTTTGCTACCATTTGAAAGTGCCAAATGCAATAGGAGGTGTGTCACCACTTCATTTAGCAGACACTTCTCCTACACCGTACCTCAGATGAGCTTAAATTTTGGTGAACATAATCTTAAGACGTTGGAGATGTTAAATTGCGAAGGATTTTCAAATAGACGGTAATATGACGATACGGCGGATCGATAAACTTAGGTATTTATTGAATGGGAGTTATGAATGTGAGATATTTATTGAATTTGGAGTTCTTCCTCAGACTAAAACTTCACAGGGTAATGTAGATGAGGACTACCAAGATTTTCATGCCAAATAACTGGCAGTTTGACATAGCGCCCCCATATGACAGGCCAGTGAACTGTCAGAAATCTACCGCTAGCTGAGCCCCTAACAGGAAAAATTGTCCGATATGGCTTACCATTTTTGCCAGGCACACGAAATTCGGTATGGGTGTGCGTCTCAGTAAGACGAACAAACGCAGGTGCGAGGTCCCGACCAACGCCGCTTGCGGCTTTAATTAGGGACCGAGCCCGAAGGGGGACGAAGGTCCCTATTGTTGTTGCTTTGTTTCCGTATTATTATTATTATTCTTGTTCATACACGCTGGGGCAATTTTGAGCATGTTCCCATGCTTCAAAACAAACGAAACTTTGCACGGGCATCACAAAGTGCTGCCAGTACGACCACACAAAGTCTCGTCCCTGGGGGACCTGGGGGTCCCTGGGAGACCCCCCACTGGGGGACCCCCAGTGGGGGGTCTCCTAGACCGTACCTCAGATGGGCATAAATTTTGGTAAGCATAATCTTAAGACGTTGGAGATGTTAAATTGCGAAGGATTTTCAAATAGGCGGTAATATGACGATACGGCGGATCGATAAAGTTAGGTATGGAATTTGAAACACTTCTCCTACACCGTACCTCAGATAGGCTTAAATTTTGGTGAACATAATCTTAAGACGTTGGAGATGTTAAATTGCGAAGGATTTTCAAATAGGCGGTAATATGACGACACGGCGGATCGATAAAGTTAGGTATTTATTGAATGGGAGTGATGAGTTATGAATGGGAGGTATTTGTTGCTAGGCAACGCCCTGATCAAAGGTCTTTGATCTTTGTACCTTTGATCTGATATAGCTGCAAGCAGCAATGTGGGGACAAGCATCGAAGGTTCATGTAGGCCTCAGCATGGAGGCCACATGCAGGGTCTGACAGGGTCTAACAGAGTCTGACAGGGTCTGACAGGGTCTGACAGGGTCTGACAGGGTCTGACAGGGTCTAACAGAGTCTGACAGGGTCTGTTCTGACAGGGTATCTACAATGTCATGGCCACGCCCAACAGGAAGTGAGATAATTGTGCCAGGCACACGAAATTTGGTATGGCTGTGCGTCTCAGTAAGACGAACAAACGCAGGTGCGAGGTCCCGACCAACGCCGCTTGCGGCTTTAATTATTATTATTCTTGTTCTTGTTCACACTCGCTGGGGCAATTTTGAGCATGTTCCCATGCTTCAAAACAAAACTTTGCACGGGCATCACAAAGTGCTGCCAGTACGACCACACAAAGTCCCGTCCCCCAGTGACCCCCAGGAGCTCGATAGCGCCCCCTAGCGCGTTGTCTTTCGGGGCTGGCATACCGTTTAAGATAGGCGCACGAAATTCGGTAGGGACGTGTATCTCAATAAGACGAACAAATGCGTACATTCAGTACGACCACACAAAGCCCCGTCCCCCAGTGACCCCCAGGAGCTCGATAGCGCCCCCAGCGCGTTGTCTTTCGGGGCTGGCATACCGTTTAAGATAGGCGCACGAAATTCGGTAGGGACGTGTATCTCAATAAGCCGAACAAATGCCTCACTGCAATGTCATGGCCACGCCCAACAGGAAGTGAGATAATTGGCCTTTTGTGTGATTTTGGGGTATTTGACATAGAATGGAATTTGAAACACTTCTACACCGTACCTCAGATGGGCTTAAATTTTGAAGTAAATGCATGGAGAATTCTGTAGTTGTGTAGTCATCTTGGTACAAATGAAAATATAGCTGCAAGCAGCAATGTGGGGGCCAAGCACCGTTTGACAGGGTCTAACAAGGTCTGACAGGATCTAACAGAGTCTGACAGGGTCTGACAGGGTCAGGGTCTAACCCTGTCAGAACAGACACATCAAAGACAGATCAAAGGTTGCTAGGTGCGTTGCTAGGCAGTTGACAAATTTCTGCAACTTTGACCTGCTGCTGCCACTAGACGGTTGGAGCTGGGGACCTATAAATTGCTGTGGGTAACGAGGAGACAGGCTGGAATGTGCATGCCAAATTTCACAACTTTTTACCAAACGGTTCTAGGGGCTGCCATAGACTTCCTATGGAACAAGCATAATAATAAATATAGCTGCAAGCAGCAATGTGGGGGCCAAGCACCATCAGACCTTTTTAGAACAAGGTCTGACAGGATCTAACAGAGTCTGACAGGCTCTGACAGGGTCAGGGTCTAACCCTGTCAGAACAGACACATCAAAGACAGATCAAAGGTTGCTAGGTGCGTTGCTAGGCAATTGACAAATTTCTGCAACTTTGACCTGCTGGTGCCACTAGACGGTTGGAGCTGGGGGCCTATAAATCGCTGTGGCCAAATTTCACAACTTTTTACCAGACAACCGTCTAGGGGCTGCCATAGACTCTCATGGTGAAAGGAATAAAGAATAATAATAAGAAGAATCACGAGACCAGAACATCAAAGGAAAGATCAAAGGGTTACTAGGCAACTTGCCTAGGCAACGCAAAGCAATTTCTATAGGGTGCCTAAGCACCTTCGGTGCTTGTCCCCCTAAATATAGCTCCAAGCAGCAATGTGGTGGCCAAGCACCGAAGGTTCATGTAGGCCTCAGCATGTAGGCCACATGCAGGGTCTGACAGGGTCTAACAGGGTCTAACAGGGTTTAACAGGGTCTGACAGGGTCTAACAGAGTCTGACAGGGTCAGGGTCTAACCCTGTCAGAACAGACACATCAAAGACAGATCAAAGGTTGCTAGGTGCGTTGCTAGGCAATTGACAAATTCCTGCAACTTTGACCTGCTGGTGCTGAGTCTAACAGGGTTTAACAGGGTCTAACAAGGTTTAACAGATCAAAGACACATCAAAGACAGATCGGTTGCTAGGTGCGTTGCTAGGCAATTCCTGAAAATTCCTGCACCTTTGACCTGCTGGTGGCACTAGACGGTTGGAGCTGGGGACCTATAAATTGCTGTGGGTAATGAGGAGACAGGCTGGAATGTGCATGCCAAATTTCACAACCTTTTACCAAACGGTTCTAGGGGCTGCCATAGACTTCCTATATAAAATATTCTTATATTTTTTTACCACAAAGTGGAGAAAATGAGCGTTTTGTACAAAGAGTCATTTCGAGCAGATCGGTGATTTTGATGATGATTTTCATGCCAAATAACGACGGGCCAGTGAACTGTCAGAAATCTACCGCTAGCTGAGCCCCTAACAGGAAAAATTGTCCGATATGGCTTACCATTTTTGCCAGGCACACGAAATTCAGTATGGGTGTGCGTCTCAGTAAGACGAACAAACGCAGGGGCGAGGTCCCGACCAACGCCGCTTGCGGCTTTAATTATTATTATTCTTGTTCTTGTTCACACTCGCTGGGGCAATTTTGAGCATGTTCCCATGCTTCAAAACAAACAAAACTTTGCACGGGCATCACAAAGTGCTGCCAGTACGACCACACAAAGTCTCGTCCCTGGGGGACCTGGGGGTCCCTGGGAGACCCCCCACTGGGGGACCCCCAGTGGGGGTCTCCTAGACCGTACCTCAGATGGGCATAAATTTTGGTAAGCATAATCTTAAGACGTTGGAGATGTTAAATTGCGAAGGATTTTCAAATAGGCGGTAATATGACGATACGGCGGATCGATAAAGTTAGGTATGGAATTTGAAACACTTCTCCTACACCGTACCTCAGATAGGCTTAAATTTTGGTGAACATAATCTTAAGACGTTGGAGATGTTAAATTGCGAAGGATTTTCAAATAGGCGGTAATATGACAATACGGCGGATCGATAAATTTAGGTATTTATTGAATGGGAGTGATGAGTTATGAATGGGAGGTATTTGTTGCTAGGCAACGCCCTGATCAAAGGTCTTTGATCTTTGTACCTTTGATCTGATATAGCTGCAAGCAGCAATGTGGGGACAAGCATCGAAGGTTCATGTAGGCCTCAGCATGTAGGCCACATGCAGGGTCTGACAGGGTCTAACAGAGTCTGACAGGGTCTGACAGGGTCTGACAGGGTCTGACAGGGTCTGACAGGGTCTGTTCTGACAGGGTATCTACAATGTCATGGCCACGCCCAACAGGAAGTGAGATAATTGGGGCAATTTTGAGCATGTTCCCATGCTTCAAAACAAAACTTTGCACGGGCATCACAAAGTGCTGCCAGTACGACCACACAAAGTCCCGTCCCCCAGTGACCCCCAGGAGATCGATAGCGCCCCCTAGCGCGTTGTCTTTCGGGGCTGGCATACCGTTTAAGATAGGCGCACGAAATTTGGTATGGCTGTGCGTCTCAGTAAGACGAACAAACGCAGGTGCGAGGTCCCGACCACACGCCGCTTGCGGCTTTAATTAGTGACCGAGCCCGAAGGGGGACGAAGGTCCCTATTGTTGTTGCTTTGTTTCCGTATTATTATTATTATTCTTGTTCATACACGCTGGGGCAATTTTGAGCATGTTCCCATGCTTCAAAACGAACGAAACTTTGCACGGGCATCACAAAGTCCTGCCAGTACGACCACACAAAGTCTCGTCCCTGGGGGACCTGGGGGTCCCTGGGAGACCCCCCACTGGGGGACCCCCAGTGGGGGGTCTCCTAGACCGTACCTCAGATGGGCATAAATTTTGGTAAGCATAATCTTAAGACGTTGGAGATGTTAAATTGCGAAGGATTTTCAAATAGGCGGTAATATGACGATACGGCGGATCGATAAAGTTAGGTATGGAATTTGAAACACTTCTCCTACACCGTACCTCAGATAGGCTTAAATTTTGGTGAACATAATCTTAAGACGTTGGAGATGTTAAATTGCGAAGGATTTTCAAATAGGCGGTAATATGACGACACGGCGGATCGATAAAGTTAGGTATTTATTGAATGGGAGTGATGAGTTGTGAATGGGAGGTATTTGTTGCTAGGCAACGCCCTGATCAAAGGTCTTTGATCTTTGTACCTTTGATCTGATATAGCTGCAAGCAGCAATGTGGGGACAAGCATCGAAGGTTCATGTAGGCCTCAGCATGGAGGCCACATGCAGGGTCTGACAGGGTCTAACAGGGTCTGACAGGGTCTGACAGGGTCTGACAGGGTCTGACAGGGTCTGTTCTGACAGGGTATCTACAATGTCATGGCCACGCCCAACAGGAAGTGAGATAATTGGGGCAATTTTGAGCATGTTCCCATGCTTCAAAACAAAACTTTGCACGGGCATCACAAAGTGCTGCCAGTACGACCACACAAAGTCCCGTCCCCCAGTGACCCCCAGGAGCTCGATAGCGCCCCCTAGCGCGTTGTCTTTCGGGGCTGGCATACCGTTTAAGATAGGCGCACGAAATTCGGTAGGGACGTGTATCTCAATAAGACGAACAAATGCGTACATTCAGTACGACCACACAAAGTCCCGTCCCCCAGTGACCCCCAGGAGCTCGATAGCGCCCCCTAGCGCGTTGTCTTTCGGGGCTGGCATACCGTTTAAGATAGGCGCACGAAATTCGGTAGGGACGTGTATCTCAATAAGCCGAACAAATGCCTCACTGCAATGTCATGGCCACGCCCAACAGGAAGTGAGATAATTGGCCTTTTGTGTGATTTTGGGGTATTTGACATAGAATGGAATTTGAAACACTTCTCCTACACCGTACCTCAGATGGGCTTAAATTTTGAAGTAAATGCATGGAGAATTCTGTAGTTGTGTAGTCATCTTGGTACAAATGAAAATATAGCTGCAAGCAGCAATGTGGGGGCCAAGCACCGTTTGACAGGGTCTAACAAGGTCTGACAGGATCTAACAGAGTCTGACAGGGTCTGACAGGGTCAGGGTCTAACCCTGTCAGAACAGACACATCAAAGACAGATCAAAGGTTGCTAGGTGCGTTGCTAGGCAGTTGACAAATTTCTGCAACTTTGACCTGCTGCTGCCACTAGACGGTTGGAGCTGGGGACCTATAAATTGCTGTGGGTAACGAGGAGACAGGCTGGAATGTGCATGCCAAATTTCACAACTTTTTACCAAACGGTTCTAGGGGCTGCCATAGACTTCCTATGGAACAAGCATAATAATAAATATAGCTGCAAGCAGCAATGTGGGGGCCAAGCACCATCAGACCTTTTTAGAACAAGGTCTGACAGGATCTAACAGAGTCTGACAGGCTCTGACAGGGTCAGGGTCTAACCCTGTCAGAACAGACACATCAAAGACAGATCAAAGGTTGCTAGGTGCGTTGCTAGGCAGTTGACAAATTTCTGCAACTTTGACCTGCTGCTGCCACTAGACGGTTGGAGCTGGGGACCTATAAATTGCTGTGGGTAACGAGGAGACAGGCTGGAATGTGCATGCCAAATTTCACAACTTTTTACCAAACGGTTCTAGGGGCTGCCATAGACTTCCTATGGAACAAGCATAATAATAAATATAGCTGCAAGCAGCAATGTGGGGGCCAAGCACCATCAGACCTTTTTAGAACAAGGTCTGACAGGATCTAACAGAGTCTGACAGGCTCTGACAGGGTCAGGGTCTAACCCTGTCAGAACAGACACATCAAAGACAGATCAAAGGTTGCTAGGTGCGTTGCTAGGCAATTGACAAATTTCTGCAACTTTGACCTGCTGGTGCCACTAGACGGTTGGAGCTGGGGGCCTATAAATCGCTGTGGCCAAATTTCACAACTTTTTACCAGACAACCGTCTAGGGGCTGCCATAGACTCTCATGGTGAAAGGAATAAAGAATAATAATAATAAGAATCACGAGACCAGAACATCAAAGGAAAGATCAAAGGGTTACTAGGCAACTTGCCTAGGCAACGCAAAGCAATTTCTATAGGGTGCCTAAGCACCTTCGGTGCTTGTCCCCCTAAATATAGCTCCAAGCAGCAATGTGGTTGCCAAGCACCGAAGGTTCATGTAGGCCTCAGCATGTAGGCCACATGCAGGGTCTGACAGGGTCTAACAGGGTCTAACAGGGTTTAACAGGGTCTGACAGGGTCTAACAGAGTCTGACAGGGTCAGGGTCTAACCCTGTCAGAACAGACACATCAAAGACAGATCAAAGGTTGCTAGGTGCGTTGCTAGGCAATTGACAAATTCCTGCAACTTTGACCTGCTGGTGCTGAGTCTAACAGGGTTTAACAGGGTCTAACAAGGTTTAACAGATCAAAGACACATCAAAGACAGATCGGTTGCTAGGTGCGTTGCTAGGCAATTCCTGAAAATTCCTGCACCTTTGACCTGCTGGTGGCACTAGACGGTTGGAGCTGGGGACCTATAAATTGCTGTGGGTAATGAGGAGACAGGCTGGAATGTGCATGCCAAATTTCACAACCTTTTACCAAACGGTTCTAGGGGCTGCCATAGACTTCCTATATAAAATATTCTTATATTTTTTACCACAAAGTGGAGAAAATTAGCGTTTTGTACAAAGAGTCATTTCGAGCAGATCGGTGATTTTGATGTCGATATTTATTGATTTAATGACACCTCAAACATCTAAAACAACAGAGAAACAGATTTTTGATGACAAAGTACATTTTTTATTTACAAATATAAGAATATAAGGCTCTGTGAATTGAAAATTCCTTCAAATCAATAGTGCCAAGAGATGTTTACAGGATATATATTTTCCTATAAAATAGAACTTCGTTAGTCTGGTTAACACCTGACCATATCACAAGTGAGATATGGGTCTGGAAACTCGCTTCGAAAAATCCCGTAGCGGAGGTGTGGTTAGCGATTGCCAACGGCCGTTTATTGGGCGTTATGAATGTCTATCATTGAGCGTATACGTAAGTCCATAGCCAATCATGTCAGTTGTCAGTTCAAACTACAAGCTTCCGTTTGTCATGTAGTACGCGTCACCGTCTTGCCACACCTCCCCCGCTCTCTGATTGGGGCCCTAAATCTGGGACTCTCGCTTGGACGAGTTTCCAGGCCGCCTTCCAGTTCGAAACGAACGGAAGCGGCCTGGGAATTCCCAGGCTAGAACTTCGTCACTTCACAACAATATTGAGGCTCAGAGTACAGATCCATAATAAAAATAAAAATTAATACACACACACACATATATGTACATACACACAAGTATTCTAGCGACCCCCGCTGAAAAACATCCTTGACAAATATATTCGTCACGGCACTCAACGTTTGGATTCAACATGACGAGAAAACTCGTCACCGGCACTCAATGAGTTAAGGTATATATTTTCCATAAACAGAACTGTAATTAAATAAGTGAAAGATAAACAAGTTTAATGATTGATTCGTTGACTGATTGGTTGGTTTTATTGATTGATTTTATTGTATGATCCAGGCAAAGAGATAAAATCTCCATGCTGACAGGTAGGAAACAGATTATGCACTGAATGTTGCATAACACCCCTTTAAATAAAAATAATATAATTCAAATATAAGGGACGTAGTAGCTATTTCAAACTTATCTGTGAAAAGTTTGAAAATAATTATAGTTCACCTGCCTAACACAAGACGGCGCTGAGTTTGCTGAAAAGAAATAAATAAAGAGGAGGCAGTGGATTGTGAAACGAAAGTGTATTTATTCCAAAAATTGTTGCGCAAGCAACAGAGTACAAGTGGATGGAAAAAACCTTATAGAGGAAGGGCAAAATTAAGACAAAGGGCTTAAGTTGGGTGGGAGAAGTACAGACTAGAAACACACTACAGCACAACACTGTAAGGTTGAAAGGCACAGGAACGTTGCAAAATAAATGTCTACAATAAATGATCAAAGGAGAAGTTCAATTTGTCAACTGGACAAAGTTTCTTTGGTTGAAAACGTTTCGCCACTCATCCGAGAGGCTTCGTCAGCTCTGGTTATTGTACTGGTTAGACCCTGTTTATATCTAGCTGCCGGGAGGCGTGTCCTACAATGACAAAAGCTCTGAAAATGATCCCCCTAATCTGTCTCTTTGTTTTTCAAATTACTCTGACGGCTGGTTTCGACCCCCTATTCAACGTCTAACGACCCTCTCCACCCCTCTGCCCTGGCTCTGTTTGACAGATTAGGGGGGATCGTTTTCAGAGCTTTTGTCATTGTAGGACGCGCCTCCCGGCAGCTAGATATAAGCAGGGTCTAACCAGTACAATAACCAGAGCTGACGAAGCCTCTCGGATGAGCGGCGAAACGTTTTCAACCAAACAAACTTTGTCCAGTTGACAAATTGAACTTCTCCTTTGATCATGGATTCTACCTGGACGACTGAGGGACTTTTCACGCATCTTAAGAAAAACTACGAGTCTACAATAAATGTCCAATAAATGCTGAGATGAGATGAGACATTAGGGCATTGTTGTAGTGGTAGATTCTGGTGGGTCAATGGCTGTTCCTGTGGAAGAGAATGGAAAGAAAGGATATGAATACTGCGTTAGTATCATGTTGTTTGTATGTGAAAGATGGTGAGAGGGATATAGAGTGGGAAAGACGGAGAAAGGTGTTATTGTTGAGAGGATTATGAGATTGGTGTGGTACATCTGAATGGAAAAGGCTTTGTGTGGAGAGTTGTGCAAGGACATGTGTCATGAGTTTGGAAGGAAGACATAGGTCTTGAGGGGGAGTTACATACTAGTCATCTTCATCTCCATGAGGAGTGATACTTTGAGGTGGATCTACAAGGGGAAACAAAAAGGAGGGCAGTGAATGAGGCGTTTGTATCATGTAGGGGGTGAGTGATGTTATTGTGTAACTTACCAGATGGTGTCTTTTCAGGTGTGGTAGGGTCAATGGTGCATGCAGGTTGGGGTTGTTGTGGCTGAGGAGTGATATCTTGAAGTGGATCTACAAGGGGAAACCCAAAGGAGGGCAGCATTGTTGTAGTGGTAGGTTCTGGTGGGTCAATGGCTGTTCCTGTGGAAGAGAATGGAAAGAAAGGATATGAATACTGCGTTAGTATCATGTTGTTTGTATGTGAAAGATGGTGAGAGGGATATAGAGTGGGAAAGACGGAGAAAGGTGTTATTGTCGAGAGGATTATGAGATTGGTGTGGTACATCTGAATGGAAAAGGCTTTGTGTGGAGCAGAGTTGTGCAAGGACATGTGTCATGAGTTTGGAAGGAAGACATAGGTCTTGATTGGGGGGAGTGAGTGATGTTATTGTGTAACCGTATGCACTAGTCATTTTTCTGGGGATTGTTAACGGGGGTACAGCAGACGGCTGGTGAGTAGTATAAGAAACCAAGGATTAACCCACTAGACTTACCAGATGGTGTCTTGTCAGGTGTGGTAGGGTCAATGGTGCATGCAGGTTGGGGTTGTTGTGGCAGAGGAGCGATCTCTTCAAATGGAAATGGTCCTTTTTTGGGGAAACAAAAAGGAGGGCAGTGAATGAGGCGGTTGTAGCATGTAGAGGGTGAGTGATGTCATTGTGTAACCGTATGCACAAGTCATTTTTCTGGGAATTGTTAACGGGGGTGCAGCAGAGGGCTGGTGAGTAGTATAAGAAATCAAGGATTAACCCACTATGTACATGATATCAAGGCTGTGTGAGGAATGCTTGGCAGAGTTGTGCACAGCAAAACAAAGGATAAAAACAAACAGACATTTCTAGTATCCATCCACTTACAAAGAAGTAGCACTCAGAGACACACACACACATACACATACACACACAGAAATTCACAGTTTCATTCACACATTCAAGATGCATAATGTTTGGGGGCTTCTGTTTCAGATATTGAGTAACTAACCACGTGGTATAGTTTTTGGCAAATGAGTGGGGTTAGTCTGATGAACTGTCAAGAAATGGTGTGGGTGTATAGATGGGGGCTTACCAAATAATTTGTTTAGGTCCTCTTGGAGCTCGTCATATTTTTTACTTGTATCGGTGAGGAGACCTTGTGTCTTGTGAAGCTCTTTTTCCAGGAACTGCATTCTCTTGTCTTTGGCGTTGAGACGGCGAAGGAGCTGCTGATAACCTGAGGTCGCTGTGTGTCTAAGCTGGATAAGACAGTCTGCTCGATCACTGGCAGATAGTGTGTTGTCCTGGGCCTGGTACTGAAAATTAAGAAGAAAGATGCGTGTAGTTAATGAAGCCCTTGATGAGGAGGGCTTATATGGAAATATTTGGAAGTTGTGCAAATGATGTTACCCAGAGAAACGTGAAGATGTCCAAGTTGTTGTCAACCATATGATCCCCAGTTTTCGGTATTTTTGATGGAGAAGCCATTGTGGACAGAGAAGACAATGTTACACTCTCAAAAAATTGAAATTAAAAAGAAGTTTCCAAAATCCGCAAAACAGCAAAACGTAAAACTGCGATAGAGCACTACCTGGCCAGAGAGAAACGAAATTTCGATTCACTGTATGTTGAACACATATGGCAGAATTGACAATAAAGCTGACTTTGAACTTTAATCTGTGATCTTTGATTATCCCTCAGATGGGCTCGGGGGGGACACGTTACACGTTACGCACAGAGGGAGACACCGGGACTGAGGCTCAGGACGTGGGGACGGCGCGTCTGCTCCGGCCTCGCTCGGACCGTGCGCCCGGAGCAGGGGGAGTTTTTTTTCGCTGCGCGGAGCCTGCATAAACTAAGCCACACAGACCGATTTTCTGGGCACAAAAAAAAAAGAAAAAAGAAAAAAAAAGAAATCAGCGTGAGAAATACCATGTGTGGCGTGTGAGCGTGTGAACACGTCGAATTGCGTGTGTCACACTCTCAATGCGTGAGACTTGAGAGCCCTGGTTAAACAAAGGTGCCAAGAAGATGAGATGAAAGTTATGGTTGTACATGTGTTCAAAATCACAGTTCATAAATGTTGTTGTTACTAGGATTTTTGCAACGGCCTGGACAAAGTAGGAGTTGGTGAACCAAGGTCCAGTACGAGCAATATTTTGGGGTGGAACCCACTGTGAAGGTAAGAAGTGAAATGGGACATAATTAACTCATTCAGTGCCGGAGACGTCTATTGACGTCCCCTCGAATCCAACCGTTGAGTGCCGTGACGTCTATAGACGTCAATTGCTTTTTTCAGCGGGGGTTGCTAGGTTACGGCCTGGAGCAACTTTTGAGGTGTAATTCACATCTCTCAACCTGTAGATGGCGATGTTGTATCATTATTAGCCGATCAGAGCTGGGGAAGAAAGGAGGAGTGCAGCGTGTGTATGGTGTATTGGCCAGAGTAGTAAGATGGCGAGGCCAGCGAACCCGGAAAAGCAGATAACTGTTGATCAGCGCCTATGGAGCGATCAGATTGCTCTTGGGACCCAGGATCCTGGATCAGAGGATCGCAGAGACAAGCCGGATCAAGCAGCGAGGTCTGAGCAGAGATCTGCTGTGCCCGAGGAGGGGGCGTGTCATGTGTGCGCTGCGCGGACCAGGGAGTCTCTTCAGAACTACGACAGCTCCAAAGAAGAAGTTTACTGACTTGGAGCTGCTGTATGGTAATTGTAATGAATGAAGTTGTGTGTGTGTGTGTGTGTGTGTGTGTGTGTGTGCGTGCGTGCGTGTGTGCGTGCGTGCGCGTGTGCAGCTGTGTGTGTGTAAAGCTTTATGCATGGGCTTGTGTGTATGTACATATATATATGTGTGTGTGTGTGTGTGTGTATGTGTGTGTGTGTGTGTGTGTGTGTATTAGTTTTTATTATGGGTCTGTACTCTGGGCCTCAGACAAATCCTCAACAAAGTTCTATTTTATAGGAAAAGATATTATATCCTGTAAACATCTCTTGGCACTATTGATTTGAACGAATTTTCAATTCACAGAGCCTTATATTCTTATATTTGTAAATAAAAAATGTACTTTGTCATCAAAAATCTCTTTCTGTTATTTTAGATGTTTGAGGTGTCACTAAATCGATAAATATTGATGTCAAAGTCACTGATCTGCTCGAAATCCTTCTCTGAACTAAACGCTCGTTTTCTCCATTTCTTGCTCAAAAACCAGTGTTTTTGCTGAAACTTCCCTATGTTCTACTATCAGTTATTTGAGAACCGAAAAGGTTAGAAACATAATTTTTTTTCCAGGTGAAAGAAGAGAGTCGACACTTTATTTTGATGTGTCCCATGTTTATATAGTCAAAGAACTCAGTATTCTGTTGGTCTTGGAAAATTAGTGAAAGTCTACTGAAACCTGTGGCACTCTGGGGTTAGAATTCTGAAAACAGGCCGGCACTGAATGAGTTTTAACATGTTATGGGAAATTCTGTTGAATGTGACAAAAAGTACATGTATGTGGAAGTTAATGATGGTGTAATATTTCAGATGCCAGTCAAGAAAGGCCACAGAATGCGGCGGCAGAAGGCCAAGATAGCGACTATGGAAAAGGATGCTTGCTGGATGGGTGATGGAAGGACTGAGGGGGCAAATGGCAATACTGATGAACATTCAAAGAATCTGGTGTTACATGGGAGTTTTCATCAAGGAGATCTATGTTTTACGTATGCTGGATCACAGTGTATGGCAATTAGTGTGACAGCTATGGCTGTACATAAAATGAACAGGATCGGGAGTTGGAAGCAGGAAGACATGGACAATGTTGTTGTGTTAGGCGATGCGCTATATACCAGGTTAAGGGAGTCTGGGTGCATAAGTGATCCTTCTAACATGAAGTGGTTGTGTGTCTCAGATCTGCCAAACGAGATAAATCTTCATGATAAAGCGTTTGCTTGCCAATACAGCACACAATATATAATAGGTGATGTTTTCATTGATGAAGGGGAACTGGTCACACAGGGAGTGTATGTATGCTTGAGTGATGGTTTGCATTCAGTGTTTGGGAATTACGATTGTTGTTTTGCAACCATGTGTGGTACCACTTGTGCCATCATCAAGGATAACAACCAATTTGCTTTTGTTGACTCACATGCACGCAATAGCCATGGTTTACCTGATGGTAATGGGACAAGTATTGTGAAGTATTTCAGCAGCCTGAGCGATGTGTGCACCCACATGAAAACTTTAGCATTGTCTCTGAAAACCAACACTGAGTTTGAGTTGTGTGGGGTGTCTGTGCAAGTACAAAATGAAACGATGGCCTACTATGGAATGTTCAGAAATACTGAAACCCAGGATGAACATTCAAAGAATCATGTGTTACATGGGAGTTTACATCAAGGAAATCAATGTTTTAAGTATGCTGGATCACAGTGTATGGCAATTAGTGTGACAGCTATGGCTGTACATAAAATGAACAGGATCGGGAGTTGGAAGCAGGAAGACATGGACAATGTTGTTCTGTTAGGCGATGCGCTATATACCAGGTTAAGGGAGTCTGGGTGCATAAGTGATCCTTCTAACATGAAGTGGTTGTGTGTCTCAGATCTGCCAAACGAGATAAATCTTCATGATAAAGCGTTTGCTTGCCAATACAGCACACAATATATAACAGGTGATGTTTTCATTGATGAAGGGGAACTGGTCACACAGGGAGTGTATGTATGCTTGAGTGATGGTTTGCATTCAGTGTTTGGGAATTACGATTGTTGTTTTGCAACCATGTGTGGCACCACTTATGCCATCATCAAGGATAACAACCAATTTGCTTTTGTTGACTCACATGCACGTAATAGCCATGGTTTACCTGAGCGTAATGGGACAAGTATTGTGAAGTATTTCAGCAGCCTGAGCGATGTGTGCACCCACATGAAAACTTTAGCATTGTATCTGAAAAACCACACTGACTTTGAGTTGTGCGGGGTGTCTGTGCAAGTACAAAATGAAACAATGGCCTACTATGGAATGTTCAGAAATACTGAAGCCCAGGAGATGGAAGTTGGATACAGTATGTGGAATGAAGGTGTTGAGATAGCTAACTACCATGACATGTCCAGAAATATTGACAACGTGGACATGGAAGTTGCAGACAGTATGGCAGACGAGGGTGTTGCCATTGTTGATGTAAGCCATGATGGTACTGTGGTAGCGAGCACAGAATTGGACCCAAGTGGGACAGCTGATGTTGTTGTTACTGGTGAATTACCTAGAGTTGATAGATATTTTACTCCTGTTTCAAGGCAAAAAGCTGTGGAGTTGTGTAAACAATTGAAAGTAGAATATGAGGGTAGTATAGAGGAATTAACTGCAAGTACACCAGTATTGGGTGCACCCTGTTACACAGTGAAGATGGTGGCAGATGGAAACTGCTTCTTTAGAGCAGTCAGTCACATTGTCACAGGATCTCAAAAAAATCATAGAAAGCTACGACATGCTGTTGTGAAATACATGTTGGATAATGAACAGGAGTGTGCCAAATACTTACGAAAGGAATTTCATTCTGTAACTGAATATATAACCAGGTCAAAAATGAGGTGTACAAAAGTGTGGGCTACTGAATTTGAGATTCAGGCTGTGGCAAATATGTTAGAAGTGGATGTATACACATATACGGAAGGCAAGTGGTTGGCCTACAAAAGTGGTCCCAGTATGGGACCAGCATCAAGCTTGTATTTGCATCATTATAATGACAACCATTATGATGCAGTCAGTTGTGTAAGGAACGTACAAAATAATCAGTGTTGTAAACGGTGTGATGGTAAGGACGCCAGCCAGAAAGGCATTGGAAGTGAAACAGCACATGTAATGCTACTAAGGCCACGCGATATGCACAAAAGTGCTGCAGTTGTCTCAAAAGATTTTGAAATGACTGAGCAGGTGGTCAAAGCTAAAGAGTGCGAAACAAGCAAAATTCGTAAAAGACAAAAGAAACATTACCAGCAACATAGTGACTTAATTAAAAGGCAAAGGATAGACAGATATCATGAAGATGTGATAGGGAAAGAAAAGGAATATGAACGGAACAGGTACAGGACAAACATAAAGCATAGGACTGAAGTTAAAGAACGGAGTGTGTTGAAATACCAGAACGATACAACACACAGGGATGCCATCAAAAAAAGAAGTGTGTTGAAATACCAGAACGATACAACACACAGGGATGCCATCAAAAAAAGAAGTGTGTTGAAATACCAGAACGATACAACACACAGGGATGCCATCAAAAAAAGAAGTGTATTGAAATACCAGATCGACCCAACACACAGGGAAGCTGTAAAACAAAAAAGTGTATTGAAACATCACAGTAACAAAGAACATAGGGAGGCCAAAAAACTTGCTGACAGGATGCACTACAGAACAAGTCAAGCCACTCGTGACAAAAAGAAGCGTAATGTGAATAGCCACCGGAAAAAGCATGTTCAGGCTATGCATCAGTTTGATGTAGTCATGCAGCACTTTTTGGATAAAGTTAAGGATGGTCCTACTTATATTTGTTGTGTTTGTCATCGATTGTTGTTTAAACATCAAGTATTACTTTGTGAAAGACACAGATATTCGAAAACAGAGAGCATGTTACATAATGCAGAGAATTGCATTACTGAGGATTATCTTCACAGATGTAATGAATCTTGTGCTTCGCCATGTTCTTGGATGGACACAACCAGAAGAGTTTTGTGGATATGCCATTCTTGCCATTCCAAATTGGCACGAAGTGAAATGCCACCTGAGAGTGTACACAATAGTTTGGCACTATTGCCTATTCCACCTCAATTGAGTTGTTTGAATACCATAGAGCAAAATTTGATTTCACTAAACATACCATTTATGAAACTGTTGGCTTTACCTAAGGGTGGACAAAATGGGGTACATGGCCCAGTTACTTGTGTTCCAGCTAATGTTGTGTCAACTGCACAAGTTTTACCGCGTGCAAATAATGACAGCTCCCTTTTGCGTGTGAAATTGAAGAGAAAACTCACGTATAAAGGCTTTTACAAATATCAGTTTGTAAATGTACAGCATATACAAGAAGCATTGGCTTATTTAAAAGAAAACAATGCTTTTTATCATGACATACAGTTTAACACTGAGTGGATAAATGATTTTTCAAAGGTCCCAGCTGACAATGAACCAGATATAGCAGATGAGAATAGGGACACAAATGAGGATGACATGTTGCATGACAGGCAGCAGCATTGTATGTTTATGGACTCCTGCCTCCAGCCTGTGGATTTGGGCCAGGAAGTGTTAGACCAGTATTATGATAATATTGTGAATGTCGCTCCAGGTGAAGGAAATAGCCCAGTTAACATGCTGTTGGACACGGGAAATGAAGCCAAATGTTTTCCGATTTTGTTTCCGGATGGCCACAATACTTTTCATGATTTCAGACAGAAAAAATTGAGTCTGACAAGATACTTTAATGCAAGAATATTGAGTGCCGATCGTCGGTTTGCTAGGAATATTGATTACATATTTTATGCACAGTATCTGTCGGAAATAGAGCGGGTCATTTCGGGTGTTTCAATTGCTTTGAGAAAAGGCAGGGAAAATATAAATCCAAAAACAATAGGGCCTGAAATGGTGACGGACCAAAAAGTGTTACACAGTCTTCTTCAGCATGATGATGGCTATAGATTTTTGAAACCTGTAAGAGGATCTCCACCTTACTGGCAGGGTGTCCAAAAAGATTTGTTTGCAATGATTAAACAACTAGGCATTCCTACTTGGTTTTGTTCTTTCTCGTCGGCAGATATGCGATGGACAAATATGTTGTCTGCTATTTTGAAGCAGGATGGTAGATTGGAAGAGGTGCATGACTTAGACTGGAATGAGAAATGTGAGTTGTTGAGGGTAAATCCAGTGACTGCTGCGCGCATGTTTGATCACAGATGGCATACATTCTTGGAAACTGTTTTGAAATCCCCCAGCAACCCAATTGGTAAGATTGTAGATTATTTTTATCGGGTGGAGTTTCAGCAACGTGGATCTCCTCATGTGCATTGTCTCTTTTGGGTGGAGAATGCCCCCCAGATTGGTAAAAACACAGATGAGGAGGTGGTCAGCTTTGTAGATAAGTATGTCACTTGTGCGTTGCCTACTGAAGACCAACAATTATTGGATATAGTGACAACAGTACAGCAACATAGTAAAAGACATTCCAAAACATGTAAAAAGAGAGGAACCATTTGTCGGTTTAATTTTCCCCGTCCGCCATCAGGGCAGAGTTTTATTTGTCATAATAAGTTGGAAGAGGAAGCTAATACTGAGGACAACGGAGAGGAAACCCCCACTTCAAACAGTGAAAGCCTACAAGACACTTGTAAACCAAGTGAAGAGAGAGAGAAGAAAATGACGACCATGGAAGCAAAGCAAATATTAACTCGGGTATGGGATGCCATTTCAGATCCCAAGTTAACGGACAACACATCTATTCAAGACCTATTTGCCAGCCTAAACATAACTCAAGCAATGTATGAGCGTGCACATCAAACACTGAATAAGAACACCACTTTAGTACTCCAAAGAGATGTAAATGCAATGTGGATTAACCCGTATAACAGGAAAGTCCTGAAGTGTTGGAATGCAAACATTGACATTCAGTTTGTGGTGGATGCATATGCTTGTGTGGTGTACATTATATCATACATTTCCAAAGGGGAGCGGGAGATGGGAATTCTGTTGGGAAATGCACATAGAGAAGCCTCTAAAGACAAAAACCTTGATGCCAAACAAGCACTGCACAAACTGGGGAATGTATACCTTCATCAGCGAGAAGTGTGCTGTCAAGAGGCTGTGTACAAATTGAGCGGTATGCATTTAAAAGAATGTTCCAGAAATGTCATATTCATTCCAATAGGAGACAATATTGCTAGAATGAGTTTGCCTTTAAAACAACTGCAGGCTCGTGCACAGTCGGATAGTCTGTCATCTGATGACATGTGGATGACAAATTGGGTCGATCGATATAAAAATAGGCCTGATGACAACGAGTTTGAGGAATTGTGTCTGGCAGCATTTGTGTCCAATTTTCGCGTGGTTTACGGAAGACACAGAAGCAAAAACAGCATTCAGTTGAAGAATGGTGCGGGTTTTGTTGTGCGCAGAACAAGATCACCAGCCATCATACGATACCCTGCCTTTTCTCCCACAAAGTCTCCAGAGAAATTCCATCAAGCAATGTTGCAGTTGTTCTTACCATATAGAATGGACACACAATTGAAACCACCTCAGTTTTTAAAGTATGAAGACTTTTATACTACAGGCCATGTAAGCTATTCGGGTAGAAACCTGCAGTCTGTGAAGACCATAGTTGACATGAACAGAAGTGCATTTGAGAAAGAAACTGAGTCATTGACAGACATAGAAGCAGAAATGACTTCTGACATGTTGGAGGATGCCTGGTGCCAATTGTGTCCAGAACAGCAAGCTGAACATTTGGAGTGTCGGGACATTCGTCAAGAAGAGCAAGATATGGACGAGGACCTTCAGGACATTGTACCAGAACTGCAAGACAGCCATAGCAAGGTTTTTGGATTGGAAAAGCCAAACAATGTCCTGTCTAGGCATGAAGGCCTGGAATTATTAGGGTCATTAAATGACACACAGTTGCGCATCTTGAATAAAATACAGCAATGGTGTCTTGAGAAATTACATGACAAAAAACCTGATCCTCTGCATGTTTTTATTACTGGAGGGGCAGGTGTAGGGAAGAGTCATTTGATCAAAGCCATTCAATACGAAGCCTCAAGACTTCTTTCAAAGAAAAACAATGTGCAGCCAAATGACACATTGGTGTTACTGACTGCTCCTACAGGCATTGCAGCTTATAATTTGAAAGCAAATACAATTCACAGTGCATTGTCGATAGGCAGGGATACAAAATTGCCTTGCATCCCACTTGGCGAAGAGAAATTGAACACTTTGCGCTCCAAATTACACAAATTGCAGATTTTGATTATCGACGAAATTTCAATGGTAGATCATCACCTACTAGCATATATTCATGGGAGATTGTGCCAAATTAAACAAACAGGTTATAATGTTCCATTTGGTAATGTCAGCGTCATTGCAGTGGGTGACTTTTTTCAGTTAAGTCCTGTTAGAGGCAAAGCCTTATATACAGACTTCGATGGCCTACAACTATGGAAACCTCTTTTTTCAAGAGTTGAGTTGTGCACAGTAGTTAGACAGCAAGATGCCAATTTTGCACACATGTTAAATCGCGTGAGAACACGCAGCAAGAACACTCCCCTGTTGGAAGCAGACATTGACATGCTGAAACAAAGGGAAACCGGAGAAAACAGTGAAGCCTTACATATTTTCCCCACCAATGAGCAGGTGGAGCAGTACAACATACAAAGGCTTCTTGCTTGCTGTTCTGACATTGTGGAAATAAATTGTCAAGATTATGCAAAAGAACACAGAACAGGGAGATTAGTGTTAAAAAAGACTCCACATAGTACAGTGCAGAATTCTTGTCTAGCAGGCCAACTGTGTCTAGCCATTGGTGCTCGAGTGTTCCTTGTAAAAAATATAGATGTGTCAGACGGGTTAGTAAATGGTGTGTGTGGCTCAGTAACAAGCATAATGCAAGCCCATCCCAGTTCCATGCCTTCAGTGGTGTATGTTCAATTCGATGACCCTGATATTGGTGTACAAACAAGGAAACAACATGTGTACACAGATGCCCTGTTAGTCAACTCTACACCCATTGTTCCTGATGAGGAAAAAGTCAATTTCAAAGGTGGAGTCAGAAAACAGTTACCATTAAAACTGGCGTATGCTTTGACTGTGCACAAGGTTCAGGGTTTGACTTTAGATAAGGCCGTTGTATGTCTGTCCAAAATATTTGCTGGGGGGCAAGCATATGTTGCCCTTAGCAGAGTGAAGACTTTGGCTGGATTAGTAATAGAAGACTTTAACGACGATGTAATTTATTGCAAGGCCAACATACAACAGGCCATTGACGTAATGCCACAGTTCTTGTCAAACAGTGCCAGGGTGACAGTGCAGTCACAACAATTTACTGTGTATCTACTGAATATCCATGGCTTGCAACACAATTTAAAACATTTAAGCAATACTTTACATTTAACCCATCCTACTTGTGTTGCTCTAACAGAAACATGGCTTAAACAACCTACCCCTTTACGAGGGTTAGAGATACCGGACTATGTTTTTCACAACAGTCCTCGTAGTTGTGCATATTCACATGAAAACTCCATTTTGCAGCAGTTCTCCCAAAAAGAGCATGGTGGGGTAGGTGTGTATATGAGAAATAGCCTTCTATTCCAGATCCAACCATTTCCCCAGCCTAATTTGGAATCTTGTGTTTTGTTTTGTCCAAACATTAACATTATGTTAGCAATCATTTACAGACCTCCATCATATCCAATGACTCTTTTTAAGAACCACCTTGACCAACTCATTGGCAAAATGACCTTAACAACTCAAAATATTGTCATCATGGGAGATTTCAATGAGGATGCTTTACAAAAAAATGGTTTAGTGAAGTTCATGGCAAACCGACATTTTGTTCAAGTCGTTACACAACCAACCACTGAAGCAGGAACCTTACTGGATCATGTCTATGTCCGAAAACACCTGGTAAACAACGTGCAGGCTACAGTCATGCCAGTTTATTTCAGTGACCATGATGCAGTGTTGTGTTCATTTACAGGTCCCCTACCTGCTGCTCAGAAGGAGAAGGGGGGAGAGTGTTAATAGTGTAAATTATGTAAATAAATTTTCATTATTCATTTGAAATACTTCCTGTATGATTAAGTTTATTTAGTGTAAATAATGTAAATACATTTTCATTGTTCATTTTATTTGCTGTATGATTTAGTTTCTTTACACGTACATACGGGTATGGCCTATATACACACACACACAAGCACAGGCCCACAGGTTAGGCATCAGTAATTTTACACATTTTCTGATATGGCCATTGAATTCATGTATTGGAAGCTAAAATGTCTTAAAACATAAAGAATCTGGAGCCACTCCTGAATTTGAAGAAAAATGGTAGAATCTGGAGCCACCCCCAAATGATTACAGAAATGGTAGGTATGGTAATGAATAAGAAAGTATGGTAATTAATAAAAAAGCATATTGCTGCAATATACCAACATACATTGCTATATGACTATTTTAAGATAATTTCGAACATTTCCTATCAATATCACGTCTTTCCAAGTTACACACCTACTCCAAAATGTCCATCATGTAGGGCGGCAGCTACGCCTCCAAAAAGTCCTGTCCCCTGGTGACCCCCAAGAGCTCGATAGAGCCCCCTAGCGCGTTGTCTTTCGGGGCTGGCATACCGTTTAAGATAGGCGCACGAAATTCGGTAGGGACGTGTATCTCAATAAGACGAACAAATGCCTCACTGCAATGTCATGGCCACGCCCAACAGGAAGTGAGATAATTGTGCCAGGCACACGAAATTTGGTATGGCTGTGCGTCTCAGTAAGACGAACAAACGCAGGTGCGAGGTCCCGACCAACGCCGCTTGCGGCTTTAATTATTATTATTATTATTATTATTCTTGTTCTTGTTCACACTCGCTGGGGCAATTTTGAGCATGTTCCCATGCTTCAAAACGAACGAAACTTTGTACGGGCATCACAAAGTGCTGCCAGTACGACCACACAAAGTCTCGTCCCCCAGTGACCTGGGGGTCCCTGGGAGACCCCCCACTGGGGGACCCCCAGTGCGTTGTCTTTCGGGGCTGGCATACCGTTTAAGATAGGCGCACGAAATTCGGTAGGGACGTGTATCTCAATAAGACGAACAAACGCCTCACTGCAATGTCATGGCCACGCCCAACAGGAAGTGAGATAATTGGGCTTTTGTGTGATTTTTGGGTATTGGACATAGAATGGAATTTGAAACACTTCTCCTACACCGTACCTCAGATGGGCTTAAATTTTGGTGAACATAATCTTAAGACGTTGGAGATGTTAAATTGCGAAGGATTTTCAAATAGGCGGTAATATGACGATACGGCGGATCGATAAATTTAGCTATGGAATTTGAAACACTTCTCCTACACCGTACCTCAGATAGGCTTAGATTTTGGTGAACATAATCTTAAGACGTTGGAGATGTTAAATTGCGAAGGATTTTCAAATAGGCGGTAATATGACGATACGGCGGATCGATAAAATTAGGTATTTATTGAATGGGAGTGATGAGTTATGAATGGGAGGTATTTGTTGCTAGGCAACGCCCTGATCAAAGGTCTTTGATCTTTGTACCTTTGATCTGATATAGCTGCAAGCAGCAATGTGGGGACAAGCATCGAAGGTTCATGTAGGCCTCAGCATGTAGGCCACATGCAGGGACTGACAGGGTCTGACAGGGTCTGACAGGGTCTAACAGAGTCTGACAGGGTCTGACAGGGTCTGACAGGGTCTGACAGGGTCTGACAGGGTCTGACAGGGTCTGTTCTGACAGGGTATCTACAATGTCATGGCCACGCCCAACAGGAAGTGAGATAATTGTCCCAGGCACACGAAATTTGGTATGGCTGTGCGTCTCAGTAAGACGAACAAACACAGGTGCGAGGTCCCGACCAACGCCGCTTGCGGCTTTAATTATTATTAGGGACCGAGCCCCGAAGGGGGACGAAGGTCCCTATTGTTGTTGCTTTGTTTCCCTATTATTTAGGGACCGAGCCCCGAAGGGGGACGAAGGTCCCTATTGTTGTTGCTTTGTTTCCCTATTATTATTATTATTATTATTAGGGACCGAGCCCCGAAGGGGGACGAAGGTCCCTATTGTTGTTGCTTTGTTTCCCTATTATTATTATTATTATTATTATTATTATTATTATTATTCTTGTTCTTGTTCACACTCGCTGGGGCAATTTTGAGCATGTTCCCATGCTTCAAAACGAACGAAACTTTGCACGGGCATCACAAAGTGCTGCCAGTACGACCACACAAAGTCCCGTCCCCCAGTGACCCCCAGGAGCTCGATAGCGCCCCCTAGCGCGTTGTCTTTCGGGGCTGGCATACCGTTTAAGATAGGCGCACGAAATTCGGTAGGGACGTGTATCTCAATAAGACGAACAAACGCCTCACTGCAATGTCATGGCCACGCCCAACAGGAAGTGAGATAATTGGGCTTTTGTGTGATTTTTGGGTATTGGACATAGAATGGAATTTGAAACACTTCTCCTACACCGTACCTCAGATGGGCTTAAGTTTTGGTGAACATAATCTTAAGACGTTGGAGATGTTAAATTGCGAAGGATTTTCAAATAGGCGGTAATATGACGATACGGCGGATCGATAAAGTTAGGTATGGAATTTGAAACACTTCTCCTACACCGTACCTCAGATAGGCTTAAATTTTGGTGAACATAATCTTAAGACGTTGGAGATGTTAAATTGCGAAGGATTTTCAAATAGGCGGTAATATGACGATACGGCGGATCGATAAAATTAGGTATTTATTGAATGGGAGTGATGAGTTATGAATGGGAGGTATTTGTTGCTAGGCAACGCCCTGATCAAAGGTCTTTGATCTTTGTACCTTTGATCTGATATAGCTGCAAGCAGCAATGTGGGGACAAGCATCGAAGGTTCATGTAGGCCTCTCAGCATGTAGGCCACATGCAGGGTCTGACAGGGTCTGACAGAGTCTGACAGGGTCTAACAGAGTCTGACAGGGTCTGACAGGGTCTGACAGGGTCTGTTCTGACAGGGTATCTACAATGTCATGGCCACGCCCAACAGGAAGTGAGATAATTGTGCCAGGCACACGAAATTCGGTATGGGTGTGCGTCTCAGTAAGACGAACAAACGCAGGTGCGAGGTCCCGACCAACGCCGCTTGCGGCTTTAATTATTATTAGGGACCGAGCCCCGAAGGGGGACGAAGGTCCCTATTGTTGTTGCTTTGTTTCCCTATTATTATTATTATTATTCTTGTTCTTGTTCACACTCGCTGGGGCAATTTTGAGCATGTTCCCATGCTTCAAAACGAACGAAACTTTGCACAGGCATCACAAAGTGCTGCCAGTACGACCACACAAAGTCCCGTCCCCCAGTGACCCCCAGGAGCTCGATAGCGCCCCCTAGCGCGTTGTCTTTCGGGGCTGGCATACCGTTTAAGATAGGCGCACGAAATTCGGTAGGGACGTGTATCTCAATAAGACGAACAAACGCCTCACTGCAATGTCATGGCCACGCCCAACAGGAAGTGAGATAATTGGGCTTTTGTGTGATTTTTGGGTATTGGACATAGAATGGAATTTGAAACACTTCTCCTACACCGTACCTCAGATAGGCTTAAATTTTGGTGAACATAATCTTAAGATGTTGGAGATGTTAAATTGCGAAGGATTTTCAAATAGGCGGTAATATGACAATACGGCGGATCAATAAAGTTAGGTATTTATTGACTGGGAGTTATGAGTTATGAATGGGAGGTATGTGTTGCTAGGCAACGCCCTGATCAAAGATCTTTGATCTTTGTACCTTTGATCTGATATAGCTGCAAGCAGCAATGTGGGGACAAGCATCGAAGGTTCATGTAGGCCTCAGCATGTAGGCCACATGCAGGGTCTGACAGGGTCTAACAGAGTCTGACAGGGTTTGACAGGGTCTGACAGGGTCTGACAGGGTCTGTTCTGACAGGGTATCTACAATGTCATGGCCACGCCCAACAGGAAGTGAGACAATTGTGCCAGGCACACGAAATTCGGTATGGCTGTGCGTCTCAGTAAGACGAACAAACGCAGGTGCGAGGTCCCGACCAACGCCGCTTGCGGCTTTAATTAGGGACCGAGCCCCGAAGGGGGACGAAGGTCCCTATTGTTGTTGCTTTGTTTCCCTATTATTATTATTATTATTATTATTATTCTTGTTCTTGTTCACACTCGCTGGGGCAATTTTGAGCATGTTCCCATGCTTCAAAACGAACGAAACTTTGCACGGGCATCACAAAGTGCTGCCAGTACGACCACACAAAGTCCCGTCCCCCAGTGACCCCCAGGAGCTCGATAGCGCCCCCTAGCGCGTTGTCTTTCGGGGCTGGCATACCGTTTAAGATAGGCGCACGAAATTCGGTAGGGACGTGTATCTCAATAAGACGAACAAACGCCTCACTGCAATGTCATGGCCACGCCCAACAGGAAGTGAGATAATTGGGCTTTTGTGTGATTTTTGGGTATTGGACATAGAATGGAATTTGAAACACTTCTCCTACACCGTACCTCAGATGGGCTTAAATTTTGGTGAACATAATCTTAAGACGTTGGAGATGTTAAATTGCGAAGGATTTTCAAATAGGCGGTAATATGACGATACGGCGGATCGATAAAGTTAGGTATGGAATTTGAAACACTTCTCCTACACCGTACGTCAGATAGGCTTAAATTTTGGTGAACATAATCTTAAGACGTTGGAGATGTTAAATTGTGAAGGATTTTCAAATAGGCGGTAATATGACGATACGGCGGATCGATAAAATTAGGTATTTATTGAATGGGAGTGATGAGTTATGAATGGGAGGTATTTGTTGCTAGGCAACGCCCTGATCAAAGGTCTTTGATCTTTGTACCTTTGATCTGATATAGCTGCAAGCAGCAATGTGGGGACAAGCATCGAAGGTTCATGTAGGCCTCAGCATGTAGGCCACATGCAGGGTCTGACAGGGTCTGACAGAGTCTGACAGGGTCTAACAGAGTCTGACAGGGTCTGACAGGGTCTGACAGGGTCTGTTCTGACAGGGTATCTACAATGTCATGGCCACGCCCAACAGGAAGTGAGATAATTGTGCCAGGCACACGAAATTTCGTATGGCTGTGCGTCTCAGTAAGACGAACAAACGCAGGTGCGAGGTCCCGACCAACGCCGCTTGCGGCTTTAATTAGGGACCGAGCCCCGAAGGGGGACGAAGGTCCCTATTGTTGTTGCTTTGTTTCCCTATTATTATTATTAGGGACCGAGCCCCGAAGGGGGACGAAGGTCCCTATTGTTGTTGCTTTGTTTCCCTATTATTATTATTATTATTATTCTTGTTCTTGTTCACACTCGCTGGGGCAATTTTGAGCATGTTCCCATGCTTCAAAACGAACGAAACTTTGCACGGGCATCACAAAGTGCTGCCAGTACGACCACACAAAGTCCCGTCCCCCAGTGACCCCCAGGAGCTCGATAGCGCCCCCTAGCGCGTTGTCTTTCGGGGCTGGCATACCGTTTAAGATAGGCGCACGAAATTCGGTAGGGACGTGTATCTCAATAAGACGAACAAATGCCTCACTGCAATGTCATGGCCACGCCCAACAGGAAGTGAGATAATTGGGCTTTTGTGTGATTTTTGGGTATTGGACATAGAATGGAATTTGAAACACTTCTCCTACACCGTACCTCAGATGGGCTTAAATTTTGGTGAACATAATCTTAAGACGTTGGAGATGTTAAATTGCGAAGGATTTTCAAATAGGCGGTAATATGACGATACGGCGGATCGATAAAGTTAGGTATGGAATTTGAAACACTTCTCCTACACCGTACCTCAGATAGGCTTAAATTTTGGTGAACATAATCTTAAGACGTTGGAGATGTTAAATTGCGAAGGATTTTCAAATAGGCGGTAATATGACGATACGGCGGATCGATAAAATTAGGTATTTATTGAATGGGAGTGATGAGTTATGAATGGGAGGTATTTGTTGCTAGGCAACGCCCTGATCAAAGGTCTTTGATCTTTGTACCTTTGATCTGATATAGCTGCAAGCAGCAATGTGGGGACAAGCATCGAAGGTTCATGTAGGCCTCAGCATGTAGGCCACATGCAGGGTCTGACAGGGTCTGACAGAGTCTGACAGGGTCTAACAGAGTCTGACAGGGTCTGACAGGGTCTGTTCTGACAGGGTATCTACAATGTCATGGCCACGCCCAACAGGAAGTGAGATAATTGTGCCAGGCACACGAAATTTCGTATGGCTGTGCGTATCAGTAAGACGAACAAACGCAGGTGCGAGGTCCCGATCAACGCCGCTTGCGGCTTTAATATTATTATTATTCTTGTTCTTGTTCACACTCGCTGGGGCAATTTTGAGCATGTTCCCATGCTTCAAAACGAACAAAACTTTGCACGGGCATCACAAAGTGCTGCCAGTACGACCACACAAAGTCCCGTCCCCCAGTGACCCCCAGGAGCTCGATAGCGCCCCCTAGCGCGTTGTCTTTCGGGGCTGGCATACCGTTTAAGATAGGCGCACGAAATTCGGTAGGGACGTGTATCTCAATAAGACGAACAAACGCCTCACTGCAATGTCATGGCCACGCCCAACAGGAAGTGAGATAATTGGGCTTTTGTGTGATTTTTGGGTATTGGACATAGAATGGAATTTGAAACACTTCTCCTACACCGTACCTCAGATAGGCTTAAATTTTGGTGAACATAATCTTAAGACATTGGAGATGTTAAATTGCGAAGGATTTTCAAATAGGCGGTAATATGACGATACGGCGGATCGATAAAGTTAGGTATGGAATTTGAAACACTTCTCCTACACCGTACCTCAGATAGGCTTAAATTTTGGTGAACATAATCTTAAGACGTTGGAGATGTTAAATTGCGAAGGATTTTCAAATAGGCGGTAATATGACGATACGGCGGATCGATAAAATTAGGTATTTATTGAATGGGAGTGATGAGTTATGAATGGGAGGTATTTGTTGCTAGGCAACGCCCTGATCAAAGGTCTTTGATCTTTGTACCTTTGATCTGATATAGCTGCAAGCAGCAATGTGGGAACAAGCATCGAAGGTTCATGTAGGCCTCAGCATGTAGGCCACATGCAGGGTCTGACAGGGTCTAACAGAGTCTGACAGGGTCTGACAGGGTCTGACAGGGTCTGACAGGGTCTGTTCTGACAAGGTATCTACAATGTCATGGCCACGCCCAACAGGAAGTGAGATAATTGTGCCAGGCACACGAAATTTGGTATGGCTGTGCGTCTCAGTAAGACGAACAAATGCAGGTGCGAGGTCCCGACCAACGCCGCTTGCGGCTTTAATTAGGGACCGAGCCCGAAGGGGGACGAAGGTCCCTATTGTTGTTGCTTTGTTTCCGTATTATTATTATTATTCTTGTTCATACACGCTGGGGCAATTTTGAGCATGTTCCCATGCTTCAAAACGAACGAAACTTTGCACGGGCATCACAAAGTGCTGCCAGTACGACCACACAAAGTCTCGTCCCTGGGGGACCTGGGGGTCCCTGGGAGACCCCCCACTGGGGGACCCCCAGTGGGGGTCTCCTAGACCGTACCTCAGATGGGCATAAATTTTGGTAAGCATAATCTTAAGACGTTGGAGATGTTAAATTGCGAAGGATTTTCAAATAGGCGGTAATATGACGATACGGCGGATCGATAAAGTTAGGTATGGAATTTGAAACACTTCTCCTACACCGTACCTCAGATAGGCTTAAATTTTGGTGAACATAATCTTAAGACGTTGGAGATGTTAAATTGCGAAGGATTTTCAAATAGGCGGTAATATGACGACACGGCGGATCGATAAAGTTAGGTATTTATTGAATGGGAGTGATGAGTTATGAATGGGAGGTATTTGTTGCTAGGCAACGCCCTGATCAAAGGTCTTTGATCTTTGTACCTTTGATCTGATATAGCTGCAAGCAGCAATGTGGGGACAAGCATCGAAGGTTCATGTAGGCCTCAGCATGTAGGCCACATGCAGGGTCTGACAGGGTCTGACAGGGTCTGACCGGGTCTGACAGGGTCTGTTCTGACAGGGTATCTACAATGTCATGGCCACGCCCAACAGGAAGTGAGATAATTGTGCCAGGCACACGAAATTTGGTATGGCTGTGCGTCTCAGTAAGTCGAACAAACGCAGGTGCGAGGTCCCGACCAACGCCGCTTGCGGCTTTAATTATTATTATTATTCTTGTTCTTGTTCACACTCGCTGGGGCAATTTTGAGCATGTTCCCATGCTTCAAAACAAACGAAACTTTGCACGGGCATCACAAAGTGCTGCCAGTACGACCACACAAAGTCCCGTCCCCCAGTGACCCCCAGGAGCTCGATAGCGCCCCCTAGCGCGTTGTCTTTCGGGGCTGGCATACCGTTTAAGATAGGCACACGAAATTCGGTAGGGACGTGTATCTCAATAAGACGAACAAACGCCTCACTGCAATGTCATGGCCACGCCCAACAGGAAGTGAGATAATTGGGCTTTTGTGTGATTTTTGGGTATTGGACATAGAATGGAATTTGAAACACTTCTCCTACACCGTACCTCAGATGGGCTTAAATTTTGGTGAACATAATCTTAAGACGTTGGAGATGTTAAATTGCGAAGGATTTTCAAATAGGCGGTAATATGACGATACGGCGGATCGATAAATTTAGGTATGGAATTTGAAACACTTCTCCTACACCGTACCTCAGATAGGCTTAAATTTTGGTGAACATAATCTTAAGACGTTGGAGATGTTAAATTGCGAAGGATTTTCAAATAGGCGGTAATATGACGATACGGCGGATCGATAAACTTAGGTATTTATTGAATGGGAGTGATGAGTTATGAATGGGAGGTATTTGTTGCTAGGCAACGCCCTGATCAAAGGTCTTTGATCTTTGTACCTTTGATCTGATATAGCTGCAAGCAGCAATGTGGGGACAAGCATCGAAGGTTCATGTAGGCCTCAGCATGTAGGCCACATGCAGGGTCTGACAGGGTCTAACAGAGTCTGACAGGGTCTGACAGGGTCTGACAGGGTCTGACAGGGTCTGACAGGGTCTGACAGGGTCTGTTCTGACAGGGTATCTACAATGTCATGGCCACGCCCAACAGGAAGTGAGATAATTGTGCCAGGCACACGAAATTTGGTATGGCTGTGCGTCTCAGTAAGACGAACAAACGCAGGTGCGAGGTCCCGACCAACGCCGCTTGCGGCTTTAATTATTATTATTCTTGTTCTTGTTCACACTCGCTGGGGCAATTTTGAGCATGTTCCCATGCTTCAAAACGAACGAAACTTTGCACGGGCATCACAAAGTGCTGCCAGTACGACCACACAAAGTCCCGTCCCCCAGTGACCCCCAGGAGCTCGATAGCGCCCCCTAGCGCGTTGTCTTTCGGGGCTGGCATACCGTTTAAGATAGGCGCACGAAATTCGGTAGGGACGTGTATCTCAATAAGACAAACAAATGCCTCACTGCAATGTCATGGCCACGCCCAACAGAAAGTGAGATAATTGGGCTTTTGTGTGATTTTTGGGTATTGGACATAGAATGGAATTTGAAACACTTCTCCTACACCGTACCTCAGATGGGCTTAAATTTTGGTGAAAATAATCTTAAGACGTTGGAGATGTTAAATTGCGAAGGATTTTCAAATAGGCGGTAATATGACGATACGGCGGATCAATAAAGTTAGGTATGGAATTTGAAACACTTCTCCTACACCGTACCTCAGATAGGCTTAAATTTTGGTGAACATAATCTTAAGACGTTGGAGATGTAAAATTGCGAAGGATTTTCAAATAGGCGGTAATATGACGATACGGCGGATCGATAAAATTAGGTATTTATTGAATGGGAGTGATGAGTTATGAATGGGAGGTATTTGTTGCAAGGCAACGCCCTGATCAAAGGTCTTTGATCTTTGTACCTTTGATCTGATATAGCTGCAAGCAGCAATGTGGGGACAAGCATCGAAGGTTCATGTAGGCCTCAGCATGTAGGCCACATGCAGGGTCTGACAGGGTCTGACAGAGTCTGACAGGGTCTAACAGAGTCTGACAGGGTCTGACAGGGTCTGACAGGGTCTGACAGGGTCTGTTCTGACAGGGTATCTACAATGTCATGGCCACGCCCAACAGGAAGTGAGATAATTGTGCCAGGCACACGAAATTTGGTATGGCTGTGCGTCTCAGTAAGACGAACAAACGCAGGTGCGAGGTCCCGACCAACGCCGCTTGCGGCTTTAATTATTCTTGTTCTTGTTCACACTCGCTGGGGCAATTTTGAGCATGTTCCCATGCTTCAAAACGAACGAAACTTTGCACGGGCATCACAAAGTGCTGCCAGTACGACCACAAAAAGTCCCGTCCCCCGCGGACCCCCAGGAGCTCGATAGCGCCCCCTAGCGCGTTGTCTTTCGGGGCTGGCATACCGTTTAAGATAGGCGCACGAAATTCGGTAGGGACGTGTATCTCAATAAGACGAACAAACGCCTCACTGCAATGTCATGGCCACGCCCAACAGGAAGTGAGATAATTGGCCTTTTGTGTGATTTTGGGGTATTTGACATAGAATGGAATTTGAAACACTTCTCCTACACCGTACCTCAGATGGGCTTAAATTTTAGTGAACATAATCTTAAGACGTTGGAGATGTTAAATTGCGAAGGATTTTCAAATAGGCGGTAATATGACGATACGGCGGATCGATAAAGTTAGGTATTTATTGAATGGGAGTGATGAGTTATGAATGGGAGGTATTTGTTGCTAGGCAACGCCCTGATCAAAGGTCTTTGATCTTTGTACCTTTGATCTGATATAGCTGCAAGCAGCAATGTGGGGACAAGCATCGAAGGTTCATGTAGGCCTCAGCATGTAGGCCACATGCAGGGTCTGACAGGGTCTAACAGAGTCTGACAGGGTCTGACAGGGTCTGACAGGGTCTGTTCTGACAGGGTATCTACAATGTCATGGCCACGCCCAACAGGAAGTGAGATAATTGTGCCAGGCACACGAAATTTCGTATGGCTGTGCATCTCAGTAAGACGAACAAACGCAGGTGCGAGGTCCCGACCAACGCCGCTTGCGGCTTTAATTATTATTATTATTATTATTATTATTATTATTATTATTATTATTATTATTATTATTATTATTAATATTATTATTATTATTATTATTATTATTAATATACACACTGAACTATCGTGAACCGTGATGCATACATGTAGTGTGCATTTGACAGGGATTTTTGTAATAGCCTATTACACACAACATAGACACATTTCTCGCGATTGACTAACAGTCTGCCTGCGATCGACTGGTAGACCAGGATTGACTGGTTGGGCAACCCTGCTATGAATAATAACAAGAGCCAGATCAAAGCAGTAAGGATGAAAACCTTAGTGTGGGTCATATTTGAATGGTACTGTAGAGGGAAGCAAATAACCAAATATCTGTCATACGACATAACAGCTAACGTAAGAAACTTTGTGTTCATAAAAAAAGATAAAAGATTTGTAGGAAGCAAAACGGAGCTGGAATCATGTGGAAATCTTTGAGAATTTGAAGCAGGAGGAATGGGAACAAAGCAGTGATGCCGTAAAGTTCATTCACGAATAAACTACAGAGGAACAAGTAGATATGCTCGTGTAGAGTCCTGTTCAAATGTATGACAACAATGAGAAGCAGGTTGGAAAGCACTAGAATATACACAGACAATATAATGAGGAAATACAGCCATTTCAGAGGACCAGTGTCAAAGTACTGTAGGTGTGACGGGTAGCTGAGGAACCCAAGACAAGACACAGGTCAATGGGGAATCGGTAGGTATTTATTACAGATAACTTCCAGGAATTTTACAGATCAGAGCAGGACACTGGAGCAGGGCAGGTCAGAGCAGGTGACTGGAACACAGATATCTGAGTATGCCGAGTAGGAGAGGCATGCTTCATTTAGGGGAGGAGCTCAAAATGATGATGTCCGAAGCGTCGCTGCCTGGCTGTACCACGTGACTGATTCAGGACGAGGTATGGACTATATAAACCCCTCAGGCTCCATTCAAAATGTGGGTGTTTGATGGAGAGCTGTGGACAGTGAGAGTTTGGAGACCGTTTGGAAAGAGTTAGAGATAGTTTGAAGAGAGGTAGAGATAATTTGGAGAGAGGTAGAGATAATTGGAGAGAGGTAGAGATAATTGGAGAGAGCTTGGAGATTTACGAGAGTGAGAAGAGAGTCAGGAGAGAATGGAGACAGCTAAGAAGACTCAGACTTAGACTTAGACAAACTTTATTGATCCACAAGGGAAATTGTTCTGGGTACGGTAGCTCACTCATCAAATATAATATATGATATATAACAGAGGGTAAAAGAACAAATAGAAAAAACAGATGGAAAAGCAACCAAAGAGCAATAGACCTGTGTCAGATGAGACCCAATTATATACATAAGATAATGATAATAAATATATATGTACAAATCAGATTTAAATAGAAAAATAGTAGTCAAATATAAAATACAGTATCAAATATAGCTGCAAGCAGCAATGTGGGGCCAAGCAGCGACCCAGCCTAATTTGATGACATGCGTTAGATCAGTCTTCGCCCAAGGATCCCAGGGATACCAAGTTTTTCAAAATCGGACTTACGGTTCAAAAGTTACAAGCAGAAATGTCCCTCAAATTTTGACCTGTTGATGGCGCTAGAGAGTTTGAGGTGGGGCCCTGTAATTTTTTGTGGGGAATCCTGGGACAGACTAGAATACCTCTGACGAGTTTGAAAATAATCCTATGAAGGGTTCCCGAGATATGAGCTCACTTCCTGTTTGGCGACTTTTAGGATGCGTTTGATTGGCTCTCACGACAAAACGATAAGAGATATCAAAACTCCAGGCACGTTTGTGATGAGGCTCAGTCCAAAGATGCTCTGTACCAAATTAGAGCAAAATTGGTCCAAAATTGAGTGAGGAGAAGCATTTTGAGTGTTTTTCATAAAATTCAAAATGGCGGACATTCTATTCCGGCGGACATGACGTCATGGGGTGCATTTGATTCGACTTGGCCCAGGGATCCCCGGGATACCAAGTTTTTGAAAATCTGACTTACGGTTCAAAAGTTACAAGCAGAAATGTCCCTCATATTTTGACCTGTTGGTGGCGCTAGAGGGTTTGAGCTGGGGCCCTGTAATTTTTTGTGGGGAATCCTGGGACAGACTAGAATATGTGTGAAAAGTTTGAAAATAATCGTATGAAGGGTTCCCGAGATATGAGCTCACTTCCTGTTTGGCGACTTTTAGGACGTGTTTGATTGGCTGTCATGACAAAACGATAAGAGAAATCAAAAAACCGGGTATGTTTCTGATGAGGCTCAGTCCAAAGATGCTATGGACCAAATTTGAGCAAAATTGCTCCAAAATTGAGGGAGGAGAAGCATTTTGAATGTTTTTCATAAAATTCAAAATGGCGGAAAATCTTACCCGCCGAAAATTACGTCACAGAATGCGTTGGATTCGTCTTGCCCCAAGGAGTCCACGGAGGCCAAGTTTTAGAAAATCGGACGTACGGTTCAAAACTTACAAGCCGAAATGTACCTGCAATTTTGACCTGCTGGTGGCGCTAGAGGGTTGGGGGTGGGGACGTAAAATTTGTTGAAGGGCATCATGAGACTGTCTAAAATGTGGGTGCACACCATTTGTTGTGGAAATTACAAGTTAAGTTGTAGAAACAGAAGAATGTTATTGATTTTCACAAAATCCAAGATGGCGGACATTCTATTCCGGCAGACATGACGTCATAGGATGCGTTGGATCAGTCTTCGCCCAAGGATCCCAGGGATACCAAATTTTTGAAAATCGGACTTACGGTTCAAAAGTTACAAGCAGAAATGTCCCTCAAATTTTGACCTGTTGGTGGCGCTAGAGGGTTTGAGGTGGGGACCTGTAATTTTTTGTAGGGAATCCTGGGAAGGACACGAACATCTGTGAAAAGATTGAAAATAATCCTATAAACGGTTCCCGAGATATGAGCTCACTTCCTATTTGGCGACTTTTCGGACACATTTGATTGGCTGTCACGACAAAACGATAAGAGATATCAAAAAACCGGGTAAGTTTCTGATGAGGCTCAGTCCAAAGATGCTATGGACCAAATTTGAGCAAAATTGGTCCAAAATTGAGGGAGGAGAAGCAATTTGAGTGTTTTTCATAAAATTCAAAATGGCGGAAAATCTACCCTGACGGAAAATCACGTCATAGGGTGCGTTGGATTCGGCTTGGCCCAAGGAGTCCAGGGATATCAAGATTTTGAATATTGGACATACGGTTCAAAAGTTACACGCAGAAATGTACCTGAAAATTCCTGCAACTTTGAGCTGCTGGTGGCGCTAGAGGGTTGGGGGTGGGGGCCTATAAATTGCTGTGGGTAATGAGGAGACTGGCTGGAATGTGCATGCCAAATTTCACAACTTTTTACCAGACGGTTCTAGGGGTTGCCATAGACTCCCAGAGGTGGAAGAATATTGTTTAATAGGAATCAATAGAAACACTATAGGTGCCTTGCAGCTACCGCTGCTTGGCCCCAAATATGATGTACAGTACCAGCTGTATAGAGTAGGATGTCCAGGTGTTTTCCAAAGCAGGAGAAATATTGCCAAAAAAGAAATTGCCTGAGACCTGCCACAGTGGAGAAACTGTTGTTTTGATGTGTCCCCTAAACCATAATCACTGGCCATACCTCAACGTTACAAAAGCACAATCATTGTCCAGACCCCAACCCCAACCACCCTCACCTCACTGTAAATGATCATTTCCATTTTCATCATTTCCAAATACAGTGGTACCTCACCTTACGAAATTAATTTGTTCCAGAAGTGGTTTCGTAACGTGAAAAATTCGTAAGTTGAGTAGCTATTTCAATGGAAAAAGCCTGATTTGTTCCAAGGCCCCGATCCAAGTTTTTTTTTTTTATAGTGTAACTTTTTTTATAGTGTAACATTGTGTTCTGTGTGTTTCTCACATTTGTCTCTCGCTTAAACACTCAAACTTTCATAGATTTTCAACAAAATGTATTAACAGTGAAGTGTGGGGGGAAGGGGGAGGGGGGAGAAGACACGTGTGATAGCGCAGCATGACCCGGCGCGGAGCTGATAGCAGGTCTAGACCAAGGTCTAAACCTGGACTGGACCAGGACTAAACCTGGACTAAACCAGGACTAAACCTGGACTAAACCAGGACTAGACCAGGTGGATTAAAGCAGCGAGGAGGGGACTGCACGCAGTCTGAGCGCATGAACGCATGAACGAGACCCATGCAAGAGCCGCGGGCTCCTCCTGGTTTAGTCCAGGTTTAGTCCTGGTTTAGTCCAGACCACCGCGGCTCCTCTAGACCTCCTCTAGACCTGGTCAGGTCTAGAGGAGGTCTAGACCACCGCGGCTCTTGCATGGGTCTCGTTCATGCGCTCAGACTGCGTGCAGTCCCCTCCTCGCTGCTTTAATCCACCTGGTCTAGTCCTGGTTTAGTCCTGGTTTAGTCCTGGTCCAGTCCAGGTTTAGACCTTGGTCTAGACCTGCTGTCAGCTCCACGCCGGGTCATGTGCGCTATCACACACGTGTCAGAGCGCAGTCTTCTCTCCCCTCCCCCTTCCCCCCACACTTCACTGTTAATACATTTTGTTGAAAATCTCTGAAAGTTTGAGTGTTTAAACGAGAGACAAATGTGAGAAAAGTTTAAATCCAGTCTGAGAAAAGCGTATAATGTGTGTGGCTGAGCGCACATTATTTGAATTTTTGAGATTTCGCGTTTCGTAACTTGAATTTTCTTTCATATCTAGAGACCAAAATTTACCGTGAAGGCGTTTCGTAACTTGAAATTTTCGTTTGTTGGGTCATTCGTAAGGTGAGGTACCACTGTAATCATTTTCATACTGCCAGTATATATATACAGAATACTGCCATCACTACAATATACATGTTTTACTTCTTTATATTGCTGACAGTTTTATTCACAGGCTTTCTGCAAAATGCCACACACTTCACACTCATGCCTACTGATATTTTTGCATCCGAGGTGTTGATCCAGGCTAAGTCCAGTTTCAGGTGCTCTAATTTAGTTCAGACAAAGACGCACCCCTAAGTCAAACAAAACAACCACCTTTCGAAAAGCTATGGGCACTATAGCTCTGCGTGAGAAACTGCGTGAGATGATCGACATACCAAAATGAAAAGGCTACTTGTACACACACAAAGAGAAACAAAAAAAACAGATTAAAAGACAAAACATACAAACTTTGCATGCGCATAGTCTAAATTTTGAAGTGGATGAGTCAGGATGTGAATTAATATCTCTTAAACTCAAAGGCGTGGGAGCGCAGTCGTGTCTTTGCTCACGTAACTAGTAATACAGGTGTCATTTGTGAAGCATTCTAAATATAGTTTAAAAAGTCAAAGTTTAAACTAAGTTAAAGCTAATTTGGTGTCATCTGCTGGTTATATGTGTACACTGCAGAATAGGCTGTTCAATAGTGAAATCAATATTTCACTGAAGTAAAAGCGGTAATAATGCAAAAGAGGCTCAACTGTAATTCTTAGTCTTAAACCAGACAATTTTTGGCAGAGAGGCGACAACGCAAGAACATTTGGGAACAGCGCAGTCACTCAATAAAATAAAATAAATAAATGTTAATAAGTGTTCTTCAAAGATGACACTATTTAAAGCCCCAGTGTGTAGGATTCGTGGCGCATAGGTGGATGGTGCTATTGCACTTTCTGTTTTAGCTACGGCAGACCTCGAGGGTCACCTGCACACGAGCCGCGCGCCGCTACTCTATAAATAAAACGCGGTCCCGTTTTCTTTCTTTCCTTTTCTCATGAAAACACACATTCCCGATCGTGTATCATGACACTCTACACATCAAATGAAACCTTACAGTCTCCTCTTTTTGACTATGCAATTCATTTCCCTGCACAACAATCACTCCCCGAGCACATGGGGCTTTTATACGGAAAAGCACAAAACGAGGTTAGCTTACCTTAGAATGCTTTGCACAGGTCAAACTCTGTATTTCACCATAAACTTGCTCTCAATTTGTCCGTAAGGATCCAGCGAATAAAATCCAGTAAAACAATTTAGTCCAAAACACGTGTTAGATCCATTACGAGTCTGATCCGGCAGCATGCTTGTGTTGTTTATCCCAAACCACAAGCTTTGCCGAAGGCGGAGCCCAAATGTCCTTCTGCGGCTCTCATATTCAAAATGGCTGCCTCTGCATGGGGAAGATCCCCCTTTTATGTGACTATATCTAAGTCCAAAAGAATACTTTGATTTCATGATGGAAGTGAAAAGGCTTGGAAAACAATGTATTTTTGAATGGGTAGCTTCAATTTCAGTAATTAACGGGTAAAAATCTTACACACTGTCCTTTTAAAGATCCTATATTATGACAAAATGTACTCTTGTGAGGTTTTAGTCATGTTATAATGTTGTTACCACACCTGGAGTTGCTTTGTGATGTCATGAAGCAGTAGTTTTTATGTTGACAGCTTCCTTTTACCTTCAGTAGAGATGGGCAATTCCAGAGCTGAAATCATCCAAATGATTCTCGTGAAGATGTGTGGATTTTACAAATACAGTGGAGCAATTCCTGTATTACCACATGAGTGTTTTCTGTTTGAGAGAAGAACACAACCTAAATCTGCGGGGTTTGTGTGTTAAACATGTGTGAATGAAACAAAACACAACTCCAGGTGTGTTTGTGATGAGGAAACAATATTTTGTATAAATGCACAGTCCGGTGAGTTTGATCACTATTCTACAGTATGTCAAATTATTATTACAACTTTTTTTATAGATAACAAACTAAACATGGAACATCACATACAGTGCATAATGTTTCACGCATGTAAATGAGAAGCAAATATAGTATGAATTCATCAAGAAAAAATCTCAACTCATGAATAATTAATGGCATGTGAGACACAGTGATGTCATAAATGCTTTAAAACCAGTGTTCAAGTTCAGAGTCAGAAACACAACTGAAGATTTGACTTTACACTGGTCTAGAAAGATTGTGACTAGAAAGATTTATATAAGAACTAGTTATACATTTAAAACCAAAGCAGATTTTGGCAAAGTTGGATTTTTTTTTACCTCACAAAGGACTGTTTTTGGACTTTGCAATCAGTTGAAATGTGGTATTTCTGATTCAAGAGATGATTTGATTTTGCTTTTCAAACGTAACCCTTAAATGTGCAACTAAAAGTGACTGTAAAGTGAATTCTTCTTTTGGGTTTTCAAACTCACTAGTTCCAGGTACTGTGAACTAGGTTAATATATTGTGTTTTTTGAATCTTTGACAATACATTTTTGCATAGAATTCTGACTGACCTGTCCTTTATTTTTCAGTTTTTTCATCTTTACAGCGGAGAATGTGAAAATATGAATACATTGAACTAATTCCTTAAAAGTCACTATTTTTGCCTGCTTTCAAGATGACAATTCAAAATGTATGACTAACATTCACTATCACACCAATGAAATTATTATTTTTTCCAGTTTTCCTGAGTTTCCAAACATATTAACACACGTGTCAGAATAAAAGAGGATCAGTTAGGGTTAGGGACAATAAATGTATGAATGTATGTATATATGTATGTATGTATGTATGTATTTTGAGTTTAATCCTGTGATGCTTACTGGTGACGAGTGTCTACAACTATGAGCCTAAAGTGGGGTGCGTCCACAGCTGCTGCCTGGTGGTCTCAGGGCTGTTTGTTACTCACTTTTGTTGTCCTGTTGAACAGTTTGAAATGCCTGGGCCTCTGAACTCCACTTTTCCATATTACTTCACATTGTCGGCCTATATTGATGTCGGGGGGTCCGATACCTGCTATTCCTGATTATTCTTTGTTTGTTCTTGTGTATCATTGGCGCCAACTCACTGCTCGTGTACGTGATTTCTGTAAACCGTAGTCTGCATGAGCCCTTGTACATTTTCCTCTGCAGTTTGTTTGTAAATGAAGTGTATGGCAGCAGTGCTCTGTTCCCACTGCTTTTAACTCAAATTCTGTCAGACATCCACCAAGTTCCTGTGCCTCTATGCTTCCTGCAAAATTTCTGTCTCTTCTCCTATGGGGCCAGTGAACTGTTGATTCTCGCTGTTATGTCGTATGACCGCTATCTCGCCATATGCTGTCCTCTAGAGTACCAAGCCCGCATGACGCCCAATAGAATTTCATTTCTTATCACACTGACTTGGGTTTGTCCGTGCATTCTTTGCATAATCATGACGTGTTTAAGTGCCACTTTATATCTTTGCAATAACGTCATTCAAAAAGTATACTGCGACAACCACTCCATTACAAAGTCAGCTTGTTCTGACACTTCGCCCATCAATGCTTGGGGCATCCTAATTACATGTCTGTCTGTCTTCCTGCCATTAATTGTCATCTCCTACTCGTATGTGCTCATTTTAAAGGTGTGTTTCTCTGGCTCGAATCAGACGCGACAGAAGGCTGCGAGCACGTGCGGTCCTCACATTGCGTCACTGTTGAACTTCTCCTTCGGGGCATGTTTTGAGATCCTACAGAGTCGGTTTGACATGAGCGGTGTGCCAAACGTGCTGAGAATCATTCTGTCGTTGTACTGGTTAACGTGCCAGCCACTGTTTAACCCCCTGCTGTACGGCCTCAACATGTCCAAGGTCCGGATCATTTGCAAAAATCTTTTTTTTAAGTAATTTCTAAGAAGCTTTTCTATTTAGCAACAATCTTTGACCCACAGTATAGCATTAAAGGGCCAACATTACCCTGTTTCCTAATCTATGTTGTAATATTTTCTTTCATTCACACATGTGATGCACAAATCCTGCATTTTAGGTTGAACTTTTTTTTTCAAATACACCTTCACTATAATCATTTGGATGATTTCAGACCTGTCAATCTCTACTGAACTAAGGATAAAAGGTACCGTATTCTTCGGACTATAAGTCACTGTTTTTTTCATAGTTTGGCCATGGGTGCGACTTATACTCCGGAGCGACTTATGTGTGAAAAATTACATGTGAAATGATATTATTATATCATTTCACATGTAATTTTCACACTAAACCGCAAGAGGGCGCCATAGGCCTGTGTTGATAATTATATGGAGTGAAACTGATAGTTTGGTAAACTTGTTAGCATGTTCTTTATGCTAGAGTTATCTGAATAACTCTTAATATGTTACGTCGTTACTGACATTACTAGGCATGTCTGTCATGTAACGTTAGTATTCCATACACTTATTCAGCCTGTTGTTCTCTATTTTATTTTTATTTTAAAATAAATAAATAAATAAAGATGACATGTATATTTTTGGTGTTGGATTTTATCAAATAAATTTCCCCCAAAATGCGACTTATACTCCAGTGCGACTTATATATGTTTTTTCTTCTTAATTGTGCATTTTTTGGCTGGTGCGACTTATACTCCGGAGCGACTTATACTGTAGTCCGAAAAATACGGTACCTGTTAACTTGACATCACAGAGTGAAACAGCATTTGGAGCTTTGGCGATATAGATAGACAATTAATGAATGAAAAAAAACAACTGCAACTCCAGGTATGTTTTTGGTGAAGTAACAACATTATAACATGATTTAAAGCTCACAAGAGTCAATTTTGTATAACATAGGACATTTAAACCTTTGTATAACCATGGAGACAATGGAGGATATGGAGGGGGGTGCCAGTAGGCCAAGTTCCAGGTCAGATCTGTGGAGAAGCATCCCACTCACACGTAAAATTGTGTTTTTTCAAGGTAATAGTGGTTTTCACATTCTATAATGTAATGTGAAGAGTTGACTATTGACACTGATTGAGCATAATCATTATCACATTTCTCAGAGGCTGAAAAATTTGCTTGTCACAGCTCTGCGCTTTCACATTTCAAATACATGTGTTCCCAATAATCCCATGTGGGTCCTGTCGACAACTGTACATCAAAGTTCTTAAAGGGATATTCCACCCCCAGGTCAAACTTGGGCATCTCCCCACAGTCCAGAGACTAAAATAAGTGGTGGAAAGCGTTTTCCTGGTGACCCAGCCATTGTCCGAGTCTGTCAGCACTGACCGCCGCGGTATCTGCTGCTCCTCCGGTTTAGACTGGAGTCTAACGTCGCCAGAGAAAGATTTCGGCCAAAAGGAATTAATTTGCTCGATGCGTTTCCCAATTACTTTCTGTGTAGTGCGCATTCATATCGAGTGCAAATAAATGTGCAAATCAACACGGAGAGCTTGACTTGGTCATTTTGGGTGGGAACTATTTTTCAGTGCGGAAAAAGAAAGCCGAAGCACAGAGCACGCTGCGCAACAGGGGAACTCCCAACGTGGTGCGTAATAGGGATTCCCCTGGCAGCGTGCTCTGTGCTGCAGATACTGCAGCGGTCAGTGCTGACAGACTCGGACAATGGCTGGGTGACCAGGAAAATGCTTTCCACCACTTATTTTAGTCTCTGGACTGTGGGGAGATGCCAAGTTTGACCTGGGGGTGGCATATCCCTTTAAGGCCAGTTTATAGTTCATGAAAGCCAATTGGAGGGCTGTAATTGACTGAACCACAAAAGCCGTGTCTCGTGTTCGCAGTGTGCACAGTGTGTGGTTTTAACTGCGCATACGTCACTTCCAGCGCGACAACTGCTCCCATTTTTGTCCCATGCGCAGTTAAAATGCGGTCTGAAAACTGCAGTTTCTATGGAAATTGGGGCGTGGACCAACTGCGTCATATATCCCCTGTATCTGGTAGTTGTGAGACCTGTCCCATTTCGCCGACGTCCATGCGGTCTGGGGAGTGCACTCAGGACTGTGGTTTTAAAACCACACTCCGAACTGTGCACACTGCGAATTGAGACACGGTTAAAGACTGAGGCAACTGATTAAAATAGCTTGAAACAGCTAATGTTTGGCACAGAAATGTTTGCATATGAGCCAAATATGATTGTTTATTGTAACATTGAATAAAAAACACATAATGAATTAAAATTAAAGTGTTTGGATTCCCATGACACACCTGGGCCCTGATGAGCTCTGGAGAAGCTTGTATGGCTCAGGTCGGTGTCCGTAAACCTACAAAATGCCTTAAAACGTTTTCCAATGCACATAAAAACATATTTGAAGCAGGGGCCATTCACATAGGTGTATTTAGTAGCTTTTATTAAAGGCAAATTAACGTTTTTTTACAATCTGAGCCTTCTTTCGGCAATAAAACAAGTAGTTTTACTCACCCATAGCATTTTCTGTCAATTGGAGCAGTATCGCAGAACTTATGTTGAGCCGTTCTGTTCTACTAATGATCCCGTATCCGTTAACATGGGGCTCGTATCATATGCTCGGGGCATTACTTTGCGGTGTCCAAATAACACAAACTTTAGCACTTTTCAAATCATAGAAGCCCGATGTCTTAATGTAAGGTTTCGTTTGAAGCAAAAGTGGCCTGTAATCCGAGATTTAGCCATAGTTTCGAGTAGATGAGGACGCCAGTGCGCATGTGCGGACTGTGCTCTCAGCTCCCGGGACCCAAACATGAAACGCAAAGCTGAAAACTATGGATAAATCTCGGATTACAGGCCACTTTTGCTTCAAACGAAATCTTACATTAAGACATCGGGCTTCTATGATTTGAAAAGTTTGTGTTATTTGGAGACCGCAAAGTAATGCCCCGAATACTCATGCTAACGGATACGCTACAACATAACTTTCTTCAAACAGCTCCAAATGACACGAACGTGATATGGGTGAGTCAAACGACTTGTTTTATTACCGAAAGAAGGCTCAAATTGTAAAATAACGTTACTTTTCCTTTAATGCTTGGAACAATAATTTTAACTTTTATTACAATATTTGTTATGTGGTTCTGATTATTAGAGTAGTTCCAATGATCATTTGAGGTACACCCATGATCATTTGAGGTACACCCATGCTGTTCTGATTATTAGAGTAGTTCCAATGATCATTTGAGGTACACCCATGCTGTGTAAGCATTTGTAATAACATACATTGTTTTAACTTAGTCTTTTTAGGGTGACGATGTAACATCTGTCCAGAAAGTCATAGTCATAGTCATAGTCATAGTTGCTTTATTGTCGAAAACAATCATGTACATGTACACAGAGTGAATTCAAAATATTGTTTCCCCACTAACCAGGCAGGACAGTGATAGAGTGGGTAGGGGAGGGGCCGCATGCGCACGCCGCCGACTGGGAGATGCAGAGTAGAATAGATGCAATACACTCAATCAGTGACAATTTAACAACATGTAATGACAGAAAAACAATTGGAGACATAACATACGGTGATCTTTTTCGTTGGTAACAGAAGGAAGGGTGTGGGGGGATCAGATTGGAAATCAATGAAATTGATTGAACCGAGAGCAGAGATCAGACATTAACTAAAGACATTTTCTACTCATTCATTTCTAGTGTCAGTTGTGTCAGTGAGTGGGTGCCATGTTTATGTAGAGTCCAGATAACAAACCACATTCTGTGGCCTTGGAAGTGTTCATGCAGGGAGGCGAAGTCAAAACACAGATAACCATTGGAGCCACAGATTTTCACAGGAGAGACATAATTATCCAGAGGGATTAATTAATTTAGCATTGATGAAATACATTTTTAGAGACCCAGGTAAACAATTTAGATTGAGCTTGGGTTTTGCCAGTCCTTACATATTTTATTACTTTTTTTTATTATAGGCCTGTTGGTTACTTTGCTATGCTATTAGTACTTCCTGACTATAAGTAAATTTTGTAGTAAACTTTGACTTAAAGGTACAGTGTGTAGGATTCGTGGCGCATAGGTGGTGTAGGTACCATGCACTTCCTCTTTTGGCTACGGCAGACCTCGAGGGTCACCCGGGCGCGCCGTAACGCGGACAGCTCGCGTACCAGCGCGCACCCGGCGCTGTGCGAGCTCTCGCCGACAACTACGGTATAAATATTTTTTCCCCGATCATGTACCATGACAATCTACACATCAAATGAAACCTTACAGTCTCCTCTTTTTGACTATGCAATTCATTTCCCGGCACAACAATCACTTCCCGAGCACATGGGGCTTTTATACGGAAAAGCACAAAACAAGGTTTGTTACTTAGCTTACCTTTGAAGGCTCTGGACAGGTCAAACTCAGTATTTCACCATAAACTTGGTCTCAATCTGTCCGTAAGGATCCAGCGAATAAAATCCAGTAAAACAGTTTAGTCCAAAACACGTGTTAGAGCCATTACGACGTCTGATCCGGCAGCATGCTTGTGTTGTTTACCCAAAACCACGAGCCTTGCCGAAGGCGAAGGCGGAGCCCAAATGTCCTTCTGCGGCTCTCGTATTCAAAATGGCTGTCCCATGCGCAGTTAAAATGCGGTCTGAAAACTGCAGTTTCTATGGAAATTATCCCCTGTATCTGGGTCGGATACTGTCCCATTTTGCCGACGTCCATGCGGTCTGGGGAGTGCACTCAGGACTGTGGTTTTAGTACCCTTAAAACCACACTCCGAACTGTGCACACTGCGAATTGAGACACGGTTAAAGACTATAGAGGCAACTGATTAAAATAGCTTGAAACAGCTAATGTTTGGCACAGAAATGTTTGCATATGAGCCAAATATGATTGTTTATTGTAACACTAAATAAAAAACACATAATGAATTAAAATTAAAATGTTTGGATTCCCATGACACACCTGGGCCCTGATGAGCTCTGGAGAAGCTTGTATGGCTCAGGTCGGTGTCCGTAAACCTACAAAATGCCTTAAAACGTTTTCCAATGCACATAAAAACATATTTGAAGCAGGGGCCATTCAAATAGGTGTATTTAGTAGCTTTTATTAATGCTTGGAACAATAATTTTAACTTTTATTACAATATTTGTTATGTGGTTCTGATTATTAGAGTAGTTCCAATGATCATTTGAGGTACACCCATGCTGTGTAAGCATTTGTAATAACATACATTGTTTTAACCTGTCTTTTTAGGGTGACTATGTAACATCTGTCCAGAAAGTCATAGTCATAGTCATAGTCATAGTCATAGTTGCTTTATTGTCGAAAACAATCATGTACATGTACATAGAGTGAATTCAAAATTTAGTTTCCCCACTAACCAGGCAGGACAGTGATAGAGTGGGTAGGGGAGGGGCCGCTGCGCATGCGCACGCCGCCTACTGGGAGATGCAGAGTAGAATAGATGCAATACATACAATCAGTGACAATTTAACAACATGTAATGACAGAAAAACAATTGGAGATATAACATATGGTGATCTTTTTCGTTGGTAACAGAAGGAAGGGTGTGGGGGATCAGATTGGAAATCAATGAAATTGATTGAACCAAGAGCAGAGATCAGACCTTAACTAAAGACATTTTCTACTCATTCATTTCTAGTGTCAGTTGTGTCAGTGAGTGTGTGCCGTGTTTATGTAGAGTCCAGATAACAAACCACATTCTGTGGCCTTGGAAGTGTTCATGCAGGGAGGCGAAGTCAAAACACAGATAACCATTGGAGCCACAGATTTTCACAGGAGAGACATAATTATCCAGAGGGATTAATTAATTTAGCATTGATGAAATACATTTTTAGAGACCCAGGTAAACAATTTAGATTTAGCTTGGGTTTTGCCAGTCCTTACATATTTTATTACTTTTTTTTATTATAGGCCTGTTGGTTACTTTGCTATGCTATTAGTACTTCCTGACTATAAGTAAATTTTGTAGTAAACTTTGACTTAAAGGTACAGTGTGTAGGATTCGTGGCGCATAGGTGGTGTAGGTACCATGCACTTCCTCTTTTGGCTACAGCAGACCTCGAGGGTCACCCGGGCGCGCCGTAACGCGGACAGCTCGCGTACCAGCGCGCACCTGGCGCTGTGCGAGCTCTCGCCGACAACTACGGTATAAATAAAACGCGGATCACTGTTGTTTTTTTTTCCCGATCATGTACCATGACAATCTACACATCAAATGAAACCTTACAGTCTCCTCTTTTTGACTATGCAATTCATTTCCCGGCACAACAATCACTTCCCGAGCACATGGGGCTTTTATACGGAAAAGCACAAAACGAGGTTTGTTACTTAGCTTACCTTTGAAGGCTCTGCACAGGCCAAACTCAGTATTTCACCATAAACTTGGTCTCAATCTGTCCGTAAGGATCCAGCAAATAAAATCCAGGAAAACAGTTTAGTCCAAAACACGTGTTAGATCCATTACGGCGTCTGATCCGGCAGCATGCTTGTGTTGTTTACCCAAAACCACGAGCCTTGCCGAAGGCGAAGGCGGATCCCAAATGTCCTTCTGCGGCTCTCGTATTCAAAATGGCTGCCTCTGCATGGGGACGATCCCCCTTTTATGTGACTATATCTAAGTCCAAAAGAATACTTTGATTTCATGATGGAAGTGAAAAGGCTTGGAAAACAATGTATTTTTGAATGGGTATCTTCAATTTCAGTAATTAACGGGTAAAAATCTTACACACTGTCCCTTTAACATATTATCCTGTGTATATTTAAATTATTGAATGATTCTGACCTGCCTGGACACCACAGTGATAGTCATGATGGGGGACACCTTAGCTTAATGTTATGCAAATTAGGCAAGGAGGGCTGAAGAGGGAACCATTCACGTGCTTTTTTTCAGGGCTTTCGAAAATCTGCTGTGCCTCCTTTCAAATAGCGACAACTTCTTCAAATGTGGTCAGATTTTCATGTGTAAGACATCATTGGAAAGCTTAGAATCTATACTTTCAGAATCTGTGAATAACAGAAACACCTCCGGGATCACATGTGTCCTATTTGGTCACAATTGCGTTTAAAGCAGTTTTTTTTTCAAAATGTGTGATTTTCATTTTTTGCAGAATGTGCTAGTTGAGATCATGAAGCTACTCCACATTTCAGATAACAGCATTGGTTGCTTTAGAAGCATAGATTTTGTTTGTGAAATTAGTTTGTTTTTGGGAAAGAAACGGGACATGCATAAATTACCATATTACCACAGCTGCCCATTCACATGATGAGTAGCACTGTTTTGTTTTCTTTTTCTGCTTATCAGCTGTGAGCAGCTCGTGAATAGTTACGCTGCATTTCAAGAATAAGAACAGTGAAAATGGACTGTAAATAATACTTTGACACGGGACACGTTCGCGATGGCCAGTTTTTTCAAATGTTCTCAGATTTCCATGTGTAAGCTGTCATTGGAAAGCTTAGAATCTACATTTTCAGAATCTGTGAATAACTCAAAATGCCCCCGTGATGACTTATGTCAGTTTTTTCCGTGGCCGGGCACAATAAATTTGACAATAAAGCTGACTTCTTTTGCTTTCTCCGTGTCAGAATGAAAAATTGCTCTGAAACGTGCAGTTTTGAGCACTGAAAATGATCCTGTCAAATCCTGTGATGTGTTAAGCCAAGGAAAGTGAAATATTTTAGAAAAATATTTTTGTGTGTGTTATTAAATTTGTGCATTTAGCAAAGCTATGTTTTTCTAATGTATGAACAAGTAGTGTATTGTGCACTTTGAACTCTAAACCAGTCAGAATACCCTATTTTGTGGAAAATTTGATTGTTAAAAGGTGCTAATAAGACATTAGCCTGTGAAAAAGTAAACTTGCGCACCTGCACATGTGCATTACATGTGAGTTAAACTTACACACGCATGTGTGGGATGGGGAGACCCAGTATGAGTTCAATATGTACAATTTATTGTGCTCTTATTTTATTTTTTGGATATAAATGTATTGCTATTGCCCAATATGAATAAATATGAATGAACAAGACAACAGGTTATTTGACAGGTTGTGTTTTATAATTTTGGAAATGCAAGTAATGCAGGGTAATAATAATTTTATTTTTGCAAATTGAATAATTGCACTGCACCCTTTTGTATAAGCTGGTTTTTCACTGGTAGATTCTCCCAGGGACTGCTATCCGCAGTTATCTGAGAAAACATGTTTTTTAATTGAGCCAGGCCTGAAAAAGGGGAAAAAAAAGGATGCATCAAAACTGCTGAGTAGCTGAACAATAATAAGGGATACCGAATGCATTCAACTGAAATGGACAGTGTACTTAAGTGTACTTAAACAAAAAAATGAAAATATTGAAATTGATTATTGAAACTATTGACATAATTTAATGAGAACTTATTTAATTTTTGTTTTTTCCTCATTAATGTTCAACTTCATGGGTCATTGCCATTCAGTGTCACTTGTTCAAGTAAACCATTAAGGGTAAAAAATCTAAAAAAAAAAAAAAAAAAAAAAAAAAGAAACAAACAAAAAAAAACTTTTAAATACTTTTCTCTACTGAAGCATTTGTCAGTGTCTCTTTGTGGTTGGAGGTTTTCTTTTTACTCCAGAGGGAGTCGCCATTGCCAATCTCCTTATGAATCTAAGCTAACTGAACCCTTAATTGTGTAAATTTAGACAATTTGGACCAAGCAAGACCCATAGAACACAATGCATATTTTCAAACTGCCCTTATTTGACTGACAGGGCATTGACAGCTTTCATAAAGGTTAGATTTTGTAGGGATTCTTTTGTATTTTTACAATGTGAACTTCAGAATATTTAAATAGTCAAAACACCTAAAAGTTAGCTTTGTAAGAGTTAGTCTAGCCCTGCACCTCTCTAGCAGCTAGCATTCTAATTGGTCAGAACAGCATGTTTCTGATCAGAACAGTTTTTTTCTGATCACACTTTTTGCAGCATAAGGTCAGTAATCAGGATATAATGTGGAAAAAAAACTTTTGGCGCGGTGCACCAATGAGCACAGGCCTTTGAAAACAATATGGTGCCATCTTGGATTCATCTTCCAGATCGTATTATACTTGTTATATATTTATCATATACTTGTTATACTATATGTCTAAACCCCACTGCATAGACTCATTGTTATTCATATTCAATGTGTCTTCATTTTTCTTTCACATATCCTCATCAATATTAGATCCTCCAGGCATGTGTACATTTAAGTTCTCATATATACGGATATATATGGAAAATAATTTGTTTTATCAGATTTAGAGTTTTAAATACTGTTGAATTTCTCAATTTGAATTTTTTAACTCTGAAAAAACATGTTTGAACTATTTTTATTTGGAATTTTAGTTGCTGAAATCTGCTGAAGTTTTTATAATTCAATATAAAAAACACCTTTTTAATATTCAGCACAAATACATTCAAGCTCTCAAATTCAAATGTAAAATTTGCACTGTAAAAAATTTGCATCAAAGAGGCCAAGGCAGAAGCAATCAAGAGACAAAGTCTTTGAATATATGGATTACAGAAAAACAAACTAGTGCTTAACAAATTCTCAGTTCGAAACCAGGAGAAAAGAAAAAATAATACTTAAGCTGAATTTGCTTTCAAAGTCAAACATTTTCATGACAGATCTGAGTAATGCTCTATTATAAGCACCTGAGATATTGGTTATTTCCCACTTGGACTGCTAAAACTAACAAAATGTAAACAGTATAACAGGTGAAATAATAGAATATCGTAGACTTTTGCCCATGCCAATTGCTTACATGGTTTATGTGGTGGTTAACTATTCAGATGCACTTTCTGCCATTAATGCAACAGGTCACAGTTTATCTTGTGTGTGAAGTGGGAGTCCCAACACATAAAAAGCCTAGTTACTAGTTGCATGGGGGGAAAAACAAATGTCCTCTGTTATTGTTTAATTTTATTAAAGCATCATAGCTTAGAGACAAACCAGCTTTTGCAGAGGACTCTGATCTTGGAAAAACTGAATCCGTACAAAATGGGGTCTAAAATCGGCTGGACCAGCCAGAAATAAAGAGACATAAAAATGCGCACAGAATCAGGCACATGACTCATGTTAAACCTGTATTGGATTATCTCAAATGCTCCACCAAGGCCAAAGTTCATCAGCGATACGAGATGAGGTGTGCACGTGCTCAGAGCCTTGTGGCGCATTTGTACATTTCCGGAGAAACACACACGGAGAATGCGCTGGTACGTGACCAGGATGAGCAGCAGAGGGGAGAATATGTTCACCATGCTGATGACCAGTCCATAAGCGTTTATTGTGGATGTGTCAGAACAGGCTAGTTTTAGAATGGGAAAGTTGTCACAGTAAACTTTATGGATGACATTTCCACACAGATGCAGAGATGAACTTAACATGATCATAACAAGGCAAATGAAACAACCATACAACCAGGGCATCACTACCATCACAGCTGTTTTGTTTCTGGTCATCCGTGCACTGTAATGTAGCGGTGCACAAATGGCCAAATAACGATCATATGACATCAAAGATAAAGTGTAATATTCAACAGCCCCGTACAGATGTATGGCAAAGATCTGGAAATAGCAGAAGCCACTTGGAACAAGGTGTACATCTTGGAGGATTTGGTATAAAAGAAATGGGAAAATTATGGAGCTACCAAAGAGAGCGTTACAGAGCATACTGCACACAAAAATATACATTGGCTCGTGGAGACTTCGGTTCTGACAGATGACAGCCGCAATCAGCGCGTTAGAGAAAAGCATCAAGACATACAAAATCAAAAGGACAGCAAAGACAAAGTAACGCAGTGGCCCCACATGGAAGTAGGCAGTGAGGAAGAAAAACGCCACCTGAGAGGAGTTTGGGTTCATTGTGCTGAGGACTCACAGAGGAGATGCGGGGCACCCTGTCAGGTCCATAGAGAACTGCTGTGATCAGCTTTGCTCTCCAGCACTAAGCCCTGACTCTGGAGAAATGGCTTTATGCCTTGACCAGCACTCAGCTCCCTCTAGAGATACAAAAAACAACAAACACTAGTACAAATGATTTCCATAAGAATGCTAACATTAAGGAGACCTAATTAGAGTTTTTTGATTGGTGCCTACTTGGAAACGAGTTTCAGTGCCCAGCGCTAGATCCTACTGAGCTGACGAAGGAGTCTTATCAGCACCGTACTTTGAAAAAGTAATTCTGACACGTTCTGGATCAAAATCATAGTGTAAAATGGGACAGTATTGTTCATGTTGTAAAAGGGAGAAAAATGAATTACGGGAAGATGTTAAATTCATGAGACAGAATTCACTAGGCTCAACCAAATATTTAAAGAAATGGAGTAAAATGTACGATTTTAACGGAAAACTGAATGTACCTGAATGCTCACAGTTGGTTCAGAGATTACAAACAGAAAAACAGATAGCCACAGAGAAGGTCAAATGAGGGTTGGAGCAAGTCAAACAGTGAAGAGAGAGAGCGAGATAAGAATGAAAGAAGATGCTATTTGTGTCATAGAAAGGGACACTTAGCGAGGAATTATGGGAGAAGAGGACAGGACAGTGACAGTGAGGAAGAGATAAAGGATTTTAGGAAAAAGGATAGTGCATGACTAGAGAAGGAAAAACAGGAGAAGTTAAAGGAAGCAATAAAAAAGCAAGAAATCAAGAGAAACAATTCAAATTATTGTTTGATAAATTACACAACAAAGTTGATCCACTCAATTTTAATCCAGATGAATATGTGTCCCACCACGGAAGCTGAGCCCGCATGTCGGCATTACAGATTCTCAGAAAATGCAGTTTTTGTGTTTTTTTTTTTTTTTTTCAAAATTTGTGATTTTCATTTTTTTTGCATAATGTGCTAGTTGAGATCATGAAGAAGAAGAAAATGGACTTTTAACTTCTACTTGGACACATGACACGTTCGGGAGACCTTCGGGATTGGTTCAGGACACGTCTGTTTCTCCGGAGCTCGTGTACAGAGTGCGATTTGGCTCTGAAACATACAATACATGTGGAGATACGCTGGGTGAGTCATAATTATGATCATATTTCTGCATCAAATGGACTTTATAGACTTTAGGACATGTTTCAATACTAATTCAGCTTTCGTGTGGCGATCACATTGCGCTGTGGTCTGTGCAGACCGCGCTGTGCAGCTGCTCACTTCATATTTTGGCTCCGCGGCTAAGCTAATGCTAACGCTAGCATTGAAACAATGCGGTGGGTGCGATCACGAAGAGTCTTTTTATGTTAATTTCCACTCTATTTTTGTTTATATAAAAGCCGAACGTTTTGCCATAGGCTATAGCCGTTGAGAAATACTTTATTTTGATTCAATTTGACCCGTTTCGGTACTTTTGTAACTTTTTGACTCGGCGCTAATATAGCCATGAGAGTTTGAATGGAAGTTCTTATAGGTCCCATGGCATGAAATTTTCACTTTCTGAGGATTTTGAACGTTAATGTGAGCTCCCCTACCCTGTTTAGGCCCCCCCCCCCCCATGGTTAAAAGTTGTGAAATGTCTAAACTGAGCATTTGCGATCCTTTTCTGCATTACAAAAAATCGGAGCTCAAACGGGCGATTTTGAACAAGGCACCTTATTGACGTCAGATTGAAAAAAGAAATGCAAATGCAGTTCCACCCCCGTCTGTCTGTACTCAGCGTCTCTGTAAATCACGCCCAGAGAGTTTGGATTGCGAATGCGCTAGGCAATGCGAAATGCGTTTTTTATTTGCCTGGAGGCACGTCCGAGTGTTTCTAGGCTCGGAAGTCCTTTATCTGAGCCTCTGGACCTTTGAACAGCAGTGGTTTAATTTTATTTTATGTGGAAATGTGTTTATTTTTCAATGGAACGCTTCAAATCTCTCCCCCCGTGCAAAAACAAGGAAATGGATCAGCTGTGGGCTCAGAGCCGAAAGCGGAGCGTTTGGCCACGCCCCCACCCTCTACTATTGGCCAGCTCTTTTCTCCTCATTTGCATTCAAGCAACAAGGCCCATTATGGAGTGTTCCAGAGAGAGAAAAAATACTCTTTCTCATCTTATCTCTGTTTCTCATGCACTGAGTGTTGATTTTGAAGAAGGATTCATTTACAGTATTAGGGAACCATTAAGGAGCCATATAAAAGCATCAAGAAGTACCATGTCGTGGGATCTTTATGGGACACGTAGCATTTGAACCTTAAATGTTTTCTTTTTGTAACTTTTTTTGAATGAATTAGGCTGCAATGCCAATACTACCGTATTGGCCCGAATATAAGACGACCCTGATTATAAGACGACCCCCTCTTTTTCAAGACTCAAGTTTGAAAAAAGACTTTTTGAACACCAAATTTTATTTTTATACAGAAAATAATTACAGTACATATGAAACAAATGATTATAACAATATATTCGAGAGAAAAAGCATGTTATTTTGCCTCATTCAAATCATGCAAAAACTGTCTATCACATCTTAATATCTGAACATTTAAATATGTAAACTAAAGTACAATCACATTTGTAAATGAATGGCTTCTGGTTTTTGAAATGTAAATAAACCAATCTACTGTGATAAAACAACAAAATTGCAATAACTGCATTAACCATCAAAGTGAAGTCTAAGTGAAGTCAGCTGCTGGTTAACCTGGCCGATCTTCGACCCACTTTTCTCCAGATTGTCGCTACGTTTCTCCATTTTCTGTTATCTCTTCTCTTATTTTCTTCTCTTTTCTTTCTTACCGCTAGTAGCAGCATTCGCTTTAAAGATATCTGGCGCCATCTAGCATTGGAATGTCTAGACCTCGAATCTAAGACGACCCCCGCTTTTTCAGTGTTCTTTCAATGCAAAAAACATCGTCTTATATTCGGGCCAATACGGTAATTGATTTAATAGAACTTTGAAAGTGCACTTTACTTTGTTTTTGGAATTAAAGCTAGCTTACTGAAATTATTCAATTGTTATTAAAGTCCATCTTGATGTAACCAAAAGTTTATTTATAGATATATGGCATGTATTTATTTATTGTTATTTATTTATTTAAAGCATAGTATATTATACTGTGCTATATTATGTGCAATACGAAATTCATTCAAGCAATATTACCTCCTGTGAAATACTCCTTACTCCTTAAATACCCTATAGTCTCTTTAGGTTAATTTCCACTCTATTTTTGTTTATACAATTAGTACTATTATTAGTACTCCCTGACTATAAGTACATTTTGTAGTAAACTTTGACTTAACATATTATTCTGTGTATTATTAAATTATTGAATGATTCTAACCTGCCTGGACATTATCACCACACCACAGTGATAGTCATGATGGGGGAGGGCTTAGCTTAATGTCATGCAAATTAGGCAAGGAGGGCTGAAGAGAGCAAAACTTTGAAAGGCTTTTTTTGGGATTTAGAAAATCTGCAACTTTTTAAAATATGGTCAGATTTTCACGTGTAAGACCTCATTGGAAATCATAGAACCTGTACTTTCAGAATCTGTGAATAACTCAAAACGCCTCCGGGACGACTTGGTATTGGTTTTGCTGCGGTTGGACACATATTACTTCTGTGTTTGTTTTCTCATTTGTTCCCTTTGTTGATTTTTATTAGGAAAAATCCCTGACAAGGAATCTGAGCCACAAACTGCCAAAGTGCAAACAACTGCCCCACGAGAGAGCAGAATACGCTGGATAATTTCTACACAACAGTCAGCGGTGCGTATAGAGTGGTGCCCCGTGCAGCTCTCGGCTTCTCAGACCACGTGATGATTCATCTCATCCCTGCTTACAAACAACGGCTGAAGCTCTCCAAACCGACAGTGAGGACTTCTAAGAAGTGGACCAGTGAGGCTGTGGAGGAGCTTCAGATGTGTTTGGATTTTACAGACTGTAATGTGTTTAAAACTGCCACGAACGGTTTGGATGAGTACACAGACACTGTGACGTCATACATTCAGTTCTGCGAGGATAGCATCATTCCGTCATGTACCAGAGTCACCTTCAACAATGACAAACCCTGGTTCACACCCAGACTGAGGCAGCTTAGGAGGGCAGTCGAAACAGCATACAGATCTGGAGAACGAGAAAGCTACAGGCGCAGCAGGTACTCATTTAGCAGATAGGTGGAGAAAGCTGAGTTGAAGTACAATACTAAATACTCTAGCTCTGTCTGGAGAGGGCTTAGGCAAATCACAACCTACAAGCCCAAAGCCCCTCTCGCTGTGGACAACAAACGACTGGCAGAAGAGTTGAACGACTTTTATGCCAGGTTTGATTCACACCCCTCCCCCACACCCCACTTCACCATAGACATTCCAGCCATACCCAACCTGGACCTGTTCTCCTCCCCCACTGCTCTCACAGTTTTGGAGCAGGACGTGGCTAAACTCTTTAGCAAGCAGAACTCCCGCAAGGCCCCAGGCCCGGACGGTGTCTCTCCTTCCACCCTGAGACACTGTGCTAAAGAACTGGCTCCTGTGTTCACGGACATCTTTAACATCTCCCTGGACTCATGCCATGTCCCTGCCTGCTTCAAGCAGTCCACCATCGTCCCCGTCCCCAAGAAGACAAGGATCACTGGACTTCATGACTACAGACCTGTGGCGCTGACGTCTGTAGTCATGAAGTCATTTGAGCGCCTGGTCTTGACCCACCTCAAGTCCTTCACCTCCCCCCTCCTGGACCCCCTGCAGTTCGCCTACAGAACTAATCGGTCTGTGGACTATGCCATTAACCTGGCTCTCCACTTCATCCTCCAGCATCTGGACTCCCCGGGAACCGACGCCAGGATCCTGTTTGTGGACTTCAGCTCTGCTTTCAACACCATCCTCCCTGCTCTGCTCCAGGACAAGCTTGCTCAGCTAAACGTGCCTGACTCCACCTGCAGGTGGATTACTGATTTCCTGACGGATTGGAGGCAGTGCATGCGGCTGGGGAAGAATGTCTCAGACTCCCGGACCATCAGCACAGGATCTCCACAGGGCTGTGTACTTTCCCCTCTGCTCTTCTCTCTGTACACAAACTGCTGCACCTCCGGCCATGACTCCGTCAAACTGGTTAAGTTTGCGGATGACACCACCCTCTTCGGGCTCATCTCAGACGGCGCTGAGTCTGCCTACAGGAGGGAGGTGGACCGGCTGGTGTCCTGGTCCAGCAGCAACAACCTGGATCTCAACACCCAGAAGACAGTGGAGATGATTGTGGACTTCAGTCACAGCCCTCCTGCCTCCTCTCTCCCTGACAGACACCTCCATCACCACAGTGGACTCATTCCAGTTCCTGGGCACTTATATCACACAGGATCTCAGGTGGGAGGCAACCATCAACTCCCTCATCAAGAAGGCCCAGCAGAGGTTGTACTTCCTGCGGCAGCTAAGGAAAGCCAAGCTGCCAGTCCAGATGATGGTGCAGTTCTACACGGCCATCATTGAGTCCATCTTCGCCTCTTCTATCACTGTGTGGTGCTGGAGCCACTGTCAGGGACAAACAGAGACTGCAGCGCATTGTGCGCTCTGCCGAGAAGGTGATTGGCTGCAGCCTTCCATCTATCCAGGACCTGTACGTCTCCAGGACTCGGGGGCGAGCAGGTTGGATAGCAGCTGACACTTCTCACCCTGGACATGGACTATTTGAGCCACTTCCCTCTGGCAGGAGGCTACGGTCCATCGGGACCAGAACCTCCCATCACAAGAACAGTTTCTTTCCCTCTGCTGTTGGACTCATGAACAATTCATAACATCTGCACAAAGTTGGACACTTTATATCACTAGTCACTTTAATTAAGTCATGTTTGCACTACTGTTCTGATGCTGCTCATCTGGACCTTGTTTTTTTTTTTTTTTTACTATATGATAGTTATATTCTAGTTATTATTCTAGTTATATTGTAGTTATTATTATTATTTAGTGTTTTATGTTCGCACCTTATCACCAAGACAAGTTCTTAGTCTGTGAATTGTGTTCACTTGACAATGGCAATTGTCAGAGATTTTTCCTAATAAAAATCAACAAAAGGAAACAAATGAGAAAACAGACACAGAAGTAATATACTCGTAACGAGCAAGGATGAGGTGTAGCAAGTTAAGAAGAAGAAGAAGAAGAAGAAGAAGAAGAAGAAGAAGAAGCTACACCTTTATTAGTCCCACAGTGGGGAAATTCCATTTCTGCATTTAACCCATCCTGTTATTAGGAGCAGTGGGCAGCACATTACTGCGCCCGGGGACCATCTCCATGATCTTTTTGCTTCGGTTTGGTCAGGACCTAAGCTGGAGGATTTTACCTGGAGCATGTTTTGGGTTGGTGGGGGAAATCGGAGTGCCCGGAGGAAACCCACCCAGACACGGGGAGAACATGCAAACTCCACACAGAAAGGCTCAGGCGACCCGGGGATCGAATCCAGACCATGCATGCAAACTCCACACAGAACACACACAGAAAGGCCTGGGCGCCCCGGGGATCGAACCCGGAACCTTCTTGCTGTGAAGCATGAGCGCTACCCACTCAGCAGAGCCGCCTCTACCTCCTTCCAGGCCACACACTCAGTTCTCAAAGAACACCTCCTCGTTGCTTCTTTTATTGTCAAACACATAGGCGTAAAGGAAAATTCCCAGTTCAACCAGTTTGAATTAAGTTAATCTTTACCATACATGCATACATCACTAATCAGCAGTTCCAAAGCTCAGCCTTACACATGTTGCAAGAGTTAACATGTGGTGTTTGTCTAAACAGTTAATCAGTCACAGTCCTATCACATTCTAAGATTGCACCATACAAGATGAATGAGAACAAGGAAGAATATAACACTCTGATAATTCATGAAAGGCACTATATACAATTTTCTTTAACAGCAATAAAAGTCTTTCTGATTCTGATTCTGATTCTGATTCTGGGTATGCACACATGCACAGCCCTGTCAGGTGAGCTGATGTTACTCATATGATAAAAACAGTGAATAAAGTCCACTCTAAAACACAGTGAATTGGTGCTTACTTTCAATAAGAACTGTGAAGTTTTGCAGCCTCGTCTTCGGCTGTCCTCACTTCTCCACTCTGTTATTATATCCATAAACTCATGGAGGAACGCATATCGCAGCAGGACTCATATCTGCCTCACTATTTAATAGATATTTCATGCCACTGGACTCCACTAAATGTGGAGTGGATGACATCATCACCGAAGTCCCAACCTGTGATGTGCCTGGGTTTGATTGCCCTCAGGCTGGACAAACGTACCGCGCTTTAGAGGCTATCAGTGAAAAAACACACACATTTGCAGCACCTGTGACTGTGTGAGTTAAGCTGGATGACAGCTTTAGAGTGGCTTCAGGAAGCGCAATAACGGCGTGTTGGTAATGGCGTTGTAACAAAAAAGTAATTAGTTAGATTACCCGTTAGTGAAAAAAGTAATGCCATTAGTAAAGGCATTTATTTTAACACCATTATTCCCATCACTGCTGATCTGGCCTTGACAGGAATTGACAGGAATTGGCAATGTATACTTTATTAATCCCTCTGCCTCTGGGGTAACCTGGGGCTAACCATCTCCAGATCTTGAGCTAAATGATCATGACCTTTGGGTCATTGCAAAACAATCACAGGCACAAGTGGTGAGTTTCTTCCGTGGGGTAGCTTCTCTTAGAGATGAGGTGAGGAGCTCAGTCTAAGTTAAGAACCCAGAGTAGAGCCACTGCTTCTCCACATTGAGAGAAGCCAGCTGATGTGGCTCGGACATCTATTCTGGATGCCTCCGGGCATGACCCACCGAGAGGAGACCCTGGGGAAGACCCAGTACATGCTGGAGGAACTATTTCTTTCGGCTGGCCTGTGAACCCCTCGGGATCTCTCAAACGGAATAGGAGGAAGTGTGTGTGAAATGAAAGTCTGGGCATCGGTGCTGCCTTCACGACCTAGCCCTGGACAAGCAAAGCCTATGCATGGATAGATGGACTGATACTATAACTAACTGAACTGAAGACTGAAGTCTTTCAAAGATGGCCTAATTTCTGGCCTTAAATCCATAAGGCCTAGCTTTTTTGTTTGTTTGTTTGTTTGATTGTTTGTTTAATTAATTCCTCACCAACCCAAAACACGCATCTCCTCCACCTATAGGGTTAATTGCTGGTAGAATTAGCCTTTTGGCTAAATGGAAACACAGTATTTTGTTTTATTAAAACGTTGTTAACGAGTCATTCAAACATTATTAAGGAATAATCAAAAGACGTATCCATGACATACGTGGAGAGCACCTTTTTTAATAATAACACACCAATAGTCCATGAGCATTGGTATGCACAGAACCTCACAGTGCCATCAGACCTTCACTTAAGCTTTTACATAAACAAAGATTTCCCGAGACATTTCCCGTGTATAAAATACACAAATCATGACACGTAGAACTTCCCTGACTACAATTACGATGTACGTTAATTTTTTATGTGGATATTATTGGTTTATCCTGTGCAGTTGTACGAGCAGCAGCCCTTTGCAGAATGATCGAAGCTTAGAGATGTTGAATCCGTAAATCAGTGGGCTGAGCAGGGGCTGGCTGGAGATGCAGTACAGAGAGAGGAACACCCTCAAGGCCATGGGCATACCATCCATGTTGAACCGACTCTGCACCAGCTCAAAGCTGCCCCCGATGGTGAAGTTGATAATGGTCACCAGGTGAGGCAGACAGGTGCTCAGAGCCTTCTGCCGCAGAGACTTGGACCCAGAGAAACACACTCTGAAGATGCATAGGTAGGTGAACATCATATAGAGGAAGGGTAAGGTGATGGTGAGGAAGGTAATAATTAATCCGTGGATGTTTACCAAGGAAACATCAGAACAGGCCATACGTACAACAGAGTAATTATCACAGTATACTTTAGGAATTTTATTATCACACAGCTTAAGAGATATAGTGATGCCTGCAGTGGTCAAAACAATCAAAAATCCATAAAGCCATGTGGAGATAATAAGTGTAATAATTCGGTCCCTGCTCATGTGATTATGGTATTGCAGGGGGAAGCAGATTGCAATGTAGCGGTCGTATGATAAAACAGCAAGATTGAGGTATTCAATTGTGGCGTAGGAATGAAGACAGTAGATCTGGAGAAAACAGAAGTTAATAGAAATCTGGTGGAGCTGCTGCAGCACGTGGCGGAGGAGCATTGGAAACAACATGGTGGAGCCGTACAGTTCACTCAGGAAAAGACTGCACAGGAACAAGTACATGGGCTCAGTCAAAGTACGGTTCAGAATGATCACAAATATGAGCAGCAGGTTAGAGCTTAAAGTCAGCACATACAGCACCAGCAGCAGCAAGAACACCAGGTATCTGAACATGCCCAGGTCCAAGTACGCCGTCAGGGTGAAGTGAGTGAAGTTAGTGAGGTTTGACATGTTTCAGCATAGGTCAATCTTCATTACCAAAACCTTAACTAAGAAGAAAACAGAATATTCAGTATTTAACATAGGTTTAACATGTATGTATCCAGGTCTTTAAAAATATATATAATACATTAGAGAAAAAAACTAAAACCACAATTTAGCTGACAGCCATTTCATGAACAATACAACATTTAAAATCATTTGAGGTGTTCATCCAAATCAGTGTGAAATAATATCAAAAGTAAAACACAGATTGAAATAAAAAGTGTGTTTAGTTCGATCATTTGATTCTTTTTTAAACTTCTTTTAAAATCTGGTTCAAACTGTTGAAACTGTTGCTATAAAAATGCTATAGAAAAATAAAATATATTGTGATAGTGTGGACATTAAATTCAGAATACATCTTAAATATGCATTGAAATTATTTGTTAAACACCCTTGAAAATACAATATATTAATACGTCTGAGCAAATCACATGACTTTGTTTCACACCAGGAGCAAAAAGCTAAAAATAAAGATAACAAAACATTACCACAAATGTATGTAGACTTCAGACTGTAGACTTCACCAAAACATCTTATTTTGTCAATAACAAAATACTTTTTGTCTTAATAAAAACAACTATATCAAATGTTCATATTTCTATCACTATCTATGCACCAACATTGACATCCTGTTTAATGCAACAGTGACTAAAACAGCACCTACTCAATCAGCAACCAGCCCAGGTCCAGACTGAGCTCCGATCCAGGTTTTTATCTGTGAAGGACCCATCAAACACCAGGGACTTCTCCAGTCCCTACGTACCAAATTACATATAGTACAGTTACTCACAATTTTGGCGCTATAACCAAACAGTAAAATCCTTAACTTTTCATTCACATCATCTAACTAACTGATGACTATTCCCCTAGTGTCTGGTCATCTTCAATCATGCATATTATGCCATTTTTAAGGGCTTTTAACCAGGTCATAAAAGAGGTCCCTTATCATTAACTTACACAGAAATATTTTTTGTAAATTTTTGAGTGTTTGAGTTATCCTGTATTTTCCAGCATATGAGGCACGTCTACTCAGAAAATATCCATTTCCACTTACCATCTATCCCCGCTCTCTGCTCTCTACTTACTTACAATTATTCAAAAAAGGTAACAACTCTCCCTCTCACATACATATATTCTCACTCTCACATACATACATTCTCACTCTCACATACATACATTCTCACTCTCACATACATATATTCTCACTCTCACATACATACATACATTCTCACTCTCACATACATACATTCTCACTCTCACATACATATATTCTCACTCTCACATACATACATTCTCACTCTCACATACATACATTCTCACTCTCACATACATACATTCTCCTTTCACATACATACATTGTCACTCTCACATACATACATTCTCACTCTCACATACATACATACATACATACATTCTCCTCTCACATACATACATTCTCACTCTCACATACATATATTCTCACTCTCACATACATACATTCTCACTCTCACATACATATATTCTCACTCTCACATACATACATTCTCACTCTCACATACATATATTCTCACTCTCACATACATATATTCTCACTCTCACATACATACATTCTCACTCTCACATACATACATTCTCACTCTCACATACATACATTCTCACTCTCACATACATACATACATACATACATACATTCTCACTCTCACATACATACATTCTCACTCTCACATACATATATTCTCACTCTCACATACATACATTCTCACTCTCACATACATACATTCTCACTCTCACATACATATATTCTCACTCTCACATACATACATTCTCACTCTCACATACATACATTCTCACTCTCACATACATACATTCTCACTCTCACATACATACATTCTCACTCTCACATACATACATTCTCACTCTCACATACATACATTCTCACTCTCACATACATACATACATACATACATACATACATACATTCTCACTCTCACATACATACATTCTCACTCTCACATACATACATACATTCTCACTCTCACATACATATATTCTCACTCTCACACACATACATTCTCACTCTCACATACATATATTCTCACTCTCACATACATACATTCTCACTCTCACATACATACATACATTCTCACTCTCACATACATATATTCTCAGCGTAAGAATGTATGTATGTGCGAGTGAGAATGTATGTATGTGAGAGAAAAAGTATAGTGGAAACGGAAGCCAAGGCATTTATCAGGCTGGCTGAAAAGATTCTGATTCAAATGGGACCGGAGAATCGTAATTCATACGGTATTTTGGATGAACGCGAGGCAGGTGCACTAAAGCCGTGTCCCAGTTCGAGGACTGCAGCCTCCGCGGACTGCAAAGGGCCGTACCGATATGGGACAGGCCGCAGAGACACTCCCGTCGCCCAGCAACCGGGACACTCTGCTAATGCTAATGCTAACAACACGCACCACACAGATCAATAACAAAGATTACACACGGGTAATCAAACTGCCGGATTTTGAGACCAAGTTATTCTAATAATTCTCATCCAACTCTCAACCAATTATGGTTAAAAACAAAAACGGATGTTTAACTTTTGCAAAACAGAAGGGCTATATTTCTGGGATACATCTAAAATAGGCTAAATTACCTTAATGTTTCAAAAGCAGTGATGAGATATCCATTATTAAGTTGTATTTTTATATTGATAAGGGATTACACTTATTCAGGGAATGCATTAATGGTTTATTATACAATCAAAAGAACTTCTGGAAATCCTCTGTCATAATGTGAATAGTCAAACATTGAACTCTTTACACATATACAATGCTTTAATAAATGAGTACAAACAGCTGTATATCAGTGTACTCTCAAATAGCTTTTTGCAGAAGCAGGTGACAATCCAAAATGAAAAAAAAATCTTTGCAAAATATAATCAGGTGGATTACCACTGCTTAATTGCAGTACAGTAGTACATTCTTATAATGCATGTAATTAGTTACTATCAAAAGACACTCAAATAAATAAACATTTCACCATGGATCAAATGTCAGTACAGATTGAAAAACTTAAACCTATAAACCTATTATAAGCAAATGATATGTTTTTAGTTTTGTCTCACACACTTGTTAAGGTCATATAAGGCCACATTTAAGGCCACAGTGATTAAACTGTTTAGGTGATCCTCAGCTAAGATGAAAAGAAACTACCATTTTACTATTTTACTTCTGCAGGAAATTAGAAGTTAAACTTTATGGACACATCTCTATTAGGACACATTATGGACAGCAACAGACAAAATGTGCAGGAGGGAGGCCTGATGCAAACATCATATTGGCTATGGGTATATGTGATGTTTTAGTCATTGTGTTTATTGTCTTGTCTTGCTTATTGTTATTGTCTTGTTTATAAGATGATTTATGTTCACTGTGGGCCTAGGGAGGGCTGCAATTTCAAATCCTGTGTGTGCAACTTGTACACACAGGACCTGTATATATATGTGAGAGTGAGAATATACTGTATGTGAGAGGAGAATGTATGTATGTGACAGGACCAGGAATGAATAATGTCTTGAATGGCCCCTCATACCAAACAGCCAGCCCGCACATTAGCCGGCATGACGGGCGGTACACAAGAACGCCACAGCAAACAACATGGGCCCCTGGCAGCAAGCTCTAAATAAAGGCAAGTAATCAGCGCTACAGACATTATTGAATCTTGAACTTAACATTACATCTGGAATACTATATCGGAAAACATGGAATTATAATAAAATCTGGAATGTGAACCCAAGATGGCATCATATTGTTTTCAATGGCCTGTGCTCACTGGTGCATCATGCCAAAGAAGATTTTTACTTCGATATTACTTCTTTAATACTGACCTTATCCCATAAAACATGTGGCATCAGAAACATGCTGTTCTGACCAACTACTGCGCTAGCTGCTAGAGCAGAGCTAGAGCCTGCTCAGAGTGGGGCTAGGCTAAGTAAGTTTTAGGCACTTTGACAATTTTTTGCAGCAGTACTAACTGATCTCTCTCTTTATGTCAGAAAGTGGTGAGCGAGCGGTGTCAACAACAAGAGACCTAAAGTAAGAGCATGAGGTCAGAGGGCAAGGGGACGGAAAGACTTTTATGGATTGACTGATGTCACCACTAACCAATAGTTAGAGTGCACTCAAGTGGCGGAGCCCGCCTGCAGGCTATACTGCCACAATAATGTCCTCTTTAATGAAAGGACACATTTAGGTCTTGAAGAATAATTCATTGAAATTATTTATTTTAGCTTCTGAGCGGTTATATTTTTATCCTTACTATTATATTGCCATCTGAATTACAATTATAATGTTCTAAAGAAGAAGAGGCCTTTTCAAGACCGTTCAACTACTTTTGACCATGCAAGACATGGAGATGTTTTTTATTATTATTATTATTATTATTATTAGGGACCGAGCCCGAAGGGGGACGAAGGTCCCTATTGTTGTTGCTTCGTTTCCGTATTATTAGGGACCGAGCCCGAAGGGGGACGAAGGTCCCTATTGTTGTTGCTTTGTTTCCGTATTATTAGGGACCGAGCCCCGAAGGGGGACGAAGGTCCCTATTGTTGTTGCTTTGTTTCCCTATTATTAGGGACCGAGCCCGAAGGGGGACGAAGGTCCCTATTGTTGTTGCTTTGTTTCCGTATTATTATTATTATTATTATTATTATTATTATTCTTGTTCATACACGCTGGGGCAATTTTGAGCATGTTCCCATGCTTCAAAACAAACAAAACTTTGCACGGGCATCACAAAGTGCTGCCAGTACGACCACACAAAGTCTCGTCCCTGGGGGACCTGGGGGTCCCTGGGAGACCCCCCACTGGGGGACCCCCAGTGGGGGGTCTCCTAGACCGTACCTCAGATGGGCATAAATTTTGGTAAGCATAATCTTAAGACGTTGGAGATGTTAAATTGCGAAGGATTTTCAAATAGGCGGTAATATGACGATACGGCGGATCGATAAAGTTAGGTATGGAATTTGAAACACTTCTCCTACACCGTACCTCAGATGGGCTTAAATTTTGGTGAACATAATCTTAAGACGTTGGAGATGTTAAATTGCGAAGGATTTTCAAATAGGCGGTAATATGACGATACGGCGGATCGATAAAGTTAGGTATTTATTGAATGGGAGTGATGAGTTATGAATGGGAGGTATTTGTTGCTAGGCAACGCCCTGATCAAAGGTCTTTGATCTTTGTACCTTTGATCTGATATAGCTGCAAGCAGCAATGTGGGGACAAGCATCGAAGGTTCATGTAGGCCTCAGCATGGAGGCCACATGCAGGGTCTGACAGGGTCTAACAGAGTCTGACAGGGTCTGACAGGGTCTGACAGGGTCTGTTCTGACAGGGTATCTACAATGTCATGGCCACGCCCAACAGGAAGTGAGATAATTGTGCCAGGCACACGAAATTTGGTATGGGTGTGCGTCTCAGTAAGACGAACAAACGCAGGTGCGAGGTCCCGACCAACGCCGCTTGCGGCTTTAATTATTATTATTATTATTATTATTGTTCTTGTTCACACTCGCTGGGGCAATTTTGAGCATGTTCCCATGCTTCAAAACGAACGAAACTTTGCACGGGCATCACAAAGTGCTGCCAGTACGACCACACAAAGTCCCGTCCCACAGTGACCCCCAGGAGCTCGATAGCGCCCCCTAGCGCGTTGTCTTTCGGGGCTGGCATACCGTTTAAGATAGGCGCACGAAATTCGGTAGGGACGTGTATCTCAATAAGACGAACAAACACCTCACTGCAATGTCATGGCCACGCCCAACAGGAAGTGAGATAATTGGGCTTTTGTGTGATTTTTGGGTATTGGACATAGAATGGAATTTGAAACACTTCTCCTACACCGTACCTCAGATGGGCTTAAATTTTGGTGAACATAATCTTAAGACGTTGGAGATGTTAAATTGCGAAGGATTTTCAAATAGGCGGTAATATGACGATACGGCGGATCGATAAAGTTAGGTATGGAATTTGAAACACTTCTCCTACACCGTACCTCAGATAGGCTTAAATTTTGGTGAACATAATCTTAAGACGTTGGAGATGTTAAATTGCGAAGGATTTTCAAATAGGCGGTAATATGACGATACGGCGGATCGATAAAATTAGGTATTTATTGAATGGGAGTGATGAGTTATGAATGGGAGGTATTTGTTGCTAGGCAACGCCCTGATCAAAGGTCTTTGATCTTTGTACCTTTGATCTGATATAGCTGCAAGCAGCAATGTGGGGACAAGCATCGAAGGTTCATGTAGGCCTCAGCATGTAGGCCACATGCAGGGTCTGACAGGGTCTGACAGAGTCTGACAGGGTCTAACAGAGTCTGACAGGGTCTGACAGGGTCTGACAGGGTCTGACAGGGTCTGTTCTGACAGGGTATCTACAATGTCATGGCCACGCCCAACAGGAAGTGAGATAATTGTGCCAGGCACACGAAATTTGGTATGGCTGTGCGTCTCAGTAAGACGAACAAACGCAGGTGCGAGGTCCCGACCAACGCCGCTTGCGGCTTTAATTATTATTATTATTATTATTATTCTTGTTCTTGTTCACACTCGCTGGGGCAATTTTGAGCATGTTCCCATGCTTCAAAACGAACGAAACTTTGCACGGGCATCACAAAGTGCTGCCAGTACGACCACACAAAGTCCCGTCCCCCAGTGACCCCCAGGAGCTCGATAGCGCCCCCTAGCGCGTTGTCTTTCGGGGCTGGCATACCGTTTAAGATAGGCGCACGAAATTCGGTAGGGACGTGTATCTCAATAAGACGAACAAACACCTCACTGCAATGTCATGGCCACGCCCAACAGGAAGTGAGATAATTGGGCTTTTGTGTGATTTTTGGGTATTGGACATAGAATGGAATTTGAAACACTTCTCCTACACCGTACCTCAGATGGGCTTAAATTTTGGTGAACATAATCTTAAGACGTTGGAGATGTTAAATTGCGAAGGATTTTCAAATAGGCGGTAATATGACGATACGGCGGATCGATAAAGTTAGGTATGGAATTTGAAACACTTCTCCTACACCGTACCTCAGATAGGCTTAAATTTTGGTGAACATAATCTTAAGACGTTGGAGATGTTAAATTGCGAAGGATTTTCAAATAGGCGGTAATATGACGATACGGCGGATCGATAAAATTAGGTATTTATTGAATGGGAGTGATGAGTTATGAATGGGAGGTATTTGTTGCTAGGCAACGCCCTGATCAAAGGTCTTTGATCTTTGTACCTTTGATCTGATATAGCTGCAAGCAGCAATGTGGGGACAAGCATCGAAGGTTCATGTAGGCCTCAGCATGTAGGCCACATGCAGGGTCTGACAGGGTCTGACAGAGTCTGACAGGGTCTAACAGAGTCTGACAGGGTCTGACAGGGTCTGACAGGGTCTGACAGGGTCTGTTCTGACAGGGTATCTACAATGTCATGGCCACGCCCAACAGGAAGTGAGATAATTGTGCCAGGCACACGAAATTTGGTATGGCTGTGCGTCTCAGTAAGACGAACAAACGCAGGTGCGAGGTCCCGACCAACGCCGCTTGCGGCTTTAATTATTATTATTATTATTATTATTCTTGTTCTTGTTCACACTCGCTGGGGCAATTTTGAGCATGTTCCCATGCTTCAAAACGAACGAAACTTTGCACGGGCATCACAAAGTGCTGCCAGTACGACCACACAAAGTCCCGTCCCCCAGTGACCCCCAGGAGCTCGATAGCGCCCCCTAGCGCGTTGTCTTTCGGGGCTGGCATACCGTTTAAGATAGGCGCACGAAATTCGGTAGGGACGTGTATCTCAATAAGACGAACAAACGCCTCACTGCAATGTCATGGCCACGCCCAACAGGAAGTGAGATAATTGGGCTTTTGTGTGATTTTTGGGTATTGGACATAGAATGGAATTTGAAACACTTCTCCTACACCGTACCTCAGATGGGCTTAAATTTTGGTGAAAATAATCTTAAGACGTTGGAGATGTTAAATTGCGAAGGATTTTCAAATAGGCGGTAATATGACGATACGGCGGATCGATAAAGTTAGGTATGGAATTTGAAACACTTCTCCTACACCGTACCTCAGATAGGCTTAAATTTTGGTGAACATAATCTTAAGACATTGGAGATGTTAAATTGCGAAGGGTTTTCAAATAGGCGGTAATATGACGATACGGCGGATCGATAAAATTAGGTATTTATTGAATGGAAGTGATGAGTTATGAATGGGAGGTATTTGTTGCTAGGCAACGCCCTGATCAAAGGTCTTTGATCTTTGTACCTTTGATCTGATATAGCTGCAAGCAGCAATGTGGGGACAAGCATCGAAGGTTCATGTAGGCCTCAGCATGTAGGCCACATGCAGGGTCTGACAGGGTCTGACAGAGTCTGACAGGGTCTAACAGAGTCTGACAGGGTCTGTTCTGACAGGGTATCTACAATGTCATGGCCACGCCCAACAGGAAGTGAGATAATTGTGCCAGGCACACGAAATTTCGTATGGCTGTGCGTCTCAGTAAGACGAACAAACGCAGGTGCGAGGTCCCGACCAACGCCGCTTGCGGCTTTAATTAGGGACCGAGCCCGAAGGGGGCGAAGGTCCCTATTGTTGTTGCTTTGTTTCCCTATTATTAGGGACCGAGCCCGAAGGGGCACGAAGGTCCCTATTGAAGTTGCTTTGTTTCTCTATTATTATTATTCTTGTTCTTGTTCACGCGCTTTTGGGCAATTTTGAGCATGTTCCCATGCTTCAAAACGAACGTGACTTTGCAGGGGCATCACTTAGGGCGGCAGCTACGCCTCCAAAAAGACCCGTCCCCTGGTGACCCCCAGGAGCTCGATAGCGCCCCCTAGCGCGTTGTCTTTCGGGGCTGGCATACCGTTTAAGATAGGCGCACGAAATTCGGTAGGGACGTGTATCTCAATAAGACAAACAAACGCCTCACTGCAATGTCATGTCCACGCCCAACAGGAAGTGAGATAATTGGCCTTTTATGAAATTTGACATATAATGGAATTTGAAACACTTCTCCTACACCGTACCTCAGATGGGCTTAAATTTTGGTGAAAATAATCTTAACATGTTGGAGATGTTAAATTGCGAAGGATTTTCAAATAGGCGGTAATATGACGATACGGCGGATCGATAAATTTAGGTATGAGTTATGAGTTATGGATGGGAGTTATTTATTGAATTTGGAGTTCCGTTTAAGATAGGCGCACAAAATTCGGTAGGGACGTGTATCTCAATAAGACGAACAAACGCCTCACTGCAATGTCATGGCCACGCCCAACAGGAAGTGAGATAATTGGCATTTTGTGTGATTTTGTAATATTGGACAGACAATGGAATTTGAAACACTTCTCCTACACCGAACCTCAGATGGGCTTAAATTTTGGTGAACATAATCTTAAGACATTGGAGATGATAAATTGCGAAGGATTTTCAAATAGGCGGTAATATGACGATACAGCGGATCGATAAACTTAGGTATTTATTGAATGGGAGTTATGAATTATGAATAGGAGGTTTTTATTGAATTTGGAGTTCTTCCTCAGACTAAAACTTCACAGGGTAATGTAGATGAGGACTACCAAGATTTTCATACCAAATAACTGGCAGTCTGACATAGCGCCCCCATATGACAGGCCAGTGAACTGTCAGAAAATGTACAGCAAATGAGCGTTTTAACACAAAGAGGATCGTGGGTGGCATACGATTTCAGCCAGACACACGAAAGTTGGTATGGGTGTGTATCTCACTAAGATGAACAAAATTGTAATTACAATGTCATGGCCACGCCCAACAGGAAGTGAGATAAAAAGACTTGTATTGCGATTTTGTGTGATAAGACATACAATGGATTTTAAAACACTCCTCCTACACCGTACATCAGATGGGCGTAAATTTTGGTGTACATGAGCTCAAGACAATGGAGATGTTAAATTGCGAAGGGATTTTTGATATCTTGTAAGATGACAAAATGGCGGCCTGATGAATTTTGCTACCATTTGAAAGTGCCAAATTCAATAGGAAGTGTGTCACCACTTCATTTTGAAACACTTCTCCTACAACGTACCTCAGATGGGCTTAAATTTTGGTGAACATAATCTTAAGACGTTGGAGATGTTAAATTGCGAAGGATTTTCAAATAGGCGGTAATATGACGATACAGCGGATCGATAAACTTAGGTATTTATTGAATGGGAGTTATGAATGGGAGATATTTATTGAATTTGGAGTTCTTCCTCAGACTAAAACTTCACAGGGTAATGTAGATGAGGACTACCAAGATTTTCATGCCAAATAACTGGCAGGCTGACATAGCGCCCCCATATGACAGGCCAGTGAACTGTCAGAAATCTACCGCTAGCTGAGCCCCTAACAGGAAAAATTGTCCGATATGGCTTACCATTTTTGCCAGGCACACGAAATTCGGTATGGGTGTGCGTCTCAGTAAGACGAACAAACGCAGGTGCGAGGTCCCGACCAACGCCGCTTGCGGCTTTAATTATTATTATTATTCTTGTTCTTGTTCACACTCGCTGGGGCAATTTTGAGCATGTTCCCATGCTTCAAAACGAATGAAACTTTGCACGGGCATCACAAAGTGCTGCCAGTACGACCACACAAAGTCCCGTCCCCCAGTGACCCCCAGGAGCTCGATAGCGCCCCCTAGCGCGTTGTCTTTCGGGGCTGGCATACCGTTTAAGATAGGCGCACGAAATTCGGTAGGGACGTGTATCTCAATAAGACGAACAAACGCCTCACTGCAATGTCATGGCCACGCCCAACAGGAAGTGAGATAATTGGGCTTTTGTGTGATTTTTGGGTATTGGACATAGAATGGAATTTGAAACACTTCTCCTACACCGTACCTCAGATGGGCTTAAATTTTGGTGAACATAATCTTAAGACGTTGGAGATGTTAAATTGCGAAGGATTTTCAAATAGGCGGTAATATGACGATACGGCGGATCGATAAAGTTAGGTATTTATTGAATGTGAGTTATGAGTTATGAATGGGAGGTATTTGTTGCTAGGCAACGCCCTGATCAAAGGTCTTTGATCTTTGTACCTTTGATCTGATATAGCTGCAAGCAGCAATGTGGGGACAAGCATCGAAGGTTCATGTAGGCCTCAGCATGGAGGCCACATGTAGGGTCTGACAGGGTCTGACAGGGTCTGACAGGGTCTGTTCTGACAGGGTATCTACAATGTCATGGCCACGCCCAACAGGAAGTGAGATAATTGTGCCAGGCACACGAAATTTCGTATGGCTGTGCGTCTCAGTAAGACGAACAAACGCAGGTGCGAGGTCCCGACCAACGCCGCTTGCGGCTTTAATTAGGGACCGAGCCCCGAAGGGGGACGAAGGTCCCTATTGTTGTTGCTTTGTTTCCCTATTATTATTATTAGGCCCGAGCGCTGAAGAGCGCATAGGGCCTATTGTAACTGTTCTGCGGTGCGAAGCACTGCAGAACCAGCGTGGAACGTGTGCAACGCGCTGGTAGGTGTCAATGGACCCCACGGGTGGGTTACTGGACGCGCGCCCTTTCCATTGATATATTTAGTGTCACCATTCGTGGCACTATATTGTTACTGTTCTGGTTTTTCTTATTCTTATTATTATTTTCCCGACCACTTTTTCAGGTTTCGGGTACTTCCCACGGACGAAAACTCACGAAATTTTGCACAAAATTCAAGAATGCCAAAAAAGGAATTTACAAATAATCTGTATTAAAAAATCTTAAAAAATGGCTCCACAGCGCCACCTCAAAAATCAAAATACATTGCGCCTATGGCTATACCCGATAAATGAACTTTGTCGTAGATAAACGAAATTCGGGTGGTGGATAGGTCATGTCGTTACGAACCAAAAAATATATTACGGCGTTGCTAGGCGACCAACAGGAAGTCAGCTATATTGGGCCGAGCACGCGACCCGGCACCGAGGGTGCATTTTCCTGTCCTCGTATTTTAACGAACTCCTCCTAGGGTTTTTGACCCAGACTCACCAGAATCGTGCTGTATCATCTAGACAAGTGGGACATTAAAAGTTGTTAAAAGCGTTCTAAAAGAGTGAACGGTGTTTCCGTGACAACGCCACAAATTTCAGGTTCGTTTTTGTGGCTCGCCATCAAATTCGACGAGTGATAATTCGCACATACTTTGGCCGATTTCACTCAAACTTCAATCGTTTGTGGACACCCCGGCCCTGAACAGATTGATATGAGAAAATCTGAAATAGGTGCTATAGCGCCACCTAGGGAGATTGCATGGAAGCGCAAAATTTTACTTTGTCGTAGACATACCAAATTTGGTACACTTATTCGTGACGGGGTATCGATCAAAAAACTTAATGAGGTCAACACGCCATGTCCCATCGTGTTGCCATGGCAACAGGCCAAACATCTGTCGTCGCCAATGGGACGCCCAGCATAAACTTTGTCGTAGCCATACCAAATTTGGTACACAGATGCATCATGGGATAAGGAACAAAAAAGTATATTATGCGGTTGCTAAGCGACCAACAGGAAGTCGGCCATTTTGGACCGAGCACGTGACCTGGCACCGAGAGCGCATTTTCCTGTCCTCGTATTTTAACGAACTCCTCCTTGGGTTTTTGACCCAGACTCACCAGAATCGTGCTGTATCATCTAGACAAGTGGGACATTAAAAGTTGTTAAAAGCGTTCTAAAAGAGTGAACGGTGTTTCCGTGACAACGCCACAAATTTCAGGTTCGTTTTTGTGGCTCGCCATCAAATTCGACGAGTGATAATTCGCACATACTTTGGCCGATTTCACTCAAACTTCAATCGTTTGTGGACACCCCGGCCCTGAACAGATTTCTATAAGAAAATCTGAAATGGACGATATAGCGCCCCCTAGGGAAGTGCAAAATTGTATTTTGTCGTAGACATACCAAATTTGGTACACACATTCGTGACAGGGTCTCGATCAAAAATCTCAATGATGACCCCGGGCATCTCCCATCGTGTTGCCATGGCAACAGGCCAAACATCTGTCCCTGCCATTAGGATGCCCGGCAAAAACTTTGGTGTAGCTACACCTAATTTGGCACATAGATGGTTCATGGGAATAGGAAAATGGCGCGTTAGCAGGGGGCTGCGAGTGCAAGCGAGGGCCGATCATCGCCGCTTGCGGCTATATTTATTATTATTATTATTAGGGACCGAGCCCCGAAGGGGGACGAAGGTCCCTATTGTTGTTGCTTTGTTTCCCTATTATTATTAGGGACCGAGCCCGAAGGGGGACGAAGGTCCCTATTGTTGTTGCTTTGTTTCCGTATTATTATTATTATTCTTGTTCATACACGCTGGGGCAATTTTGAGCATGTTCCCATGCTTCAAAACGAACGAAACTTTGCACGGGCATCACAAAGTGCTGCCAGTACGACCACACAAAGTCCCGTCCCCCAGTGACCCCCAGGAGCTCGATAGCGCCCCCTAGCGCGTTGTCTTTCGGGGCTGGCATACCGTTTAAGATAGGCGCACGAAATTCGGTAGGGACGTGTATCTCAATAAGACGAACAAACGCCTCACTGCAATGTCATGGCCACACCCAACAGGAAGTGAGATAATTGGCCTTTTGTGTGATTTTTGGGTATTGGACATAGAATGGAATTTGAAACACTTCTCCTACACCGTACCTCAGATGGGCTTAAATTTTGGTGAACATAATCTTAAGACGTTGGAGATGTTAAATTGCGAAGGATTTTCAAATAGGCGGTAATATGACGATACGGCGGATCGATAAAGTTAGGTATGGAATTTGAAACACTTCTCCTACACCGTACCTCAGATAGGCTTAAATTTTGGTGAACATAATCTTAAGACGTTGGAGATGTAAAATTGCGAAGGATTTTCAAATAGGCGGTAATATGACGATACGGCGGATCGATAAAGTTAGGTATTTATTGAATGGGAGTGATGAGTTATGAATGGGAGGTATTTGTTGCTAGGCAACGCCCTGATCAAAGGTCTTTGATCTTTGTACCTTTGATCTGATATAGCTGCAAGCAGCAATGTGGGGACAAGCATCGAAGGTTCATGTAGGCCTCAGCATGTAGGCCACATGCAGGGTCTGACAGGGTCTAACAGGGTCTGACAGGGTCTGACAGGGTCTGACAGGGTCTGACAGGGTCTGTTCTGACAGGGTATCTACAATGTCATGGCCACGCCCAACAGGAAGTGAGATAATTGTGCCAGGCACACGAAATTCGGTATGGGTGTGCGTCTCAGTAAGACGAACAAACGCAGGTGCGAGGTCCCGACCAACGCCGCTTGCGGCTTTAATTATTATTATTATTCTTGTTCTTGTTCACACTCGCTGGGGCAATTTTGAGCATGTTCCCATGCTTCAAAACGAACGAAACTTTGCACGGGCATCACAAAGTGCTGCCAGTACGACCACACAAAGTCCCGTCCCCCAGTGACCCCCAGGAGCTCGATAGCGCCCCCTAGCGCGTTGTCTTTCGGGGCTGGCATACCGTTTAAGATAGGCGCACGAAATTCGGTAGGGACGTGTATCTCAATAAGACGAACAAACGCCTCACTGCAATGTCATGGCCACGCCCAACAGGAAGTGAGATAATTGGGCTTTTGTGTGATTTTTGGGTATTGGACATAGAATGGAATTTGAAACACTTCTCCTACACCGTACCTCAGATAGGCTTAAATTTTGGTGAACATAATCTTAAGACGTTGGAGATGTTAAATTGCGAAGGATTTTCAAATAGGCGGTAATATGACGATACGGCGGATCGATAAAATTAGGTATTTATTGAATGGGAGTGATGAGTTATGAATGGGAGGTATTTGTTGCTAGGCAACGCCCTGATCAAAGGTCTTTGATCTTTGTACCTTTGATCTGATATAGCTGCAAGCAGCAATGTGGGGACAAGCATCGAAGGTTCATGTAGGCCTCAGCATGTAGGCCACATGCAGGGTCTGACAGGGTCTGACAGAGTCTGACAGGGTCTAACAGAGTCTGACAGGGTCTGACAGGGTCTGACAGGGTCTGACAGGGTCTGTTCTGACAGGGTATCTACAATGTCATGGCCACGCCCAACAGGAAGTGAGATAATTGTGCCAGGCACACGAAATTTCGTATGGCTGTGCGTCTCAGTAAGACGAACAAACGCAGGTGCGAGGTCCCGACCAACGCCGCTTGCGGCTTTAATTATTATTATTCTTGTTCTTGTTCACACTCGCTGGGGCAATTTTGAGCATGTTCCCATGCTTCAAAACGAACGAAATTTTGCACGGGCATCACAAAGTGCTGCCAGTACGACCACACAAAGTCCCGTCCCCCAGTGACCCCCAGGAGCTCGATAGCGCCCCCTAGCGCGTTGTCTTTCGGGGCTGGCATACCGTTTAAGATAGGCGCACGAAATTCGGTAGGGACGTGTATCTCAATAAGACGAACAAACGCCTCACTGCAATGTCATGGCCACGCCCAACAGGAAGTGAGATAATTGGGCTTTTGTGTGATTTTTGGGTATTGGACATAGAATGGAATTTGAAACACTTCTCCTACACCGTACCTCAGATAGGCTTAAATTTTGGTGAACATAATCTTAAGACGTTGGAGATGTTAAATTGCGAAGGATTTTCAAATAGGCGGTAATATGACGATACGGCGGATCGATAAAGTTAGGTATTTATTGAATGGAAGTGATGAGTTATGAATGGGAGGTATTTGTTGCTAGGCAACGCCCTGATCAAAGGTCTTTGATCTTTGTACCTTTGATCTGATATAGCTGCAAGCAGCAATGTGGGGACAAGCATCGAAGGTTCATGTAGGCCTCAGCATGTAGGCCACATGCAGGGTCTGACAGGGTCTAACAGAGTCTGACAGGGTTTGACAGGGTCTGACAGGGTCTGACAGGGTCTGACAGGGTCTGTTCTGACAGGGTATCTACAATGTCATGGCCACGCCCAACAGGAAGTGAGATAATTGTGCCAGGCACACGAAATTTGGTATGGCTGTGCGTCTCAGTAAGACGAACAAACGCAGGTGCGAGGTCCCGACCAACGCCGCTTGCGGCTTTAATTAGGGACCGAGCCCGAAGGGGGCGAAGGTCCCTATTGTTGTTGCTTTGTTTCCCTATTATTATTATTATTCTTGTTCTTGTTCACACTCGCTGGGGCAATTTTGAGCATGTTCCCATGCTTCAAAACGAACAAAACTTTGCACGGGCATCACAAAGTGCTGCCAGAACGACCACACAAAGTCCCGTCCCCCAGTGACCCCCAGGAGCTCGATAGCGCCCCCTAGCGCGTTGTCTTTCGGGGCTGGCATACCGTTTAAGATAGGCGCACGAAATTCGGTAGGGACGTGTATCTCAATAAGACGAACAAATGCCTCACTGCAATGTCATGGCCACGCCCAACAGGAAGTGAGATAATTGGCCTTTTGTGTGATTTTGGGGTATTTGACATAGAATGGAATTTGAAACACTTCTTCTACACCGTACCTCAGATGGGCTTAAATTTTGGTGAACATAATCTTAAGACGTTGGAGATGTTAAATTGCGAAGGATTTTCAAATAGGCGGTAATATGACGATACGGCGGATCGATAAAGTTAGGTATTTATTGAATGGGAGTGATGAGTTATGAATGGGAGGTATTTGTTGCTAGGCAACGCCCTGATCAAAGGTCTTTGATCTTTGTACCTTTGATCTGATATAGCTGCAAGCAGCAATGTGGGGACAAGCATCGAAGGTTCATGTAGGCCTCAGCATGTAAGCCACATGCAGGGTCTGACAGGGTCTAACAGAGTCTGACAGGGTCTGACAGGGTCTGTTCTGACAGGGTATCTACAATGTCATGGCCACGCCCAACAGGAAGTGAGATAATTGTCCCAGGCACACGAAATTTCGTATGGCTGTGCGTCTCAGTAAGACGAACAAACGCAGGTGCGAGGTCCCGACCAACGCCGCTTGCGGCTTTAATTAGGGACCGAGCCCCGAAGGGGGACGAAGGTCCCTATTGTTGTTGCTTTGTTTCCCTATTATTATTATTCTTGTTCTTGTTCACACTCGCTGGGGCAATTTTGAGCATGTTCCCATGCTTCAAAACGAACGAAACTTTGCACGGGCATCACAAAGTGCTGCCAGTACGACCACACAAAGTCCCGTCCCCCAGTGACCCCCAGGAGCTCGATAGCGCCCCTAGCGCGTTGTCTTTCGGGGCTGGCATACCGTTTAAGATAGGCGCACGAAATTCGGTAGGGACGTGTATCTCAATAAGACGAACAAACGCCTCACTGCAATGTCATGGCCACGCCCAACAGGAAGTGAGATAATTGGGCTTTTGTGTGATTTTTGGGTATTGGACATAGAATGGAATTTGAAACACTTCTCCTACACCGTACCTCAGATGGGCTTAAATTTTGGTGAACATAATCTTAAGACGTTGGAGATGTTAAATTGCGAAGGATTTTCAAATAGGCGGTAATATGACGATACGGCGGATCGATAAAGTTAGGTATGGAATTTGAAACACTTCTCCTACACCGTACCTCAGATAGGCTTAAATTTTGGTGAACATAATCTTAAGACGTTGGAGATGTTAAATTGCGAAGGATTTTCAAATAGGCGGTAATATGACGATACGGCGGATCGATAAAATTAGGTATTTATTGAATGGGAGTGATGAGTTATGAATGGGAGGTATTTGTTGCTAGGCAACGCCCTGATCAAAGGTCTTTGATCTTTGTACCTTTGATCTGATATAGCTGCAAGCAGCAATGGGGGGACAAGCATCGAAGGTTCATGTAGGCCTCAGCATGTAGGCCACATGCAGGGTCTGACAGGGTCTAACAGAGTCTGACAGGGTCTGACAGGGTCTGACAGGGTCTGACAGGGTCTGACAGGGTCTGTTCTGACAGGGTATCTACAATGTCATGGCCACGCCCAACAGGAAGTGAGATAATTGTGCCAGGCACACGAAATTTGGTATGGCTGTGCGTCTCAGTAAGACGAACAAACGCAGGTGCGAGGTCCCGACCAACGCCGCTTGCGGCTTTAATTATTATTATTCTTGTTCTTGTTCACACTCGCTGGGGCAATTTTGAGCATGTTCCCATGCTTCAAAACGAACGAAACTTTGCACGGGCATCACAAAGTGCTGCCAGTACGACCACACAAAGTCCCGTCCCCCAGTGACCCCCAGGAGCTCGATAGCGCCCCCTAGCGCGTTGTCTTTCGGGGCTGGCATACCGTTTAAGATAGGCGCACGAAATTCGGTAGGGACGTGTATCTCAATAAGACGAACAAACGCCTCACTGCAATGTCATGGCCACGCCCAACAGGAAGTGAGATAATTGGGCTTTTGTGTGATTTTTGGGTATTGGACATAGAATGGAATTTGAAACACTTCTCCTACACCGTACCTCAGATGGGCTTAAATTTTGGTGAACATAATCTTAAGACGTTGGAGATGTTAAATTGCGAAGGATTTTCAAATAGGCGGTAATATGACGATACGGCGGATCGATAAAGTTAGGTATGGAATTTGAAACACTTCTCCTACACCGTACCTCAGATAGGCTTAAATTTTGGTGAACATAATCTTAAGACGTTGGAGATGTTAAATTGCGAAGGATTTTCAAATAGGCGGTAATATGACGATACGGCGGATCGATAAAATTAGGTATTTATTGAATGGGAGTGATGAGTTATGAATGGGAGGTATTTGTTGCTAGGCAACGCCCTGATCAAAGGTCTTTGATCTTTGTACCTTTGATCTGATATAGCTGCAAGCAGCAATGTGGGGACAAGCATCGAAGGTTCATGTAGGCCTCAGCATGTAGGCCACATGCAGGGTCTGACAGTGTCTAACAGAGTCTGACAGGGTCTGACAGGGTCTGACAGGGTCTGACAGGGTCTGTTCTGACAGGGTATCTACAATGTCATGGCCACGCCCAACAGGAAGTGAGATAATTGTGCCAGGCACACGAAATTTCGTATGGCTGTGCATCTCAGTAAGACGAACAAACGCAGGTGCGAGGTCCCGACCAACGCCGCTTGCGGCTTTAATTATTATTATTATTAGGGACCGAGCCCGAAGGGGGCGAAGGTCCCTATTGTTGTTGCTTTGTTTCCCTATTATTATTATTCTTGTTCTTGTTCACACTCGCTGGGGCAATTTTGAGCATGTTCCCATGCTTCAAAACTAACGAAACTTTGCACGGGCATCACAAAGTGCTGCCAGTATGACCACACAAAGTCCCGTCCCCCAGTGACCCCCAGGAGCTCGATAGCGCCCCCTAGCGCGTTGTCTTTCGGGGCTGGCATACCGTTTAAGATAGGCGCACGAAATTCGGTAGGGACGTGTATCTCAATAAGACGAACAAACGCCTCACTGCAATGTCATGGCCACGCCCAACAGGAAGTGAGATAATTGGCCTTTTGTGTGATTTTTGGGTATTGGACATAGAATGGAATTTGAAACACTTCTCCTACACCGTACCTCAGATGGGCTTAAATTTTGGTGAACATAATCTTAAGACGTTGGAGATGTTAAATTGCGAAGGATTTTCAAATAGGCGGTAATATGACGATACGGCGGATCGATAAAGTTAGGTATGGAATTTGAAACACTTCTCCTACACCGTACCTCAGATAGGCTTAAATTTTGGTGAACATAATCTTAAGACGTTGGAGATGTTAAATTGCGAAGGATTTTCAAATAGGCGTTAATATGACGATACGGCGGATCAATAAAGTTAGGTATTTATTGAATGGGAGTGATGAGTTATGAATGGGAGGTATTTGTTGCTAGGCAACGCCCTGATCAAAGGTCTTTGATCTTTGTACCTTTGATCTGATATAGCTGCAAGCAGCAATGTGGGGACAAGCATCGAAGGTTCATGTAGGCCTCAGCATGTAGGCCACATGCAGGGTCTGACAGGGTCTAACAGAGTCTGACAGGGTCTGACAGGGTCTAACAGAGTCTGACAGGGTCTGACAGGGTCTGACAGGGTCTGACAGGGTCTGTTCTGACAGGGTATCTACAATGTCATGGCCACGCCCAACAGGAAGTGAGATAATTGTGCCAGGCACACGAAATTTGGTATGGCTGTGCGTCTCAGTAAGACGAACAAACGCAGGTGCGAGGTCCCGACCAACGCCGCTTGCGGCTTTAATTATTATTATTATTATTCTTGTTCATACACGCTGGGGCAATTTTGAGCATGTTCCCATGCTTCAAAACAAACGAAACTTTGCACGGGCATCACAAAGTGCTGCCAGTACGACCACACAAAGTCTCGTCCCTGGGGGACCTGGGGGTCCCTGGGAGACCCCCCACTGGGGGACCCCCAGTGGGGGGTCTCCTAGACCGTACCTCAGATGGGCATAAATTTTGGTAAGCATAATCTTAAGACGTTGGAGATGTTAAATTGCGAAGGATTTTCAAATAGGCGGTAATATGACGATACGGCGGATCGATAAAGTTAGGTATGGAATTTGAAACACTTCTCCTACACCGTACCTCAGATAGGCTTAAATTTTGGTGAACATAATCTTAAGACGTTGGAGATGTTAAATTGCGAAGGATTTTCAAATAGGCGGTAATATGACGACACGGCGGATCGATAAAGTTAGGTATTTATTGAATGGGAGTGATGAGTTATGAATGGGAGGTATTTGTTGCTAGGCAACGCCCTGATCAAAGGTCTTTGATCTTTGTACCTTTGATCTGATATAGCTGCAAGCAGCAATGTGGGGACAAGCATCGAAGGTTCATGTAGGCCTCAGCATGTAGGCCACATGCAGGGTCTGACAGGGTCTAACAGGGTCTGACAGGGTCTGACAGGGTCTGACAGGGTCTGACAGGGTCTGACAGGGTCTGACAGGGTCTGTTCTGACAGGGTATCTACAATGTCATGGCCACGCCCAACAGGAAGTGAGATAATTGTGCCAGGCACACGAAATTTGGTATGGGTGTGCGTCTCAGTAAGACGAACAAACGCAGGTGCGAGGTCCCGACCAACGCCGCTTGCGGCTTTAATTAGGGACCGAGCCCGAAGGGGGACGAAGGTCCCTATTGTTGTTGCTTTGTTTCCCTATTATTATTATTATTATTATTATTATTATTATTATTAGGGACCGAGCCCGAAGGGGGCGAAGGTCCCTATTGTTGTTGCTTTGTTTCCCTATTATTATTATTATTCTTGTTCTTGTTCACACTCGCCGGGGCAATTTTGAGCATGTTCCCATGCTTCAAAACGAACGAAACTTTGCACGGGCATCACAAAGTGCTGCCAGTACGACCACACAAAGTCCCGTCCCCCAGTGACCCCCAGGAGCTCGATAGCGCCCCCTAGCGCGTTGTCTTTCGGGGCTGGCATACCGTTTAAGATAGGCGCACGAAATTCGGTAGGGACGTGTATCTCAATAAGACGAACAAACGCCTCACTGCAATGTCATGGCCACGCCCAACAGGAAGTGAGATAATTGGGCTTTTGTGTGATTTTTGGGTATTGGACATAGAATGGAATTTGAAACACTTCTCCTACACCGTACCTCAGATGGGCTTAAATTTTGGTGAACATAATCTTAAGACGTTGGAGATGTTAAATTGCGAAGGATTTTCAAATAGGCGGTAATATGACGATACGGCGGATCGATAAAGTTAGGTATTTATTGAATGGGAGTGATGAGTTATGAATGGGAGGTATTTGTTGCTAGGCAACGCCCTGATCAAAGGTCTTTGATCTTTGTACCTTTGATCTGATATAGCTGCAAGCAGCAATGTGGGGACAAGCATCGAAAGTTCATGTAGGCCTCAGCATGGAGGCCACATGCAGGGTCTGACAGGGTCTGACAGGGTCTGACAGGGTCTGACAGGGTCTGTTCTGACAGGGTATCTACAATGTCATGGCCACGCCCAACAGGAAGTGAGATAATTGTGCCAGGCACACGAAATTTGGTATGGCTGTGCGTCTCAGTAAGACAAACAAACGCAGGTGCGAGGTCCCGACCAACGCCGCTTGCGGCTTTAATTATTCTTGTTCTTGTTCACACTCGCTGGGGCATTTTTGAGCATGTTCCCATGCTTCAAAACGAACGAAACTTTGCACGGGCATCACAAAGTGCTGCCAGTACGACCACACAAAGTCCCGTCCCCCAGTGACCCCCAGGAGCTCGATAGCGCCCCCTAGCGCGTTGTCTTTCGGGGCTGGCATACCGTTTAAGATAGGCGCACGAAATTCGGTAGGGACGTGTATCTCAATAAGACGAACAAACGCCTCACTGCAATGTCATGGCCACGCCCAACAGGAAGTGAGATAATTGGGCTTTTGTGTGATTTTTGGGTATTGGACATAGAATGGAATTTGAAACACTTCTCCTACACCGTACCTCAGATGGGCTTAAATTTTGGTGAACATAATCTTAAGACGTTGGAGATGTTAAATTGCGAAGGATTTTCAAATAGGCAGTAATATGACGATACGGCGGATCGATAAAGTTAGGTATGGAATTTGAAACTCTTCTCCTACACCGTACCTCAGATAGGCTTAAATTTTGGTGAACATAATCTTAAGACGTTGGAGATGTTAAATTGCGAAGGATTTTCAAATAGGCAGTAATATGACGATACGGCGGATCGATAAAATTAGGTATTTATTGAATAGGAGTGATGAGTTATGAATGGGAGGTATTTGTTGCTAGGCAACGCCCTGATCAAAGGTCTTTGATCTTTGTACCTTTGATCTGATATAGCTGCAAGCAGCAATGTGGGGACAAGCATCGAAGGTTCATGTAGGCCTCAGCATGTAGGCCACATGCAGGGTCTGACAGGGTCTGACAGAGTCTGACAGGGTCTAACAGAGTCTGACAGGGTCTGACAGGGTCTGACAGGGTCTGTTCTGACAGGGTATCTACAATGTCATGGCCACGCCCAACAGGAAGTGAGATAATTGTGCCAGGCACACGAAATTTCGTATGGCTGTGCGTCTCAGTAAGACGAACAAACGCAGGTGCGAGGTCCCGACCAACGCCGCTTGCGGCTTTAATTATTATTATTATTCTTGTTCATACACGCTGGGGCAATTTTGAGCATGTTCCCATGCTTCAAAACGAACGAAACTTTGCACGGGCATCACAAAGTGCTGCCAGTACGACCACACAAAGTCCCGTCCCCCAGTGACCCCCAGGAGCTCGATAGCGCCCCCTAGCGCGTTGTCTTTCGGGGCTGGCATACCGTTTAAGATAGGCGCACGAAATTCGGTAGGGACGTGTATCTCAATAAGACGAACAAACGCCTCACTGCAATGTCATGGCCACGCCCAACAGGAAGTGAGATAATTGGGCTTTTGTGTGATTTTTGGGTATTGGACATAGAATGGAATTTGAAACACTTCTCCTACACCGTACCTCAGATGGGCTTAAATTTTGGTGAACATAATCTTAAGACGTTGGAGATGTTAAATTGCGAAGGATTTTCAAATAGGCGGCAATATGACGATACGGCGGATCGATAAAGTTAGGTATGGAATTTGAAACACTTCTCCTACACCGTACCTCAGATAGGCTTAAATTTTGGTGAACATAATCTTAAGACGTTGGAGATGTTAAATTGCGAAGGATTTTCAAATAGGCGGTAATATGACGATACGGCGGATCGATAAAATTAGGTATTTATTGAATGGGAGTGATGAGTTATGAATGGGAGGTATTTGTTGCTAGGCAACGCCCTGATCAAAGGTCTTTGATCTTTGTACCTTTGATCTGATATAGCTGCAAGCAGCAATGTGGGGACAAGCATCGAAGGTTCATGTAGGCCTCAGCATGTAGGCCACATGCAGGGTCTGACAGGGTCTGACAGAGTCTGACAGGGTCTAACAGAGTCTGATAGGGTCTGACAGGGTCTGACAGGGTCTGACAGGGTCTGTTCTGACAGGGTATCTACAATGTCATGGCCACGCCCAACAGGAAGTGAGATAATTGTGCCAGGCACACGAAATTTCGTATGGCTGTGCGTCTCAGTAAGACGAACAAACGCAGGTGCGAGGTCCCGACCAACGCCGCTTGCGGCTTTAATTATTATTATTATTATTATTATTATTATTATTATTATTATTATTATTATTATTATTGCGTGAAGAGTCCCTCAGTCGTCCAGGTAGAATCCATGATAAAAGAAGAAATTCAATTTGTCAACTGGACAATGTTTGTTTGGTCGAAAACGTTTCGCCGCTCATCCGAGAGGCTTCGTCAGCTCTAATTAGAATGCTGGTAAGACACTTGCTTATATCTTGCTGCAGGGAGGAGCTAACTAGCTAACTACTTTCCGAAACTATCTCATTGGTTTCAGTCTTTTGTTTCTCTGGCGTCTAGATTACCATACCTATTCATCCCTACAATTATTCTATTATTCTATTATTATTATTATTATTATTAGTCTGAACATTGACCTTCTCACTGACTAGATAGCTCCACACTTTCTTTACACAGTGCATTATTTAGCGTTCTCACCATTTTGTAGTGGTCGCACGGAGGCTGGCACTCAGCAAGAAGGTTCTGGGTTCAACTACCAAGGACATTTCTGTGTGGAGTTTGCATGTTTTTACTTGTGGTTGGGTTTCCTCTAGGCATTCCAGGTTTACCCCATCAACCCAAAATAAGCACAACGTAAACTCTAAGGTAGTCCTGACCAAGACTAACTCAAGATCAAAATGGTTCTATTTAGCTGCATATGACTGAATTCTGCACTGTTCTCTTTTATTCTGTTTTTTAATTATTTCATTTCTCTGATGAAAAAAATTGAAGATGGGAGAATGCGTTTTTTTTTTTAATGCATATGCCATATTATCATATCAAGCTGTGAAAGCTGCCATATAATTAAAATGTACTGGAAACTTAGAGAACCACTTCCATAATAACATAAACACAAGAGTAATGAGATGGTGGACATGTGGAAAGTTTAAACAAACAAACTGGACTAAAAGGTCCTGGAGGAACAGAGAGGCATTTAATGAGTCCCTGTGGAGAAAGGACATCACCAAAACATCCCATAATAACCACACACACCCTTAGGACACATCCACACAAATATCAGTACATACTCAAGGGGCATCACAAAGAGGCTCATGCTGTAAGTGTTGTCTCCATGCACAGTTGTTTGTAACATTGGTCATTTTCAAGTGAGTAAACTTGGTGCTTCCCAGAGTGCACCAAGAGCTTGAAAGAAAGATGTTGTATTTGTGGATTTTCAAACACTGGCTCAAAAAGTATAATGCCTTAGATGAACTTCTAATGTAGTATAATGACCAGCATACTGTACATTCCTCTAGTTTCTTTGATCACACTAAATCAAGCTGGGAACTTCAGATAGTATATTTATAGTCTGCAGGTCATACCACTTCAAACAATAAAAATAGAAGCTAGCTACATTATTAAAAGGGCCCGCGCTCATTTCCGCACAGATGGTCTCTGTAGATACAAGTTTTTTGTGTCACAGATGCCTTTCAGGTCAATGCAGACATTGTGCTGAAGGGCGTGTCTGCAGTCATGAAATTAGGGGGTCACGTCTATATTCCCACAGCTCTATGTTCTCACATGTATAGGTGTATAGGTGTAGGTTAATGGTTAAAGGGATTTTTTTGCGTTTTTTTGATGCGAATCTGTATGGCATGCCCTTCAGCTGTGTCGTCCATTAACACTGACTTACCTCTGACTGTGTCCTCTGAGCCGAGTGCTGCTCCGGGTCTGTAGCTCACGAACGTAGGTCCGGTAAGTTAGCAGGGACATTTAATAAAGCTTGTTTTTATTCTCAAAACAATATTTGTCCAAAAAGTGTCACAATGATATATTTGTGTCACAAACAGTTGTCCGCGAAAAGTTCAGCAGTCTAATTCACATGGTGTTACTTTCTCTCGAGTCGTATCACTGATGTTTACAAGTGAACAGGCTAATAATACTAATAATACATGAGTTACAGAACCGGAGTAGAACTCGGCTCAGAGGACACGGTCAGCCGTAAGTCAGTGTTAATGGACAACACAGTTGAAGGGGATGCCATACAGATTCACATAAAAAAAAAAAAAAAACACTATCCCTTTAAGGTTAGGGCCTGGTTTTGAGATTCTGGTTAAGTTTAGGGCCAGGGTGACGAGAGTGGTTATGGCAGGGGTGTCCAAACTTTTTTCATCAAGGGCCACATATGATCAAAGGAGAAGTTCAATTTGTCAACTGGACAAAGTTTGTTTGGTTGAAAACGTTTCGCCGCTCATCCGAGAGGCTTCGTCAGCTTTGGCCCTCATGCTGGTTAGACCCTGTTTATATCTAGCTGCAAGGGAGGAGCCAACTACCCTGAACAAAGCTCTGAACCTATCCCCGCTACTCTCTTTTGTTTTACGAATTCCTCTGGCGTCTTGTATTAGCATATCTATCAGCCCTAGGCGGCGCTCACTACACTGAAATAGCTCGGAAACTATCAACTAATCTGTCTCTTTGTATTTCACTTTGTATTTCACTGTATTTCTCTTTGTATTTCACTTTGTATTTCAAGTTTCTCTAATAGGGAATTGGACGCCAGAGAAATTTGAAATACAAAGAGACAGATTAGTTGATAGTTTCAGAGCTATTTCAGTGTAGTGAGCGCCGCCTAGGGTTGATAGATATGCTAATACAAGACGCCAGAGGAATTCGTAAAACAAAAGAGAGTAGCGGGGATAGGTTCAGAGCTTTGTTCAGGGTAATTAGCTCCTCCCTTGCAGCTAGATATAAACAGGGTCTAACCAGCATGAGGGCCAAAGCTGACGAAGCCTCTCGGATGAGCGGCGAAACGTTTTCAACCAAACAAACTTTGTCCAGTTGACAAATTGAACTTCTCCTTTGATCATGGATTCTACCTGGACGACTGAGGGACTTTTCACGCAAGGGCCACATATCTAAACACAGGCGAAGCAGAGGGCCGATCGACTGGTGCTCAGGACAGTCAATAACTGAAATATCTGCATGTTTAACATGTTAGAATGAGCTTCAGTCCTTTATTCGTGCTAAGATCCTCAAAACTACACAATAAACAATAAATATTGTCTTATCAAAGTAGATTTTCAAAAAACTTGCAGTCAAAAGTTCTGCTCAAGGTCATTTGGGCTGATTCACCTGGAAGCCTGAGGGCCAAGAAAAATTTGTCTGAGGGCCACATTTGGCCCACGGGCCATAGTTCGGACATGCCTGGGTTATGGATGTCATCTGAAAAATATTTTAAATGTGAGAAAGGCTGTGGGAACACAGAACCCAGGGAACATAGGTACTTTCTTGAAATTTGGCCAGACGAAGTGTTGTGGATGTGTAAACCAAGCTCAACCTGGAATTTAGTGTTTCTTAGCAGCTTCTTATTTCCTCCTCCCTTTTTTATGTGATAGAATCCCTCTTTGTTTTGACACTAACAGACCATCCATCTCTGATTGGTTAATGTGCCTGTCAGTCACCGCCAGTTTAAATCTGGAAGACAGGATGGTTCCAGAACACACATCTCACAGGGTGTGCTTTTGGCTGGCCTCATAATAGATCTAATTTCTGATAGAAATGTGCATAGGTGACTCTGCATACCTGTGTATATTTACACCTCAAGTTACACCAGAGGTATCAAAACTGCCCCTGCAATGTTAACCCGTGTATATGCTATAGACTGTATAAGGAAGTGGAGAAAGGGAATGTGATGTCACCCTTAGCATTTGGCTCTAGTCAAGTGAAGCTCATAGAGAACAGGAATTGGTTTACGGACAAAATAATGAAATAAAGACACCAAGATTAAGTAGAGCGAGTTAATATGAACATTTTACGACCAAAATGACAAGACTGACAGCAGCAGTTATGGAAAGAGGGGCAAACTTTGTTATGCTTCTGAAAGTTTTGTATGACATGAGATTGTGAGAAAAGATATGAAAACAAAAGGAAAGGCAAAAAAGATGCTTCAACGCCTCCTGGTTAATGAGATTCAACCATCACAAATCTCTGTTGATCCTTGCAGCAGTTCATAGGTCAGAGATGAATGAATAATAGAGATTCTGATAATGATTAATGAGAGCGATCAGCCAATCAGATTGTCCAACAGATAACATTAAAGCACTGGATCTCCATTCGCTCTCTACACTCTCCACCTTCTCTAACATGAAATAATGTTATAATTATTCTTTGGTTGAAATCTTTTGCACTAAACTGTTTTGAGTCTAATTTGAAAACCATACCTGTAATGCTGAAAGGAATTACTATGGAAATCTATTGCTTTTTTGTGCATTCTGACAAAATGTTATTGACTGATTCTTGAAGTATTTATTTACTTTTTTTCCCAGATCATCAGAGAATAATACTGATGCCATATGTTCTTCGTGTCTATTTGGTATGAGATATGGTCTAATGATAGACTGTGTCTTTAATGCTTTGTTAAAGTGATTCAAACTTCTAAATCAGGGACATCTCTGAGGCCATAGACAGTGTTCAATACAGTAGCTCATTCAGGCACATACATTCCACAGAGCTTTGATTGAGTTTTCAAAGAGCCACTGTACCTTTTAATAAGGCTAATAAGTTAATAAGAAGAACGCTAGTTGTAGGTCTGTATCACACTCCAATGTTTTTTGAAGTTATGGTGTAGAATTAGCATTTGCAGTAAGTACTACCTATGATTAGTTGGGCTGAGGACCACAGTGGGACAGCCCTGTGCTAAATCATGATTTGGTTTGGCAAGACAGTGAATGAGATATTTAAAATTGTTCACACATATATATCAATCTAGACAGAATATTTCAATGATTTGATTGGTGTTTTGATGGCAACATTAAACCACTGATTTGATGTGATTGCATTGATGTTTAAGATTTCTGTGAGGCCTGGCTGTGTTTGCTAATTAGTTTGAAGAACTTACAAAGAAAATGACAAAAGTCATCTTCAGATATTCTCAAAATCCATTCTCCTATTAGGTCATTAAATCACAACTATTATTACAAATTCTCCATTTTTATGACAGAGGTTATTATAAGATTAAAGAAAATGTCACCAGTAGTCTTTTATTTAAATCATACGTACGACATACATACATACGTAATGTCAAACAAATGTGGGAAATTCTTAACAAAAAGTTCTAGAGAATACATTATTCAAATTGTTAGCACAGCTTCAATGAATGTGTCAGAATGAGATTATGGTGTAAAAGGTATTAAACAGTATAGGTGGAAAAACTATAGTGAAGTGAGTTCTTCAGTCTATATTCAGTTCACTGTATAGCGTCCCCTACTGGTGCTATGGCGAACGTCACCTCTCACACTATGTTTGAACTCAGCTGTTTCCTGGAGTTAGGTCGCCTGCGTCCTCTTCTTTTCCTGCCTTTGTCTCTCTTCTACTTCCTGTCTTTGGGGACTAACTTCCTGTTGATATTTGTGATTCTGCGGCACCACAGTCTGTACTCGCCCATGTGCCTCCTCATAGCAGGGATGGCCTGTGTGGATGGGGCCTTGCCTCTCCTGGTCCTGTCTCCACTCCTAGTCAGCTTCTTGTGGGGCTGGACACAGATGTCTCTGGGTGCCTGTTTGCTGCAGATGTTTGCGGCCCACCTCCTGGGGACCTTCCAGTCCACCATCCTGCTGTGGATGGCTCTGGACAGGTGCCTGGCGGTGGTGTGCCCATTGCGGTACAGTGCCAGGTTGTCTGGGAGGGTGTTGTTGGGTGTGGCGGTCCCTCTTGTGCTGAGGAATGTGGTTCTGATCTCAGGGCTGGTGGCCTTGGTGAGTAGGCTGCATTTCTGTGACTCTGTGCTGTTGAACTGTTTCTGTGAGCACATGGCTGTAGTGAGGCTGGCCTGTGGAGACACATCTCTGAACTCAGCTCTGGGACTCCTCACGATCGGCCTTGTCCCGGTGCTGGACTTCATCCTCATCGCTGCGTCCTATGTGGTCATCCTGACAACAGCTTTGAGCGGACGTGTCATCACCAAGGCGACAAACACTGTGGTGACGCACATCATTGTCATGTCCATTTCTTTGACCGTGATACTCGTGGCCTTCATCTCCTATCGCATCCAACACAAACTGCCACACACTGCCCGCCTGCTCTGTAGCGCCCTCTACCTGTTCTTGCCCAGTACCACCAACCCCCTGGCCTTTGGCATCCGGACTCAGGAGATACGCAAACAGATCCTTCATTTGCTCAGACCTGTGTTTTGTTTTAATTCAGTAAAGGCAAGCTGACAACAAGCTCAATACATTTTTCAGACCGGAGTTCTGTTTACTTTCTCCCCTGCTCTTCGCCCTGTACTCCACTGCACCTCCAGACATGATTCCTTATTCTATGTGTATGCCTTTTTTTTATCACAATTTACTATTTGTACTATTAGTATTCATTGCTTGAAGTTGCACCATATCACCAAGGGATCTTTTTACAATTCTATAGATCATTTTTATTTGGTTAGTAATGTAAATAGTAATTAAATTGTAATTAATTAATTATTTTCATTGATGTTTGTGCTTATTCTTCTCCGCTGCTCCACTTGGCCAAAACATGCTGTGTAGTATTTCATCTGATACAGCAGAGGGAACAATATATTGTTCAATGTCACTTTAAAGACATCCAAGCATATTAGGTCATATTGGGTCTAAACCAGGCCTATCCTAGGACTAAACCAGGACTAAACAAAGACCAAACAGGAATAGACCGTGAGCCAGGGCCTCAAAATATGGAAACCGTTACCGAAAAAGTGGCAAAGGCTATCATACCTTTTCTGAAAGCCTGGAATCTCAGCTTTTCAATGATGTATGATGGCCATCTGACAAGAGTAGCTGTTTTGAGTTATCACACATAATGTAAACTAAGGTAGAGAAAATAATGCGTATAAATCAAGCAGAACACTGACATAGCTGAAGATCTATATTGGACATATTGGAATATTTTATTTTGTTATGTTTGGTATCATTTTAAACAGGAGACTCTTGGCTTTCATTTAAAGCCTTTTGTGAACATTTTGGATAAGTACAGCCAAACCTGGAGCTCTTCAGACTTTTAATCACACACATTTTCCTGCCATTTCCGCCTAAGTCATCTTTTGTCTTTTAATCCTGTGGCACCAGGGAGCATCAGAGAAACAAAATCCAAATACTGAAATACTGGCAAGACCCTAAGGATTCAGAAAATGTATCACTTACCCATATTATCTGATTTGGAGGGGGTGATTTTTGGTCTTATATCAGACATGGCGTTTTTTCAAAGACAGAAACATTCTCAACATTGTGCCAAGACTTGGAGTCTTTCACACCATCTGTATGTTCTTGGGTGTGATTGGGAAGTGCTTCCAAGCTGCAGGCCTAAGGGACATATGCATTGAATCTGGAGCTGTGGCCGAGGGATCTGTCAGTGGTGTTTTGGATGGCCATAAGTACAATAGATCTCTGAGATTTCACAAAATCATGTATGAAGCCCTCCTGAGGCTGGTCTGGAATCAGTTTTCCCAGTGGCTCACAGAGATGTCCACAATCTCTTAGATATCCTGACCCTAGACTTGAGTGTCGTTTCTGAGGGTATATCATCAACCACTGTAGAAGAATCACTTGACCGTACAGTCTTCAGAAAGGTCCATTAGTACTTCTGTGAATTCCTGCAGCATCTCAGGTCTCTGCAAGGTCCACTGGCCAGCTGGATGTCATATATTAACATGGTGGAGGTTGTACTAAACCTTGTGAGGGCATCACGTGAAGGAAACTGGGCATTGCACATGGCTAGCATTTGATCAATCATCCCCTGGACCTTTGCCTATGATGATCTGAATTATGAAAGGTCACTCACTGCTTACTACTCAGAGATGAGCCACATTGAACATGAGAAACCAGATCTGTACATGTTTCTCTGTGAACGTGGCTTTTCGGCCCAGCTGAGTGCAACAAACACATTTGGCAGGGTTCCGATTGACCAGACCCTAGAGGAAACAGTCAGTCGGGACACTCAGACAGCTGGAGGCACAAAAGGGTTCAGCTTGAACCTAGCAGCTGTCTCAAGATATTATCTTACTGCTGAGTACAAAAGCACTTACCTGTCTATATTGAAAAGCTCCCTGGGACTCCAACAAAGTGACTGTTCTCACAAGGACCTTGGACAAAGCAGAATTGCCAAAGATGAAGAATACATTATAAGCATTGTGGATCTGTTGGATTCTAGTTGGATAAATCCATTTTCAGGTGGTGAGTACCTTGTTTCTCTGTCTACTGGAAGTACTGCACCAGCAGATGTTGCTGAAGACCTTCTGAATGCACACACCATTGGCATGAATGCCTACAGAACCTTCTCTGCTGAGCGTGTTGAGAGTAATCCTCCTGCAAAGCAGTTCCATGCACCACTCTCCAAGATGAAACTGAAAACATTCTCCTCAATGCAGGGAAAGGCAAAGACATGCAAAACAATAAAGAAGTTATCCTCAAAGCTGATAATCGAATATTTGGACAGATGGTACTGATTGCAAAGAGTAGACAGCTCAACCTGAAGGAGGTGTTCTCTCATCCGCTTGGACCACTTCCGTGGGCGTCACCAGACGGCAATGTGAGGAAGACTTGCAAATCCTCACTTGCCAAGCAACTGCTCAGGTTCCCATGTGTTGCTGAATCACTATAATAATTGTGCTGCCTCTTGGCCAGGTCGCCATTGTAAATGAGAACTGGTTCTCAATTGGTTTACCTGGATAAATAAAGGTTAAATAAAATAAAATAAATAAAAAATCATTGCCATTAAATTGTACCTGCGTAATAGATGGCATGGCACTTGTTCAGAAGCTGAACGGTGATGGCAAGACATTTGCTGATATTGCAGACTATGCCTTGTCCACTGTGCTAGCTGAAACAAGTCACAGCACCCGTGTTGACATTGTTTTTGATGTATATAATGAGGCTTCTATCAAACACATGGAGAGAGTTGCCAGAGGTGCAGACTCAGGCACAGAGGTCAAACAGATCACTGCAGGGCACAGAGTTCAGCAATAGAAGAAATTCCTACAAAGCAACAACAACAAAACAAATCTTGCTACCTTCTTGCTCAAAGAGTGGGGCAAAGAACAGTCTAGAACAAGACTCGGTGAAAAGGTTCTGTACACTACAACCAAAGATGAGTGTTACAAGCTGACCCAACAGGGAGTGCACAAGGTAGCAGACCTGTCATCCACTCAGGAAGAGGCTGACACCCGTATGCTGCTCCATGCTTGCCATGCTTCAAGGACTGGTCACAAATCTGGCATCCTTGTGTCTGATGACACTGATGTATTGGTGATAAGCCTGGCTACCAGTGACGCACTCACATGTGACCTGTTCCTGAAGACAGGGACAAAGAATCGCACCAGTTACATAAACATCTCACAACTCGCTCATGGTCTGGGTTCACAGTTGTGTCAGGCTTTGCCTGGTTTACACGCATACACAGGCTGCGACACTGTGTGCATTTGCAGGTTGTGGTAAAGTGTCAGCCCTAAAACTTCTTCAGAAGAATGAAAGGTTCTGTGAGACCTTTCAGAAGGTTGGGGCAGACTGGACAATGACACCTGAGTTGTATGCAGCCTTACAGGAGTTCACATGTCAAATGTACAGCTCCAAGTCCAGAATCACCAACATCAATGAAATGAGGTATGCACTGTTTTGTGCAAAGAAAGGCATAGAATCCTGGCAGTTACCTCCATGCTCAGATTCTCTCAGTAAGCACTGTCTCAGAGCTAACTATCAAGGTGCTATCTGGAGAAGATGCCTTGAGAACAACCCTGAAATTCCTTCCCCAGTTGAGCATGGGTGGTCTAGAGTGGACCAAGATGGTGACTTGCACCTCTCCATAGACTGGTTCAATCTCCATTGGTCCATAAGCAGTACTTGAGATTCTGTCCTGCTCATGCAAGAGGGACTGTGTTACTCCATCATGTCAATGTGTTGCCAATAACTTGGCCTGCACTGACCTATGCCATGCAAGACAGTGCAAAAACCAGAAGGATGACTTTGCTGATGAAGAACAATCCTATTCCTCTGATGAGGATTCCGACGAGGAATTTGATTAGTGTCGTGGCCTTGAATGATGCAATGCAATGTTATTTCCTTTATTTGTCATAGAGGGACATTGTACATTAATGGACATTTTACAAATAAATTGTAAATGCACCCAATTATAGCCAAAAGGCTAATTTCCATTGGTAGTCCCCCTGCCAAAAAAAGTATGGTGCCTTTTAATTAAAACAAGGTTATACACAAAAAAGTAAAACTACAATATATAAAACAGATACATTACATGTCTGTCTGTAAACCCCCACCCCCTCCCCCACACAACACACATGCGCACACACACACACACACACACACACACACACACCCAAACACACACACACAAACACACACGCCCACACACATACACATTACATGTCTATCTGTAACCCCCCCTCCCACACACAGACACACCCACACCCAAACATACACTCACAAGAAAGAATGTCATTGACCATGACTAAAGGTCATAACCTTGACCTTTTACAGTAATGGCAATGTCATAATTGGGGTTACCACACCTTAAAACATAGGAATCCATGTCTCATTTGTAATTTGTTATACCGTTTTTAGATTTTCAGCTATGTCAATGTTCTGCTTAATTTATAAACATTATTTTTTCAAACGCCATGTCTGATATAAGACCAAAAATCACCCCCTCCAAATCAGATAATATGGGTAAGTGATACATTTTCTGAATCCTTAGGGTCATGCCAGGATCCCTGGTGCCACAGGATTAAAAGACAAAAGATGACTTAGGCGGAAATGGCAGGAAAATGTGTGTGATTAAAAGTTTGAAGAGCTCCAGGTTTGGCTGTACTTATCCAAAATGTTCACAAAAGGCTTTAAATGAAAGCCCAGCGTCTCCTGTTTAAAATGATAGCAAACATAACAAAAAATATTCCAATATGTCCAATATAGATCTTCAGCTATGTCAGTGTTCTGCTTGATTTATACGCATTATTTTCTCTACCTTAGTTTACATTATGTGTGATAACTCAAAACAGCTATTCTTGTCAAATGGCCATCATACATCATTGAAAAGCTGAGATTAATTTAAAGGTGCATTATGTAACTTAGCTACAGGTCAAAAGGAGAAATTCAATTTGTCAACTGGACAAAAGCCGATTTTGGCACATTTTCATCCTGAGCTCATTTTTAATTCGAGCCACTCTGGAGAATGACCGTTTGTGACTGGACCACTGTACAGCCCGCCCCTGAGTCTAGCTCAGCTATTGGACACTCACTTCACAATATGGTCGCGACGCGCGATAGATTTGCATGGAGTTGTAGAGTTTTTCAAACAATGGTAGAAAATATTAATGAGAGCCCGGTTGGCTATCTGCCCCCTACATGATACCGCCAATATCCAATGTTGCCAATTTAGCGACTTTGTCGCTAGATTTAGCGACTTTTGGCCGTCTCTGTCGACTAAAACCTCATTTAGCAACTTAGCGCCTTTTTAGGTGAATCTGGCGACTTTAAAAAAACACATCTCTCGAGTGTTAAAATCATTGTTTTTCAATGTAACTTTAGCTCTGCTCCGCCACCAGAAGCTGATTTCATGGTTAAGCAGCACTGCACATTAGCCCCGATCTCGAAACTGTACCCTTTGGGATTGTCAATATAGCCATGTAGACACATTTTCTTGAGATCAGTGAGTTGTGCGTGACGTTATGACCATATGATCATAGTAATGTCAAGACGTAATCTAGCGACTTTTCAGAGAGCCAATAGCGACTTTTGGGGATTTGTTATTGGCAACAATACCAGTATCGTGCATAGTGCTCTGATCGTTCTGCTGCAAGTATGTGCGGTTGCGCACGTAAATTAAGTCACACAACTAGCATACCCTGGGCCTTAGGGCTCGCTGAAAGGACTTTCATTCAAAACCCTTGGTAAATCAGAGGCCCTTTGTAAGAACATTTCTCTCTTAACAGTATGCTCCCCCATTAGGGCTCTCCCTAAAGCCCCCACATAGCCAGAAGTCGTAACCCTTAGCAGGGGCTTTCATAATCATAGGGCCCTCTGAAAGCATGGGTTTGAGAATAGAGTTACGTTGGACCCCTCCTTGAGCCGCCACATTAACGTGGTGGAGGGGTTTGAGTGCCCGAAATATCCCGGGAGCTATGTTGTCGGGGGCTTTATGCCCCTGGTAGGGTCACCCAAAGCAAACAGGTCCTGGGGGACGGGTCAGACTAAGAGCGGTTCAGAAGCCCTTATGATGAGTTTCACATCAAGGTCAGATACGTCGCCCGGACTGGCGTTACTGGGCCCCAACCTGGAGCCAGACCTGGGGTGGGTGCTCGCCAGCGAGCGTCTGGTGGTCGGGCTTTTCCCCACAGGACCCGGTCAAGCGAAGCCAAAAGGAGCGGCATGGGGCCGTCCTCCTGTGGACCCACCACCCACAGGAGGATCCATAAGGGCCGGGTGCAAAGAGATCTGGGCGGCAGTCGAAGGCAGGGGCCTCAGCAGCCAGATCTCCGGACATGGAGACTAGCTCTGGGGACATGGAATGTCACCTCGCTGGGGGGAAGGAGCCTGAGCTTGTGCGGGAGGTTGAGCGTTACCGACTTGATATAGTTGGCCTCACCTCCACGCACAGCTTGGGCTCTGGAACCCAACTCCTTGACAGGGGCTGGACCCTCCATTTCTCTGGCGTTGCCCGCGGGGAACGGCGGCGGGCTGGTGTGGGCCTGCTCATTGCCCCACAGCTTAGCCGCCGAGTGTTGGATTTCACCCCGGTGAACGAGAGGGTCGCGTCCCTGCGCCTTCGGTTCGGGGACAGGTCTCTCACTGTTGTGTCGGCCTACGGGCCGAACAGCAGTGGAGAGTACCCGGCCTTCTTGGAGTGCCTGGAAGGGGTACTAGATAGTGCAGCAACCGGGGACTCTGTCGTTCTACTGGGGGACTTCAACGCCCACGTGGGCAACAACAGTGACACCTGGAGAGGGGTGATTGGGAGGAACGGCCTCCCTGATCTGAACCCGAGCGATGTTCTGTTATTGGACTTCTGTGCTAGCCACAGTTTGTCCATAACGAACACCATGTTCGAGCACAAGGGTGTCCATCAGTGCACGTGGCACCAGGACACTTTAGGACGGAGGTCGATGATTGACTTTGTAGTCGTGTTATCTGACCTCTGGCCGCGTGTCTTGGACACTCGGGTGAAGAGAGGGGCAGAGCTGTCAACCGATCACCACCTGGTTGTGAGTTGGGTCCGCTGGTGGGGGAGGAAACCGGAGAGACCTGGCAGGCTCAAGCGTATTGTGAAGGTCTGTTGGGAACGTCTGGCAGATCCCTCTGTCAGGGGTACCTTCAACTCACACCTCCAGGAGAGCTTCTCCCAGATTCCGGGGGAGGCTGGGGACATACAGTCCGAGTGGGCTTTGCTCTTGGCCTCTGTTGTCGATGCGGCCGCCCGTAGCTGTGGTCGTAAGGTCTGTGGTGCCTGTCATGGCGGCAATCCCCGAACCCGGTGTTGGACACCGCAAGTAAGGGATGTCGTCAGGCTGAAGAAGGAGTCCTATCAGGCCTTGTTGTCTCATGGGACTCCAGAGGCAGCTGACGGGTACCGGCGGGCCAAGCGTGCTGCAGCCCAGGCGGTCACAGAGGCAACTCAGGGTTGGGAGGAGTTCGGAGAGGCCATGGAGGAGGACTATTGGACGGCCTCAAAGAAATTCTGGCAAACCGTTCGGCGCTTCAGGAGGGGGAAGCAGTGCTTCACCAACACTGTTTACAGTGCGGGTGGGGAGCTGTTGACCTCGACTGGGGATGTTATCGGACCTTGAGGATCTCCTCAATCCCGCTGTCACGTCTTCCGAGGAGGAAGCAGAGGCTGGAGACTCGGGGTCGGACTCACTCATCACCCTGGCTGAAGTCACTGAGGTGGTTGGAAAGCTCCTCGGTGGCAAGGCCCCGGGGGTGGATGAGATCTGTCCTGAGTATCTTAAGTCTCTGGATGTTGTGGGGCTGTCTTATTAATAATAATAATAATAATAATAATAATAATAATAATAATAATAATAATAATAATAATAATAATAATAATAATAAATATAGCCGCAAGCGGCGATGATCGGCCCTCGCTTGCACTCACTGGGGGGGTGGCGCTAACGCGCCATTTTCCTCCCCTTTTTTCTAGCTGGATGCATGTGTGAGTTTGTGCGTTATCTGCATGTGTGTGTGTGTGTTGAATGCCTGGGGTTGAGGTGGGGAGGGGTTGTTTGTTTTGCCTTTTAATTTAAATTATTTTAAGAGGAGGGTCAATTATAAGCCTTTCCTGCACTGTTCTGTTATTTTCTCTTTCTTTTGTGTGTATTTTTGTTCTTTTAAATGCTGGGTGCAAACATTAATAAATAAATTGAATAAATAAAAATATGAGGACAGAAAATGGCGCCTTCAACACCAGGTCACATGTTCTACCCAATATGGTTGGTTGCCTAGCAACAGCGTAATATCTATTTTTTATTCCTATTCCCATGATGCATCTATGTTCCAAATTTGGTGTGGCTATACCAAAGATTTTGTCAGGTGTCCTATTGGCGGGGAGAGATGTTTGGCCTGTTGCCATGGCAACCCGATGAGGCATGGCATGTGGTCACCATTGACTTTTTTTCATTGAAAATATCCCAGGAATATTTGTACCAAATCTTGTATGTGTACGACAAAGTTAAATTTTGCAGTTCTATGCAATTACCCTAGGGGGCGCTATTGTGACCATTTTAGATTTTCTTATATCAATCTGTGTAGGGCTGGGGTGTCCACCACCGATTAAAGTTTGAGTGAAATCGGAGAAAGTATGTGCTAATTATGATTCGTCGAAGTTTGACAGGAAATGACGCCTTTGCCACCAGGTCACATGGTCTATCCAATATGGCTGGTTGGTTGCCTAGCAATGGTGTAATATACTTTTTTGTTCCTATTCCCATGATGCATCTGTGTACCAAATTAGGTGTGGCTACATCAAAGTTTTTGCCGGACATCCTAATGGCAGGGACCGATGTTTGACCTGTTACCATGGCAACATGATGTGAGATGGAGTGGGGGTGTCACTGTGTTTTTTGATCGAGACGATGTCCCGAATGTGTGGTCCAAATTTGGTGTGTCTACGGCAAAGTAAATATTTTCTATTCCATGCATTCTGCGTAGGGGGCGCTATTATGGCCATTTTCGATTTTCTTGTATCAGTCTGTGTAGGGCCGGGGTGTCCACCAACGATTAAAGTTTGAGTGAAATCGGCCAAAGTATGTGTGAATTATCACTCGTCGAAGATTGACAGAAAATGGCGCCTTCGCCACCAGGTCACATGGTCTATCCAATATGGCTGGTTGGTTGCCTAGCAACAACGTAATATACTTTTTTGTTCCTTTTCCCATGATGTATCTGTGTACCAAATTTGGTTTGACTCTGACAAAGTTTTTGCAGAGGATCCTAATGGCGAGGACAGATGTTTGGCCTGTTGCCATGACAACACGATGGGAGCTTGCACGGGAGCGTCATTGAGTTTTTTGATCGAGACCCCGTCACGAATATGTGTACTAAATTTGGTATGTCTACGACTAAGTAAAATTTTGCGCTTCCATGCAATCTCCCTAGGTGGCGCTATAGTGTCCATTTCAGATTTTCTTATATCAATCTGTTCAGGGCCGGGGTGTCCACCAACGATTAAAGTTTGAGTGAAATCGGCCAAAGTATGCGCGAATTATCCCTTGTCGAAGTTTGATGGCGAGCCGCAAAAACGAACACGAAATTTGTGGCGTTGTCACGGAAACACCGTTCACTCTTTTAGAACGCTTTTAACAACTTTTAATGTCCCACTTGTCTAGATGATACAGCACGATTCTGGTGAGTCTGGGTCAAAAACCCTAGGAGGAGTTCGTTAAAATATGAGGACAAGAAAATGCGCCCTCGGTGTCAGGTCACGTGCTCGGTCCAAAATGGCCGACTTCCTGTTGGTCGCCTAGCAACCGCATAATATACTTTTTTGTTCCTATTCACATAATGCATCTGTGTACCAAATTTGGTTTGGCTACGACAAAGTTTTTGCCAGGCGTCCCATTGGTGACGACAGATGTTTGGCCTGTTGCCATGGCAACACGATGGGACATGGCGTGTTGGCGTCATTGAGTTTTTTGATCGAGACCCCGTCACAAATATATGTACCAAATTTGGTATGTCTACGACAAAGTAAAATTTTGCGCTTCCATGCAATCTCCCTAGGTGGCGCTATAGCACCCATTTCAGATTTTCTTATATCAATCTGTTCAGGGCCAGGGTGTCCACCAACGATTAAGGTTTGAGTGAAATCGGCCAAAGTATGCACGAATTATCGCTCGTCGAAGTTTGATGGCGAGCCGCAAAAACGAACCCGAAATTTGTGGCGTTGTCATGGAAACACCGTTCACTCTTTTAGAACGCTTTTAACAACTTTTAATGTCCCACTTGTCTAGATGATACAGCACAATTCTGGTGAGTCTGGGTCAAAAACCCTAGGAGGAGTTCGTTAAAATACGAAGACAGGAAAATGCGCCTTCGGCGCCGGGTCGCGTGCTCGGGCCAAAATGGCCGACTTCCTGTTGGTCGCCTAGCAACGGCGTAATATATTTTTTGGTTTGTAACGACATGACCTATCCACCACCCGAATTTCGTTTGTCTACGACAAAGTTCATTTTTCGGGTATAGCCATTGGCGTAATGTATTTTGATTTTCCAGGTGGCGCTGTCGAGCCATTTTTTAAGATTTTTTAATACAGATTATTTGTAAATTCCTTTTTTGGCATTCTTGAATTTTGTGCAAAATTTCGTGAGTTTTCGTCGGTGGGAAGTACCCGAAACCTGAAAAAAGGGGGGGAGGAAAATAATAATAATAATAAATATAGCCGCAAGCGGCGATGATCGGCCCTCGCTTGCACTCGCAGCCCCCTGCTAACGCGCCATTTTCCTATTCCCATGAACCATCTATGTACCAAATTAGGTGTGGCTACACCAAAGTTTTTGCCGGGCATCCTAATGGCAGGGACAGATGTTTGACCTGTTACCATGGCAACATGATGTGAGATGGAGTGGGGGTGTCACTGTGTTTTTTGATCGAGACCATGTCACGAATGTCTGGTCCAAATTTGGTGTGTCTACAGCAAAGTAAAATTTTTCTGTTCCATGCAATCTCCCTAGGGGGCGCTATTACGGCCAATTGAGACTTTCTTATATCAATCTGTGTAGGGCCGGGGTGTTCACCAACGATTAAAGTTTGAGTAAAATCGGCCAAAGTATGTGCGAATTATCACTCGTCGAAGTTTGACAGGAAATGGCGCCTTCGCCACCAGGTCACATGGTCTATCCAAAATGGCTGTTTGGTTGCCTAGCAACGATGTAATATACTTTTTGTTTATCTTCCCATGATGCATCTGTGTACCAAATTTTGTTTGACTACACCAAAGTTTTTCCAGAGAATCCTAATGACAAGGACAGATGTTTGGCCTGTTGCCATGGCAACACGATGGGAGATGCTGCGGGGTCATCATTGAGATTTTTGATCAAGGCCCTGTCACGAATGTGTGTACCAAATTTGGTATGTCTACGACAAAATAAAATATTGCACTTCCCTAGGGGGCGCTATAGTGTCCATTTCAGATTTTCTTATAGAAATCTGTTCAGGGCCGGGGTGTCCACCAACTATTAAAGTTTGAGTGAAATCGGCCAAAGTATGTGCGAATTATCACTCGTCGAATTTGATGGCGAGCCACAAAAACGAACCTGAAATTTGTGGCGTTGTCACGGAAACACCGTTTACTCTTTTAGAACGCTTTTAACAACTTTTAATGTCCCACTTGTCTAGATGATACAGCACGATTCTGGTGAGTCTGGGTCAAAAACCCTAGGAGGAGTTCGTTAAAATACGAGGACAGGAAAATGCGCCCTCGGTGCCAGGTCACGTGCTCGGTCCAAAATGGCCGACTTCCTGTTGGTCGCCTAGCAACCGCATAATATACTTTTTTGTTCTGATTCGCATGATGCATCTGTGTACCAAATTTGGTTTGGCTACGACAAAGTTTTTGCCAGGCGTCCCATTGGCGACGACAGATGTTTGGCTTGTTGCCATGGCAACACGATGGGACATGGCGTGTTGGCGTCATTGAGTTTTTTGATCGATACCCCGTCACAAATATGTGTACCAAATTTGGTATGTCTACGACAAAGTAAAATTTTGCGCTTCCATGCAATCTCCCTAGGTGGCGCTATAGCACCCATTTCAGATTTTCTTATATCAATCTGTTCAGGGCCGGGGTGTCCACCAACGATTAAAGTTTGAGTGAAATCGGCCAAAGTATGCACGAATTATCGCTCGTCGAAGTTTGATGGCGAGCCGCAAAAACGAACCCGAAATTTGTGGCGTTGTCACGGAAACACTGTTCACTCTTTTAGAACGCTTTTAACAACTTTTAATGTCCCACTTGTCTAGATGATACAGCACGATTCTGGTGAGTCTGGGTCAAAAACCCTAGGAGGAGTTCGTTAAAATACGAAGACAGGAAACTCCGCCTTCGGCGCCGGGTCGCGTGCTCGGGCCAATATGGCCGACTTCCTGTTGGTCGCCTAGCAACGGCGTAATATATTTTTTGGTTTGTAACGACATGACCTATCCACCACCCGAATTTCGTTTGTCTACGACAAAGTTCATTTTTCGGGTATAGCCATTGGCGCAATGTATTTTGATTTTCCAGGTGGCGCTGTCGAGCCATTTTTTAAGATTTTTTAATACAGATTATTTGTAAATTCCTTTTTTGGCGTTCTTGAATTTTGTGCAAAATTTCGTGAGTTTTCGTCGGTGGGAAGTACCCGAAACCTGAAAAAAGTGTATAGGAAAATAATAAGAATAAATAATAATAAGAAAAACCAGAACAATAACAATATGGTGCCACCTATGGTGGCAATATATATATCAATGGAAAGGGCTCGCGTCCAGTAACGCACCTGTGGGGTCCATTGTCAATGACGAGCGCGTTGCGCTCGTCATTGACCTCATCGATTACTCACTTGCCCAATACACATTTTTGGCATTTACGATGATTAACGATTACAATTATGCCGCTTTCGCGGCAATGGGCAGTGCCAGTCTGTGCTATTGGATCCTATGAGTGTCACTATAGTGTGGCATTGAGTGTTTGGAAAAGGGAGAGCGCTTCGCGCTCTGGTTTTGTGGGCACACATGACATCGTGCACTGCGTGCACGATGTCATGTGTGCCCACAAAACAATTACAATTTTGCCGCCACGGGCGGTGCCACCGTGCCAGGTCAGCGGGCACCAGTCGTTGACATGAGTGCTAGGTGCTTAAAAAGGGGAGAGCGCTTCGCGCTCTGCTGCGTGCGCAAAACAAAGCGCTTCGCGCTTTGTTTTGCGCACGCTGGTGGGCCGAGAATGTTTTGGGGTGAACAATTACAATTTGGCCGCTATCGCGGCCACGGGCGATGCCACCTTGCCATGTCAGCGGGCACCAGTCGTTGACATGAGTGCTAGGTGCTTAAAAAGGGGAGAGCGCTTCGCGCTCTGCTGCGTGCACAAAACAAAGCGCTTCGCGCTTTGTTTTGCGCACGCTGGTTCTGCAGTGCTTCGCACTGCAGAACAATTACAATAGGCCCTACGCTTTAGCGCTCGGGCCTAAATATAGCCGCAAGCGGCGATGATCGGCCCTCGCTTGCACTCGCAGGGGGGGTGGCGCTAACGCGCCATTTTCCTATTCCCATGAGCCATATATGTACTAAATTAGGTGTGGCTACACCAAAGCTTTTGCCGGGCGTCCTAATGGCAGGGACAGCTGTTTGACCTGTTACCATGGCAACATGACGGGAGATGCCGCGGGGTCATCATTGAGATTTTTGATTGAGACCATGTCACGAATGTGTGGTCCATATTTGGTGTGTTTCTGGCAAAGTAAATTTTTCCTGTTCCATGCAATCTCCCTAGGGGGCGCTATTACGGCCAATTGAGATTTTTTTTATATCAATCTGTTCAGGGCCGGGGTGTCCACCTACGATTAAAGTTTGAGTAAAATCGGCCAAAGTATGTGCGAATTATCACTCGTCGAAGTTTGACAGGAAATGGCACCTTCGCCACCAGGTCACATAGTCTATCCAAAATGGCTGGTTGGTTGCCTAGCAATGGTATAATATACTTTTTGTTTATCTTCCCATGATGCATCTGTGTACCAAATTTTGTTTGACTATGCCAAAGTTTTTCCAGAGAATCCTAATGACAAGGACAGATGTTTGGCCTGTTGCCATGGCAACATGATGGGAGATGCTGCGGGGTCATCATTGAGATTTTCCTGTATTTCCTGGAAAATGTGTCTTTTTGAAGATAAGATAAGATAAGATAAGATATGCCTTTATTAGTCCCTCAGTGGGGATTTGCCCACATTTGAGATTGTGGCTGTTTTAAAAGTTTCATAAATTAAAATATGGCAGAATTAGATGACTACATAAAATTAGATTATGACATTTGTCACATAATTAATCCAAGATGATGGACTTCCATTTTGGCAGGGGGTGTGGTCACAATATATATATTTTTTGTTCTTCTTACCATGATATATGTGTGTACAAAATTTTGTTTAGCCACACCAGTGTTTTCGTCAGGCATCCTATTGGCGAGCCTGTTGCCATGGCTACACGATGGGACATGGCATGTGGGCATCATTGACTATTTTGAGACCATGTCACGAATGTGTGTACCAAATTTTGCATGTTACATTTTATAATATTTTGTTATTTCATACAGTCTCCTTAGGGGGCGCTATTGCGCCTATTTAAAGTTAATGTCCAGGGTTCCTTCAATCTGGTTTGAAAACCCTCCTTCTTCCTGATACGTCATGATACGTCATTGTGCGCATGTGCAGAACACACAGAGCCCCACATCAGAGAGGAGAGGAGAGGAGAGGAGATGGGAGGGGGAAGAAAGGGGAGGGGGGAATGCACACGCGGGGAAGGAGAGGAGGAGAGGAGAGGAGAGGAGAGGGGAGGGGGAAGAAAGGGGAGGGGGAAGAAAGGGGAGGGGGGACTGCACACGCGGGGAAGGAGAGGAGGAGAGGAGAGGAGAGGAGGGGGGAGGGGGAGGAAAGGGGGGGGAGGAATGCACACGCGGGGAAGGAGAGGAGGAGAGGGAGAGGAGGGGAGGGAGGGAGCTGCACGTGGGGGAGGGGTAGAGCCACACCCGAGCCACACCCAAGACACACACACTCAATCCATCTACACTTCTGATTGGCTGTTTGTGGCCTGGTAACAGCCAGACAGCCAATCAGCTGCACTGGTGGTGGGGTGATAGAAGAGTATAAGTAGGACCTAACAGGGTGTGGCCGACTGAACGTCTATGCTCTCTGCTATAGCACGTTCTCCTCTGCGACTTGAGTGAATCCTTTTTTGGACGATTCAAGAAGCTTTCACAACTCTATCTCGGATTTTACATCTCCATCTTGTGTGAAGATCGTGTCTTGGACCTAGAAAAGAAGAATCTTCTCATCTTGTGGATTACAGCTCTCCCGGACTTCTCTTCAACACATCTAAAGGTAGGAAAATTTTATTTTCTCTCTGTCTACTTTAGCCGTGTTGCAAACTGATGAATATTACGATTGTTCATAATGTAAGTTGAAAGAATTGTATTTTAACTGCATATATTTAGATTTGTTTTGTTTTAGATGTGATATTGGTCTAGTTTAGTCCTGTTTTAAACTTGGTGTAGAGTAGACCCACTTTACCCCTGCCTTTAGCTTAAACCTGGTTAAAGATCCCATGACATGGTACTTCTTGATGCTTTTATATGGCGCATTAGTGGTTCCCTAATACAGTGGTACCTCACCTTACGAAATTAATTTGTTCCAGAAGTGGTTTCGTAACGTGAAAAATTTGTAAGTTGAGTAGCTATTTCAATGGAAAAAGCCTGATTCGTTCCAAGGCCCCGATCCAAGGTTTTTTTTTTTTTATAGTGTAACTTTTTTATAGTGTAAGAATGTGTTCTGTCCTGATTGGTTTCTCAGACTCGATTTAAACTTTTCTCACGTTTTTCTCTCGTTTAAACACTCAAACTTTCATAGATTTTCAACAAAACGTATCAATATTGAAGTGTGGGGGGAAGCGGGAGGGGGGAGAAAACTGCACGGACACGTGTGATAGCGCACATGACCCGGCGCAGAGCTGACAGCAGGACTAGACCAAGATCTAAACCTGGACTGGACCAGGACTAAACCAGGACTAAACCAGGACTAAACCAGGACTAGACCAGGACTAGACCAGGTGGATTAAAGCGCCGCGTGCGGGTCTATTTCCTGGTTTCTCACGAGTCACAGCTGAGGCGGGGACCGCAGGCAGTCTGAGCGCATGTGAGCGTGGCTCCTCCTGGTTTAGTCCAGGTTTAGTCCTGGTTTAGTCCTGGTTTAGTCCAGGTTTAGTCCTGGTCCAGTCCAGGTTTAGATCTTGGTCTAGTCCTGCTGTCAGCTCTGCGCCGGGTCATGCTGCGCACACGTGACCGCGCAGTCCCCCCCACTTCAATATTGATACGTTTTGTTGAAAATCTATGAAAGTTTGAGTGTTTAAACAGAGACAAATGTGAGAAAAGTTTAAATCCAGTCTGAGAAAAGTGTATAATGTGTGTGGCTGAGCGCGCATATTTGAATTTTTGAGATTTCGCGTTTCGTAACTTGAAATTTCATTCGTATCTAGAGACAAAAATTTACCGTGAAGGCGTTTCGTAACTTGAAATTTTCGTTTGTTGGGTCATTCGTAAGGTGAGGTACCACTGTAAATGCTTTTTCTTATTTTATTTCATAGTGACACTAGAAAATGTGTATTAAAACTAATATTTGAATAGTCAGTTAGTCACAATTATTCAGCTGCGGGGGGTTAGGGGAGCTCACATTAACATTCAAAAACCCCAGAATAGTGAAAATTTCATGCCATGGGACCTTTAACAACTGCTTTAAAACAGCTGTACACAAGCTTTAAAACATATCTGATTACTACATTGCCGTATTACAATTTAAATGGTTCATTTTAACTTTCTTCAGATGCCTCGTGGAAAGTCATTCCGCCGTTCCCAGGCGGCTCGGCGAAGAATGGCAGAACGGCAGCAGCCGCCTGCTGTTTTTGAGCCTGACAAGAAGGTAAGTCCTTTTAACTCTAACAATATTACTAATAATAATTTTCTAGGGTTTGGCACTGGCTACCGCTTCCCAGTGCGTAACTGGCCAAAGTCTCTGGTCACTGGAAAGAGCCACAAGCTGGTGATCCCTCCGGAGCACCCTGACAAGAAGGTAAGACCTTTTAACTGTAAATGCAGTTTACAAAATCTTAACTTTCTTAAATCTTAATTTTTTCAGTTTGTTCTGGTTGTCGGGGCCTCTCATCTGCGACACTTCATCGATGGCTTTGCCCAGATACCACAGGGGAAGATCATCTTTGGTTTCAGCTCCACCCCGGGAGCTGCAGCCGCGGAGCTTGAGAGGGAGATCAGACACATACAGGTGGATCGTTCTCCCTCTCTTGTTCTGCTCACCGCTCCCTCCAACAACCTGACGGCCAGCAGGACCATCGATGAGGCTGCAGCCGACTTCGGTCGGTACCTTGCCACCGCTTGTAGCCGCTGGACAAAGGTACCATATTTCCAAAATTGTTTACTCCATGCGTGAAAAGTCCCTCAGTCGTCCAGGTAGAATCCATGATAACAGGAGAAGTTCAATTTGTCAACTGGACAAAGTTTGTTTGGTTGAAAACGTTTCGCCGCTCATCCGAGAGGCTTCGTCAGCTCTAATAAGAATACTGGTAAGACACTTGCTTATATCCTCCTCCCTACAGCAAGATATAAGCAAGTGTCTTACCAGTATTCTTATTAGAGCTGACGAAGCCTCTCGGATGAGCGGCGAAACATTTTCAACCAAACAAACTTTGTCCAGTTGACAAATTGAACTTCTCCTGTTATCATGTTTACTCCATGCACAATCTTTTAAAAAAGTACTGTGTTGACAAGAGGGTGTTGGGGTAAATACTATTGAGTCAATTAAGTTGTGTAGATTAACAATTCTTAGACTAGTAATTAATTAAGATAAGGTGTACACGTTCTCCCGTTTCTTCTCATTAGATAGCCTACTAATTTAGAACTGGTTTAATCAAGCTGTAATTCTGGCTTTAAAGGAAAAGTAACGTTATTTTACAATCTGAGCCTTCTTTCGGTAATAAAACAAGTCGTTTGACTCACCCATAGCACGTTGGTGTCATTTGGAGCTGTTTGGTAAAAGTTATGTTGTAGCGTATCCGTTAGCGTGAGTACTCGGGGCATTACTTTGCGGTCTCCAAATAACACAAACTTTAGCACTTTTCAAATCATAGAAGCCCGATGTCTTTAGTCTACGATTTCGTGTGGTCAAAAGTGGCCTGTAATCCGAGATTTAGCCATAGTTTCGAGTTGATGAGGATTGATTGATTGAGGTTGATGCTCTCAGCTCCCGGGACCCAAACATGAAACGCAAAGCTGAAAACTATGGATAAATCTCGGATTACAGGCCACTTTTGCTTCAAAAGAAATCGTAGATTAAGACATCGGGCTTCTATGATTTGAAAAGTGCTAAAGTTTGTGTTATTTGGAGACCGCAAAGTAATGCCCCGAGTACTCACGCTAACGGATACGCTACAACATAACTTTTACCAAACAGCTCCAAATGACACCAACGTGCTATGGGTGAGTCAAATGACTTGTTTTATTACCGAAAGAAGGCTCAGATTGTAAAATAACGTTACTTTTCCTCTAAACCTTGTTAGATCTTACTATAGTGCTGGTTTAGACTGGTCAAGTCCTTGCTTGAAACAGATTTGATTTGCTTTCTACTCTCTCATTTTAACAAAATATTTAAACTAAAATATTGTTTTGAGGTCTGTGTCCTGGATTTTCCACCTCGCCTAAATGTTGAGGTGGATTTGCAAAATCATCTGCGCCAGGAGTACCATCGTGTGGCGGCACGCATGAGTACGTGTGTCTCTATGTGTCTTTATGAAATCTCTCGTGTGTATGTGTATAACATTGTATGTATAACATTCTTTCTTTTTTTTTCTTTTACTGAAGGTATCAAGTACTACTCTATTGTGGATTACTTTCCAATGAACCGCCTCAACCTGTGGTGTAGGGATGGGGTAAGTAATATTCTGAAATGCAAGTATCTAATATGCAGTGGAAATGATAATTGTTTTCTTTTGTATCATTTGCAGGTCCATCTCAGTGATACTGATGGTGGCATGGACATGCTTGGCCAGTTGCTTTGGACTGTCTCACACCTACAGTTGGAGATGGACACCCCCAGACCATCCTCACAAGCTCCAGTGCCCTCCCCACCAACCAGGCAGGTCAAACCAGTGCTGGTTGTGACAGGCCCTGCCCCTCGGCCACGGCCACCACCTCCTGATGCCAATCAGATGGTGGTGGTCACACGGAAAAAGAAGGTGAGGCTAGTGTCTTGTCATAAGCTCATGAATGTACCTCATGAATTGTTTTTAAGATTGTTTTATTACTGCCCTTGCAGAAGAACCGACGTGAAAGCCCTGTGCACTCCCCAGGGGATTCTAAGAGGCTGGTTCACCAAGAGCAGGTTTGTTTGAGTGTGTGGCATTTTGGCAACACTTCCTAGAGTCTTATAATGTATTTAGATCAAACCTAATTTTAACAGGTGGAGTCAGTCTTTTCGATCCCGCTTTCACCGGTGTATTTCAGCACCGCCATTTTGAAAGAGATGGACAAGTTCATTCCATCTGACCTTGATGCTGAGTGCACTGCCTGCTTTTCTGTTGAAAAGAAGGTAAGGTTATTGAGTAGAAATGTTTTATGTTAAATAAAGTAAAATGTTTTCTGATCTGTATTTTATACTCAGTAATTGTTATTAAGACTGTTGTCATTAACATTTTATTACTGCTCTTACTTAAGGACCAGCCTGGAAGTTCTGCGCACTCCCCAGGGCTTCCCAAGAGGCGGCTGGTTCAGCAGAAGGTTTGTTTTGAGTGTCTGGCATTTTAAAAACACTACCTAATCTCATAATTTTGATACATTTTATATATAGAAATTTTGATGTATGGGAAATACTGTTTTATGCATTTATAGATATATTATTTTTTTCAGGCAACTCATGTCAGATGTTCTGAAGCTGCTGCCTCCAAGAGAAGCCAGCCCAAGCAGCAGGTATGTAAAATTCTGAAAAAAGAAGTGGAACAATTTCTGAATATTATTTCATCTTTGAATGGAATGTAAGAAGACGAGAACTGTAAATAAATACATTTATCGGTGCTAAGGTTAAGACTGTGAAGCCTGCATCAGCTTCAGCCCCAAAGCTGTGATGTGCCTGGCCAGATATGTGCCTTTTATGTAATACTGCACATGCAGTTGTTAAATAATAATATTTAATAAGAATTTGCTGTGTGGTCATAATTTTAATTTCTGGACATGGACAGCAGATGTCATACACTTTTGTCAACTTTGTTTCCCCACAAACTATTATGATACATAATGATAAGTAATAAATAAAATAAATAAAGTAACAGATAGAAAACATGAAAACCTTTTGACTGTATTATCAAAGAGCCTCAGACCAAAATTACATGAATGACAACATGAATTTTCTTGTTTTTGTTCTTCAGAAGGAGGTTGAAGTGGTGGGGACTCCTGAAACGTCACCTACCAGTGCTGCACACATGTTGCGTGAGGATCAGGTTGGTATTGTTAAAGGTCCCATGGCATGAAATTTTCACTTTCTGAGGTTTTTGAATGTTAATGTGAGCTCCCTTATCCTGTTTAGCCCCCCCCCCCTTCCGGCTAAAAGTTGTGAAATGTGTAAACTGAGCAATTGCGATCCTTTTCTGCGTTTGAAAAAAAGACAGCCCTTACGGGCGATTTTGGACAAGGGAATTTTCTGACATCACACTCGGGGAAAGGTTTCCACCTCCCGTCTGGATGTCACCCCCTGTGAGTGTTTTTTTCATGGGACAATACAGAGCTGGACTTGCAAATGGCTTCTCCATGTGAATTGGGACAGGGCTCATGTCTCCTTTCTTCCGTCCGCGTCTCCCGTTCCTCTGCTTACACACATGGAGCCAAACCAGGAAACTGTGTCTCTGTCTCTCTCCTCCTCATTTGCATTCAAGCAACATGCCCAGAATAAAGCGTTTAGAACCATATTTCTGAATAGGGCCTGAGAATTAAAATTTCTAATTAAAGAGATGAAATAATCACGTTCTACTTTTCGAGAATTATCAACACATATGAGTGAGGGGGTACTCGAGGTATGACAAAAAGGCTCAGGGGGTACACAAGACAAAAAAGGTTGGGAAACACTGATATACAGTATTAGGGAACCACTAAGGCGCCATATAAAAGCATCAAGAAGTACCATGTCATGGGATCTTTCAGTTTGAAATGTAGTATTACCACAGTAAACATTTTTTTTCATGCATTTGACAAATTTACTGATGTAGGTGGAGCCAGGAGTTGTGGGGGTGACGCCTGGAGCATCACCCACCAGTGCTGATGTGGACGCGCTCCCTGATGTGTTGGCGAAGAACCTGGTTTGTATTTACAATGATTAGGTGCAGCTATGTATTAAACATGTATGAAAGATAATCAGTGACAATAGTTTCACAGCAAATTATCTGACATGGGAAAAATAAGTTGTATTCAATTTATCATATTTACCCACCACCACAGGTTCTCATCAATAGTAATTTTAGATATAAGATATTCAGTGCATTTTTTTTTCATAGACTGAGAAGAGTCATCACATTCCATCCAAGATGACCAAGAAGACGAAGAGGACCAAGAACAGCGGTCCATGCATCTGCTGCTCTCCGGGTAAAGAAAAGCCAATTTGTGATGTTTCTTTTGGTGCTGGCTTGACTGAGATGAAAGCTGATCTCAGATCAGAAGCAGATCTCCAGTCTGGTAAGTCTGTGCCTCAGAACATCAGTGGATCATTTCACCAGGGGAATGATCGCTTCATGTATCCCGGTTTTCAGTGCGCACCAATAGCATTAGTTAGTCTTGCAAAGCATGTAGCATGTCCTGTGTCTTCATGGCAGAAGCAGGACCTGGATAGAGTCCTTGTTTTGGGTGATGCATTGTATGTATACTGCAGAGAGAACAGAAAGATTACCCCGGGGTCTTATATGATGCTTGTCTCAAATCTGCCAAAGGAATGGGACATTGAAGGTCAGACATTTCACTTTCAGTACGGTGACTGTGTTTCTGGTGTTGTTGGTCTAGATAGTGGGGAGCTCATTGATCAAGAGGTTCTTGTTAGTTTGGGAAATGGTTTAGAGAGAATGTTGTCACAGTATGACACTTGTCTGTTCACTTTATGCAAGACCACGTGTTCCATCATTCATGATAATGGTTTGTATGCTGTCGTTGATTCTCATTCTCGTAACAAAATTGGCATTGTAGACGCAGATGGCAGTAGTGTTGTGTGTTATTTCAGGTCTGTTTCTGAATTGCATTCTCACTTTTGTCATTTGGCTCATGTATTTGACAGCAGAGATAATTCATTTGAAATCAGTGGAGTTGTTGTCACGAAGGCAGATACAAATGTGATCATTAGAAAGCGGGCAAGGTCAACAGATTGCAGTGAACCTAGGGTTAAAGCAGGATCTCCAAAGAGTAAATGCATCCGCAGATCCAAAAAAGACAGAACTGATAAATCCAACAGTGAGGAGGTCATTGAAGGTGTTCAGTTTATTGGCCATGAACAAACTCCATTGTATTTCAATCCAATTGAGAAGGACATTTGCCAGGCTCTCTGCAAAAAAATCAATGTGGCTTTTGAACAATTAAATACCTCCCAATTGACAACAAACAGCTTTTTAGGTCTCCCATGCAAAAATGAATCCATTGTTGCTGATGGCAATTGTTATTTTCGGGCAATTTCACTTGCAGTGACTGGAACACAAAAGAATCACCGTAAAATTCGGCTTACAGTAGTAAAAGAACTTGAACAGAACGCTGTCAAGTACAAGAGTCTCTTGCGTCCTGGGTTTGTCTCTGTTGCTGAGTATATTGAAAAAAACAGAATCAAATATGTCAATAGCTGGGCTACAGAGTTTGAAATTCAGGTAACAGCTGACTATTTGGGGTTAAATATATTTACATTTTTAAATGGAAAATGGCTGCAGTACAAGTGTAATGGCAAATTGTTGTCAAGCCAAAGTATATACTTGGAAAACTGCAATAACAATCATTATGAAGTCGTAAAGTGTGTTAAAGATTCAGAGGGGAAAAGTTGTTGTGGCCTTTGTCAAACTGATCTTAATCAAAGTGGATACAGTTTTAGATTTCGGGAAATCTCTCTAGTAAATACTGAACATGCTAAACTGCTAAAACGCAGAGAGAAAGAGAGAGAAAAATTCAGAAAACGGTATGCACAGAAAGCTGTGTATAGACAGTATGCAAGATGTATAAATAGACAGAAATACTGGCAACAATTGAATGTTAGAAACAAGTTAAAAAACAGAAGTAAAGAAATGTATAAAGCAAACAAACTGCACAGAGACAAACTCAAGGCCATGAGCATTCTAAAATATACTACCAATAAGTCCCTCAAAGCAAGCGTTAAAGCTTACAGTAAAGAAAAATACAGTACTGATAAGTCCCACCAAGCAAGCGTTAAAGCTTACAGTAAAGAAAGATACAGTACTGATAAATCCCACCAAGCAAGCGTTAAAGCTTACAGTAAAGAAAAATACAGTACTGATAAATCCCACCAAGCAAGCGTTAAAGCTTACAGTAAAGAAAAATACAGTACTGATAAATCCCACCAAGCAAGCGTTAAAGCTTACAGTAAAGAAAAATACAGTACTGATAAATTGCACAGGGATAAAAAAAAGGCCCTAAGTAAGAAAAATTACCGGAAAAGTAATTTACATCGGGAGAGATTAAAAGCTGCAGGTAAAGAAAAATACAAAGACCCGGTATACCGAAAGGAAAAAATAATTAGTAGTAAAACCCGATATCATAATAGCGAAAACAAAAAGCGTATCCAAGAAACAATAAAAATGACCAAGAAACTCCACAAACTCAAATTAAAGGACTTAGAATATGTCATGGAGAGTTTCTTGACTAAAGTTGAGAAGGGCCCAGAATTCATCTGTTCTGTGTGCCATAGAATGTTTTTTGAAAATTCGGTTATACATTGCAACATGGATAACTATGCAAAGAAAGAAAAATCATTAATTGCAGCTAATAAGTGTATAAAGGACACATATTTACATACATGTAGCAGTCACTGTGTCAGTCCATGCCCGATAAAAACAACTGCCAAAGGTAAACTCTGGATATGTTATACCTGTCACCGAAAGATAAAAAGAGGTGACACTCCAGCTGAAAGTGCAGTTAATAACTTAGAACTAGACCCCATCCCAGAAGAACTGTCAAGCTTAAACAGTGTAGAAGAACTTCTGGTATCCCCCAATGTAGCAATGATGAAGATAATAGCTTTACCCAGAGGAGGGCAGAGAGCTTGTCATGGGCCAATAGTCTGCTGCCCTTCAAACCTAACTCAGACTGTAAACATTTTGCCGCGCTCTGACTTGGGTGGTGTATTGTTACCAGTAAAGCTAAAACGTAAACTGACATATAAAGGCCATTATGAATTTCAATTTGTTGATACAATTCGTATAAAAAATGCTATTAAGTGTTTAAAAAGGATAAATAAGTTTTTTAAGGACATACAATTTGATGAATCATGGATAAATGAATTTTCAAAAGAAGAGATGGATGAAGTCTTTCAAGATGATATGAGCGAATTTTGTGAAGACATAGACCCATTCCTTGATGACAAAATGCCAACTTCAGAGCAGGAAAATGAAAAAACTGAAGACGAAGTTCTAAATGATGAACTCTTGCATGACCAACAGCGATACTGTGTATTTCAGGACACTTGTTCTTTGCCCCTGGATTTAGGTCAAGAAATATTGGATCAGTACTTGGATGGTATTTTAAATCTGGCTCCAACAGAGGGTAACAATCCAGTGAAATTACTCTCAGATCGTGAGAATGAAGCCAAATGCTTTCCATGTCTCTTTCCCCTCGGTCAGTTTACGTTTCATGATAAGAGACCTGTACGGATAACTTTAATGCGTTATTTAAATAACAGAATAATGCATGCCGATGGACGATTTTCAAGGAGTTTACTGTATCTCTTTTATGCATACTACATATCCGTTCTTCAACAAGTAGTTTCAAGCGTATCCATTGCACTTCGAAAAGGTGATACAGTTACATTTTCTCAGGGCAATGAATCAAATATTAAAGAAACTCTGAGAACGATGCTGGAGCATGACAGTGGATACCGTTTTCTTAAACCTATAAGAGGAAGTCCAGCCTACTGGCAATCGGCGTCTAGTGATTTGGTAGCGATGGTGCGCCAGTTAGGGGTCCCAACCTGGTTCTGTTCATTTTCCAGTGCTGATATGCGCTGGAAAAATTTACTTAACACTATCCTGAGACATGAAGGTCGATTACAAACAGTAGAAGACCTAGAGTGGTCCGAGCGCTGTGAACTCTTAAGGCGTAACCCGGTAATCGCGGCCAGGATGTTTGACTATCGCTGGCATATATTTCTTAAAGAAGTACTAATGTCTCCGTCACATCCCATTGGTGAAATTATTGATTATTTCTATCGGGTTGAGTTCCAGCAGAGAGGTTCTCCTCATGTACACTGTTTGTTTTGGGTAAAAAATGCACCCAAACTTCATGAAAACACTGATGAAGAGGTGATCGAGTTTATCGATAAATACGTCACATGTGAGCTGCCAGCCGAGGACGATCCTTTGTATGAAGTAGTCACGTCTGTGCAGCAACATTCTAAGCGACACTCAAAAACTTGTAAAAAAAATAAAACACAATGCCGCTTTAATTTCCCGCGTCCTATATCTTCCCGTACTTTCTTTAAAAAATCTGAGCCAAAACCCAAATGCCCAAAATGTCACCCTGCCAAAACTGACGTTAGTACACGTGATAATCAGGTGGAGTGTATCTGCCATACAACAATGCCTACAGCACACGGTGTGGAGATGGTGTCCAATGTGAAAAAGATCAGCCTGATGGATAACTGTCCTTATGACTGTCCTGATGCTGTATTTGAATCCCTTGGGTTTAATCAGGAAGTATACGAAAAAGCATATAATTGTTTGGGAGGTCGCACACATATCGTTTTAAAGAGAAATATTTCTGAGATTTGGAATAATCAGTTTAGTCGATTTATCCTTAAAACGTGGAATGCTAATTTTGACATTCAGTATGTTGTGGATCCATACGCTTGTATTGTTTATATAATCTCATATATCTCCAAATCTGAAAGAGAAATGGGATTATTGTTAAGTATGGCCCAAAAAGAAGCCCGCAAAGGAAATTTAGATGCCAAAGGTGCCCTGAAAAAAATTGGTTCTGTTTTCCTTCATAACAGAGAGGTGTCTGCACAGGAAGCAGTTTATTTACTTACCAATATGCATTTAAAAGAATGTTCCAGAAAAGTTGTGTTTATACCCACAGGAGAGAACATAGTTAGAATGAGCAGGCCCTTAAATACCATTGATGAAACAGATCGAGAAGACGATATCTGGATGTTAAACATTATTGATAGATATAAGAACCGTCCCAACAATAGTGTGTTCAATGACATGTGTATGGCAACATTTGCATCTGAATATCGTGTACTAACAAAAGGTGAAAAATCTAAAAACTCAATCCCACTACAATTTGATCATGGATTTATTGTTAAACGCTCACGTACTCAAGCAGCAGTCATACGTTATGCGCGTTTTTCAAAAACAAAAAACCCAGAACAGTATTACAGAAGTATGATTGAATTGTTTGTGCCCTATCGTCACCATTTAAAGCCGGAAAGCTTCGCGTCGTTCTTGCAGTTTTATAAAAATGGTAATGTTCAGTTTTCCAATGGTCCAATGCGTAGCGTATGTTCTGTTGTAAAATCAAACAGGCGCAAATTTGAAACAGTTAAAGAAGATTTAGAGGAGCTCCAGAAAGAAGTTGACCTTAATCCAGATGTGGAAAATGCGTGGTCACGTTTATGCCCAGAACAAGAGTCTGAAAGAATGGACTGCATAAATGAAATGGAACATCAACGCCAAGGAAATCTTGAAGAAGAACCACTTGCCATTCCTGATTTAGCTGTATGTCAGGAAGAAATATTCCATTTAGAAAAGCGTAATAATATATTGAGTAGACAAGAGGGTTTGGATTTAGTTCGTACATTAAATCAAGAACAGTTGTCCATCTTTTATAAAATCCGTGCTTGGTGTTTGGATAAAGTAGCTGGTAATAATCCTGAGCCATTGCATGTATTTATTACTGGTGGGGCGGGGACGGGGAAAAGTCACCTGATAAAAGCAATACAGTATGAGGCAATGAGGTTATTGGCCCCTCTGTGCCGAAATCCTGATAGCATTAGTGTGCTGTTAACTGCACCAACTGGGATGGCAGCTTATAATTTAAACGCAGCTACTATCCACACAACATTTCACATTGGAACTTTTTTGAGTTTGCCCTACTCCCCTTTAGGTGAAGAGAAGTTAAATTCTCTGCGTGTAAAGTATTGTGATTTACAAATTTTGATTATTGATGAAATATCTATGGTTGATCACAATTTACTCACATATATTCACGGTAGGTTAAGACAAATCAAGCAAACAGGTGACTTTTCTCCATTTGGCAATGTAGCCATCATTGCTGTAGGAGATTTTTATCAATTGGCACCCGTTAAAGGGAAACCCCTATACAAAGACATTGAAGGCGTGAACTTCTGGACGAGTTTATTTTCATGTGTTGAATTAAGAACAATTGTCCGCCAAAAAGATGAAATATTTGCCAGTTTGTTAAACCGATTGAGAACTCGTTCTAGAACTACACCCATGTTAAGCAGTGACATTACAATTTTAAGACGCTGTGAAACTGGCGAGGAATCTGACACACTACACATTTTCCCAAGAAATCAACAAGTGGATGACTACAATGCCAAAAAACTTACCCGCACTTGCCCAGATTATGTTGAAATACATGCACAGGACTTTGGACTCAATAAGAAGACTGGGAAATTAGAGGCAAGGATAGTCCCCCATAGTGATGCGCCTTACACGTGCCTGTCAGAACAGTTATTATTGGGTAATGGTGCGCGTGTTATGTTATGTAAAAATATTGATGTAAATGATGGCTTAGTTAATGGTTTATGCGGTACAGTAAAAGATATAGTGTGGTCTAATGAAAGGTTTCCGGTTGCCGTTTATGTTTTATTTGATGATGTTAATGCTGGTGTTCAAAAAAGAAAGCGGTATATACCCCCAACACCAAATCTAATTGGATGCACACGCATTGAACCAGAGGAAGAACGAGCAAATAAAAAAGGTGGCATTCGTCGTCAGTTTCCTCTCAGACTTGCTTGGGCCTGTACTGTTCACAAGGTTCAAGGCATTTCTGTTGATAGTGCGGTCGTGTCCCTCGACAAAATTTTCACGGCCGGTCAGGCTTATGTCGCGTTGAGCAGAGTTAGAACATTATCCGGGCTCATAATCCAAAAGTTTGATCAAAAATCAATTTATTGCAATGATCATGTTAAATTTGCACTCCATTATATGCCATCCTTCATGACAGATTACATATCTAGGCCCATCACTAGTGTGCAAGACTTTACATTATTTTTGATGAATGTGCATGGATTACACAGACATGTGTCAGATTTGGCATTCGCTACACAGCCTTGGCAGCCTAACTGCATCGCTGTAACAGAGACGTGGCTAAGGGGTGACTCTTGTTTAGACACTGTTCATATAGATGGATTTCAGTTTCATAGTCGTCCCCGTAGTGATAGTTATAAATGTAGTACCGACCCAGCACTTGTGGATTTCTGTACGCAACAACACGGCGGAGTTGGTGTGTACTGTGACGTAAATGTAGCTTATGAAGTCACAGTACCTAATGTTGATCTAGAATGTGTAGCATACAACTGTTTGGCTTACAATATTTTAGTTGTTGTAATTTATCGTCCCCCATCTTATCCCATGTCATTGTTCATCAAAAATATGAAAAAGTTATTTAATTGGATACATTATAAAAGTGAAACAATTGTTATTGTAGGAGATTTTAATGACAATATACAGAAAGCCTCAAAATGGTCTAAATTTATGCTTGATCAAGGGTATAGTCAGCATGTTGAATGTCCTACAACAGAGAGAGGAACATTAATTGACCATGTATTTGTTAAAACGACAACCTTTGAGGTTCACTCTGTGGTGATGCCAACATATTTCTCTGATCATGAAGGGATTGCATGTTTTTTTAAGTATTTGACTAGTTAAATTATGTATCGCTGTTGGTCATTTATTTATTATACTATGTATTTATATTTTTTCTGTGTATCTAATCATGTAATAATCAATAATATAATCCAAAAATATATATAATAATCATGTGATTATGCTAATGCGATTGAAGCTTTGTACTTTTCTTTACTTAAATATTGGTTCTGTGTTTGATCTTTTGGTTTAATTTGGTCCAAGTCTGATGCTAGTTTTGTTCTGCATCAGTCCTTGTGTGATCCTGCTTTAGTCCTAGTGTGGTCATGGTTTAGTTCTGTTTTAATCATGGTGTTGTGCTGGTTTAGTCCTGCTTTAGACCTGGTTTAGTCCTGCTTTAGACCCGGTGTGGTCGTGGTTTAGTTCTGTTTTAGACCTGGTGTGCCGGATGAGTATGGTCCTTAGTGATGCTGTGTGCCTTACGCAGACCCCTGCTGTGGTAAATGTCCTGGATGGAGGGGAGACTGCTGCAATGATGACCTCTGCCGCTCGCACCACCCTCTGTAGTGCTTTGCGGCTCTGAGCAGTGCAGTTCCCATACCACACAGTGATGCAGCCCGTCAGCAGGCTCTCGATGGTACACCTGTAGAAGTTTGTGAGGATGCTGGTGTTCATACCAAACTTCCGCAACTTCCTCAGGAAGTAGAGTCTTTGTCTTTCTTAACCACAGTGTCTGTATGTAGTGTCCAGGACAGATCCTCAGTGATGTGTACCCCAAGGAAGGCTTTAGTCCTGATGTGGTTTGACTTGGTCCTGATTTAGTCCTAGAGTGGGGCTGGTTTAGACCTGCTTGTAGACCTGGCGTGGTTTGGTCCAGCTTTAGTCCTGATGTGGTTTGACTTGGTCCTGATTTAGTCCTAGAGTGAGGCTGGTTTAGACCTGCTTGTAGACCTGGCGTGGTTTGGTCCAGCTTTAGTCCTGATGTGGTTTGACTTAGTCCTGATTTAGTCCTAGAGTGGGGCTGGTTTAGACCTGCTGTAAACCTGGCATGGTTTGGTCCGGCTTTAGTCCTGATGTGGTCTGACTTGGTCCTGATTTAGTCCTAGAGTGGGGCTGGTTTAGACCTGCTTGTAGACCTGGTTTAGTCCTGCTTTAGACCCGGTGTGGTCGTGGTTTAGTTCTGTTTTAGACCTGGTGTGGTTTGGTTTGGCTTTAGTCCTCATGTGGTTTGACTTGGTCCTGATTTAGTCGTAGACTGGGGCTGGTTTAGACCTGCTTGTAGACCTGGCGTGGTTTGGTCCAGCTTTAGTCCTGATGTGGTTTGACTTAGTCCTGATTTAGTCCTAGAGTGGGCTGGTTTAGACCTGCTTGTAGACCTGCTTTAGTCCTGCTTTAGACCCGGTGTGGTCGTGGTTTAGTTCTGTTTTAGACCTGGTGTGGTTTGGTCTGGCTTTAGTCCTGATGTGGTTTGACTTGGTCCTGATTTAGTCTTAGAGTGGGGCTGGTTTAGACCTGCTTGTAGACCTGGTTTAGTCCGGCTTTAGACCTGGTGTGGTCGTGGTTTAGTTCTGTTTTAGACCTGGTGTGGTTTCGTCTGGCTTTAGTCCTGATGTGGTTTGACTTGGTCCTGATTTAGTCTTAGAGTGGGGCTGGTTTAGACCTGCTTGTAGACCTGGTTTAGTCCGGCTTTAGACCTGGTGTGGTCGTGGTTTAGTTCTGTTTTAGACCTGGTGTGGTTTGGTCTGGCTTTAGTCCTGATGTGGTTTGACTTGGTCCTGATTTAGTCCTAGAGTGGGGCTGGTTTAGACCTGCTGTAAACCTGGCGTGGTTTGGTCCAGCTTTAGTCCTGATGTGGTTTGACTTGGTTCTGATTTAGTCCTCCAAGTAGGTTTTTGAGTTCCTGACTAGGGGGGAATACCCAGAAGGTTATACCAAGTCTCAGAAGTTGAGCTCAAGGAGGCATTCTCAGAAGTTTACACTAAAGGGTAAGTAGGCAAAGGTGTGTTCAAATATATCCATGTCTGGGAAAATGTTGTTGTTTATCACTTTGTGATTGTTCACTGCAGATGGACAGCTCTTCTGATACTAGATACTAGAAGAGTGATCCAAATAAGGGATGAAGCCAGATCACTGTTCATTGAATTCCATTCATCACCAATTGAGGGACATGCAGCAATATGCTCCAGATTTTACAGGGTTGGCATCTCAGTGGATATTGACAGATGGGTATGTGTTGGATGTGATTTATTTCTGTGTTATGTTATGGACTCATTTTGTTCAGCCAATTAGATTAGGACATTATTAATTTGTTTATCATGACAATTTTCTTAAAGGTCTCGGAGTGTGGCAGATGCCAGAGAACTGGAAGATCTTTGGCTGTTGCACAGCCATTGCAAAGCAAAAGGTAAATGTATAGATGTAGTGTAATTGTAGTGTAAGCAAAAAAAAAATGTTGAGATTCCCTTGTTTACAAGATGTATTAATCATTTTTTGCATTGGTGAATAAAAGTAGCCATCTTCACTAAACTCCATTCACATATAATGTTTAATGACATTTGGCCTCATGTAAATGTACTAGGATTATAATGCAGTCAAGCCTTTCAGTCTCTGACAACTTTTTTTGTTACTTGTGATGGCCGTCACACCACAGCCACCTCCCCAGATAAGGTTACCAACTTAAAAGATACAAAATGTGGTCTTCACATTCTCAAGTGATAGCTGTAAGAGACGCTGTGATGGAAGGAGACTGCATTTTAAGATTAAAAATCAAGGTATTATCCCAAGACCTAGTTTTGACTTTCCCTAGTTAATAACAGAAGGTACTGTTCCAGACGTATATTTGAGAGAGTGTATTCACACCCCTTTGTCTCCAGTCTTTGTCTCCAGGCCCAGGCTCCAGGAACACGTTCATCAGCTCAGTGCTCTGATAGCTGGATGTTTCTTCAATGGAACATTTCAGCGTCTTAGAAAAGTAATGTATTTGTTTTGTTATTATCTCGCCTTGGTGTTTTGTATGTGATAATAGTGCTGTCTTATTTCTTTTCCATGCACACTTCAAATGCGGCCTGAAAACCGCCCTCGTTTCCATGGAGATTGGGCCGTGAATGAAGGGCACATCCGAGCACATTTCGCACCGTCATATATCCCATCATGCACCACGCGGCGGCAGACAGATGTTCGAAAATACAAAGCAAAAAGACCGTCCAGAGAGCGGAGAAAACGTGTGAGTACACGCTTTTAAGGAAATCATCACTAACACAACTGTAAACGAAAAAATACGTCCATAAACCACAAAACTATCAAATTAATTTGTTTTAATTTGTGTGAATCTCTGAGCTTTGAGCTAAAAGTTTTGCTAATAATCTACAGGTAACGTGATAAAAAGTCTGCTCAAACCTTCGTATTTGGACAGATTTACATCAAACACTAATAATGTTTTTCCTGTCAGAGGAATAGAAGACCACGGAGGGATTAATGAAGCTTCGACGAGGACGTTTTCATGGACACACATAAACACTTGGCCATTGTAGCTCGGAGGTAAGATAAAAACACATTATTTCATACATTAAACTTAAAAGACACAGTTTGACTATATCAAAGTTTATATTTACTTGTAAATCATGTAATATAAGCCTCCATCATATGCAGACAATACATTATCTGTTTTTTACAATCTGTAAATAACACTGGAAAGGTCAGATTTCAGATGGACATTAGGCTCATTGAACAGGTGCAGACACTGGTGTAGATACTAGACACTGTGTCTGTTATGTCCATCACATCTAATATAGCAATGAGAAAACAGTTTGAAATGTTTTATATGAATTTTCTTTTCTCATTTGCAGCCTCCACTGCTGGGGCCACAGAAGTGTTGGCTGATAAGATGCTCATGCGTCATGAAATGGGTCAAATGCAGATGACAAAGTAAAGCCAACAGTGCGCTGGAGCTGTGCTGACCCAGACTCCTGCCCCTGATTAGGTATGTTACATGTTGCTTTATTACTCCAGTTATAATAAGGACTGCAAATGAATCATGCTCATATTGAAATCATTATTTAAATGGTGAAAATACACCTTTCCCAAATGTGTGGGATTCCTCTATTCATTTATCTGTTTGATTTATACAAACGGCCTTTGGATCTGAATGTACATGTGAACATAGTTTTGTAGTTTTCTTAATGTGTGTGTCATTACAGGTTTTCACTGTTCAGGACAGGACTTTGAACCAATCAGACGTAAAGCCCATTCTGCTCCACCTCCTCCAGAAGACGAGGGATTCATCACACTGAGTGGTCCAAGTACATTGGGTCATGTCTCCACTGTACACACTGACTGTACAAGACCTGTGGGGTTTCCACTGACTGTACAAGACCTGTGGGTTCTCTGGTCACACCAGGCCTCCCTCCTGCTCGTGCGGTCTGCTGCTGTCCCTAATGTGTCCTAATAGTGATGTTTAGGTTTAACTTTTAATTTTCTAAAATAGTAAAATGGTAGTTTTTCATCTTAGCTGAGGAGCACCTAAACAGCTGAGGAAATGTCCCATGATAAATGTGGCCTTATATGACCTTAAAGGGATATGCCACCCCCAGGTCAAATTTGAGACTAAAATAAGTGGTGGAAAGCGTTTTCCTGCTCACCCAGCCATTGTCCGAGTCTGTCGCCACTGACCGCCGCGGTATCTGGTGCTCCTCCGCCTTAGACTGGAGTCTAACGTAGCCAGAGAAAGATTTCGGCCAAAAGGAATTAATTTGCTCGATGCGTTTCCCAATTACTTTGTGTGTAGTGCGCATTCATATCGAGTGCAAATAAATGTGCAAATCAACACGGAGAGCTTGCCTTGGTCATTTTGGGTGGGAACTATTTTCCAGTGCGTAAGAATACAGCCGTATCACGCACCACGTTGTGCAACAGGGGAACTCCCTTCCCGGTGCGTAACTGGGATTCCCCTGGTAGCGTGCTGCGTGATACGGCTGTATTCTTACGCACTGGAAAATAGTTCCCACCCAAAATGACCAAGGCAAGCTCTCCGTGTTGATTTGCACATTTATTTGCACTCGATATGAATGCGCACTACACACAAAGTAATTGGGAAACGCATCGAGCAAATTAATTCCTTTTGGCCGAAATCTTTCTCTGGCTACGTTAGACTCCAGTCTAAGGCGGAGGAGCACCAGATACCGCGGCGGTCAGTGCTGACAGACTCGGACAATGGCTGGGTGAGCAGGAAAACGCTTTCCACCACTTATTTTAGTCTCTAGACTGTGGGGAGATGCCCAAATTTGACCTGGGGGTGGCATATCCCTTTAACAAGTGTGTGAGACAAAACTGAAAACATATCATTTGCTCATAAGTTTATTTGAATGTTTTTCTGTCTATTCAAACATTTGAATCATGGTGAAATGTGCCACTTATTTGGGTCTCTTGATAACACTGCGCTGGAGCTGTATATAGTAATTACATGTACTATGAGAATATACTATTGTACTGCAGTTAAGCAGTGGTATTCCACCATATTTTGCAAAGATAATTTGTTCATTTTGGATTGTCACCTGCTTCAGCAAAAAGGGAACATAATTTGAGAGTACACTGACAGCTGTTTTTACTCACCTATAATTGCCTTGTATGTGTGTAATGGTTTAATGTTTGACTCTTCACATTATGATAAAGTATTTCCACAAGTTCCTTTAATTGTTTAATAAACCATCGTTTCTCAAAGGAGAGATGTCTTTATAAACTGACTTAAATGCATTCCCTGTATAAATGCTTTAGATGTGGTGTGGTTTGGACCGGCTTTCGTCCTGATGTCCTGGTTTAGTAAACCTGGTTTAGTCCTGCGTTAGACCTGGTGTGGCGCTGGTCCTCGCTCTCTCTCTCTCCCTATCTCTCTCTCGCACTCTCTATCTCTCTCCCTGTCACTCACTTATTTATTTAGACATCATCAATTTCTTAAGATGCAAAATGTTTACGGGTGCATATTTAAGGGAGAATGTGATCAATCCAAGGTGCATTACTGTTTGTCACAAATCATAATGTCATGTAATGTAATTTTGTGCTTCCAAACATGTTGATAAATATGTGCACCAAATTCAGTTTGTTGACAACACATTTTGTGTTGGCGCATGGATGTGTATTTCTGCCAACATAATCAGACATGGGATGTGGCAATGATTTACTTTTTCCATCAAGAGTCAATTTTTCCATCATGATGTGACAAAGTATGTGCAAATTATGATTATAACACAAAAACTTGCATTACAGGAGACATGAATGGTGCATCTATGACAAAATGGCATATGGTCAAAAGCACAGTATATTTTGATTTTATAGGGGTGCTATCACGGTCTTCTGGTTTGGGAGGGGGGTGGGGGGTATTTTGCTTTGTTCCTATTGGTGGTTTGCAGATTCTAGAGTGTCATGATGTCATATTCCCAGGTGGGGAGCAAAAGCCAGTTTTTCCTGTTAATTATATTGCATTTTCTTATGAAATATCCATAAGCAGGGTTTCTGCTGGACATTAAAAAGCATTAACAGTCATTTAATGTTTTTAATAGGCATTAATTTCGACAGAATCCAATCGAAATTAAGGCCTTATTAAAAAACATTAAATAAAATTTCAAGCAGGATTAAAAAATATATAGTATTGATAACCGGGATTAATTGTGTTGTGTGCCTTTAAGGGGTTTGCTGGTGTGCGCGTGTGTGTGTGGCACATGTGGGTTAGAAGTTAATAACTAAGAAAGAGTTGAGTTGCTGGGGTGTTGCACTGTGAAAATTTTGGGGTACATGACTACAAAAAGTTTGGGACCCATTTCTCCAAGAGGAGTATTTTAAAGGTATCCTTTAGTTATACACTGGCTGAATGTGTGTCTTCATTTGTTTGTTGTGTATGTCCCAGCAACATTATAGTGAGTCTGGGGCAGTCATTTTGGCAGGAAAGATTTTCAATAAATGCATTGATCCCTAACACAAAATATATTAGGTTCAAAACACCCAATGATATTACAGTAAATAAGCTTTATAAATGATTTGCCTTATAATAACTATAGGTTCTTGTCATTTTGCTGAATTGTCACAAAATGATCACAGTTGACAAGATGAAAGCTTAAAAGCACTCTGCAAGTGTTCTGGTGGAGGGTCCGTCACCTGCTTGTTGTCTATCATTGCTCTGACTGGAAAGTTCCATAGTATGACAATAAACAGCTCGAACTTACATGTATTAAATCACAGGTGGTTTTATTTTGTGTGTGTGTGTGTGTGTGTGTGTGTGTGTGAGTGAGCTGGGTGCACGTGTGAATTTGTGTGTTATCTTATTTTAAGAGGAGGGTCACTCAAGCCTTTCTTCCACTGTTCTGTTTTTTTTTTTTTTTAGTTTATGTGTATTTTTGTCCTTTTAAATGCTGGGTGCAAACAATAAATAAATTGAATAAATAAAAATATGAGGACAGGAAATGGCGCATTCGCCACCAGGTCACATGGTCTATCCAATATGGCTGGCATCCTGTTGGTTGCCTAGCAACGGCGTAATATACTTTTTTGTTCCTATTCTCATGATGCATATATATACCAAATGTGGTGTGTCTATACCAAAGATTTTGCAGAGGATCCTAATGGCGAAGACAGATGTTTGGCCTGTTGCCATGGCAACACAATGGGAGATGGCGTGGGGGCGTCATTGAGTTTTTTTTTTTTTATCAAGACCCTGTCACAAATATGTGTACCTCATTTGGTATGTCTACGACAAAGTAAAATTTTGCACTTCCATGCAATCTCCCTAGGGGGCGCTATAGTGCCCATTTCAGATTTTCTTATATCAATCTGTTCAGGGCCGGGGTGTCCACCAACGATTAAAGTTTGAGTGAAATCGGCCACAGTATGTGCGAATTATCACTCGTCGAATTTGATGGCGAGCTGCAAAAATGAACCCAAAATTTGTGGCGTTGTCACAGCAACACCGTTTGATTTTTTTAAAAGCTTTTAACAACTTTTAATGTCCCACTTGTCTAGATGATACAGCACGATTCTGGTGAGTCTGGGTCAAAAACCCTAGGAGGAGTTCGTTAAAATACGAGGACAGGAAAATGCGCCTTCGGCGCCAGGTCGCGTGCTCTGGCCAATATGGCCGACTTCCTGTTGGTCGCCTAACAACGGCGTAATATATTTTTTGGTTCGTAACAACATGACCTATCCATCACCCGAATTTCATTTGTCTACGACAAAGTTCATTTTTCGGGTATAGCCGTAGGCGTACCTTTTAATTTCAATTATTTGAAGAGGAGGGTCAATCATAAGCCTTTCCTGCACTGTTCTGTTATTTTCTATTTCTTTTGTGTGTATTTTTGTTCTTTTAAATGCTGGGTGCAAACATTAATAAATAAATTGAATAAATAAAAATATGAGGACAGAAAATGGTGCCTTTGACACCAGGTCACATGGCCTATCCAATATGGCTGGTTGGTTGCCTAGCAACAGCGTAATATATATTTTTTATTCCTATTCCCATGATGCATCTATGTACAGAATTTGGTGTGGCTATACCAAACTTTGTCGAGCATCCTATTGGCGGGGACAGAGGTTTGGCCTGTTACCATGGCAACACAATGTGAGATGGCATGGGGGTGTCACTATGTTTTTTGATCAAGACCATGTCACGAATGTGTGGTCCAAATTTGGTGTGTCTACGGCAAAGTAAAATTCTTCTTTTCCATGCAATTACCCTAGGGGGCGCTATTATGGCCATTTCAGATTTTTTTTTAATGTCAATCTGTTCAGGGCCAGGGTGTACACCAACGAGTAAAGTTTGAGTGAAATCAGCCAAACTATTAGCACATTATCACTCGTCCAAGTTTGACAGGAAGTAGCGCCGTCACTACCAGGTCACATGGTTTATCCTATATGGCTGGTTGGTTGCCTAGCAATGGCGTAATGTACTTTTTTGTTCCTCTTCCCACGGAAACACCGTTCACTCTTTTAGAACGCTTTTAACAACTTTTAATGTGACACTTGTCTAGATGATACAGCACGATTCTGGTGAGTCTGGGTCAAAAACCCTAGGAGGAGTTCGTTAAAATACGAGGACAGGAAAATGCGCCTTCAACTCCGGGTCGCGTGCTCAGGCCAATATGGCTAACTTCCTGTTGGTCGCCTAGCAACCGTTTAATATACTTTTTTGTTCCTATTCCCATGATGCATCTGTGTACCAAATTTGGTTTGGCTACGACAAAGTTTTTGCCTGGTGTCTCATTGGTGATGACAGATGTTTGGCCTGTTGCCATGGCAACACGATGGGACATGGCGTATTGGCGTCATTGAGTTTTTTGACCGAGACCCCGTCACGAATGTGTGTACCAAATTTGGTATGTCTACGACAAAGTAAAATTTTGCTCTTCCATGCAATCTCCCTAGGTGGCGCTATAGCACCTATTTCAGATTTTCTTATATCAATCTGTTCAGGGCCGGGGTGTCCACCAACGATTAAAGTTTGAGTGAAAACGGCCAAAGTATGTGCGAATTATCGCTCGTCGAAGTTTGATGGCGAGCCACAAAAATGAACCTGAAATTTGTGGCGTTGTCACGGAAACACCGTTCACTCTTTTAGAACGCTTTTAACAACTTTTAATGTCCCACTTGTCTAGATGATACAGCACGATTCTGGTGAGTCTGGGTCAAAAACCCTAGGAGGAGTTCGTTAAAATACGAGGACAGGAAAATGCGCCTTCGGCACCGGGTCGCGTGCTCGGGCCAATATGGCCGACTTCCTGTTGGTCGCCTAGCAACCGGTTAATATACTTTTTTGTTCCTCTTCCCATGATGCATCTGTGTACCAAATTTGGTTTGGCTACGACAAAGTTTTTGCCTGGCGTCCCATTGGCAAGGAGAGAAGTTTGGCCTGTTGCCATGGCAACACGATGGGACATGGCGTGTTGGCGTCATTGAGTTTTTTGATCGATACCCCATCACGAATATGTGTACCAAATTTGGTATGTCTACGACAAAGTAAAATTTTGCGCTTCCATGCAATCTCCCTAGGTGGCGCTATAGCACCCATTTCAGATTTTCTTATATCAATGTGTTCAGGGCCGGGGTGTCAACGAACGATTAAAGTTTGAGTGAAATCGGCCAAAGTATGCGCAAATTATCGCTCGTCGAAGTTTGATGGCGAGCCGCAAAAACGAACACGAAATTTGTGGCGTTGTCACGGAAACACCGTTCACTCTTTCAGAACGCTTTTAACAACTTTTAATGTCCCACTTGTCTAGATGATACAGCACGATTCTGGTGAGTCTGGGTCAAAAACCCTAGGAGGAGTTCGTTAAAATACGAGGACAGGAAATTGCGCCTTCGGCGCCGGGTCGCATGCTCGGGTCAATATGGCCGACTTCCTGTTGGTCGCCTAGCAACAGCGTAATATATTTTTTGGTTCGTAACGACATGACCTATCCACCACCCGAATTTTATTTGTCTACGACAAAGTTCATTTTTCGGGTATAGCCATAGGCCCAATGTATTTTGATTTTCTAGGGGGCGCTGTCGAGCCATTTTTTAAGATTTTTTAATACAGATTATTTGTAAATTCCTTTTTTGGCATTCTTGAATTTTGTGCAAAATTTCGTGAGTTTTCGTCCGTGGGAAGTACCCGAAACCTGAAAAAAGGGGTTAGAAAAATAATAATAATAAGAAGAAGAAAAACCAGAACAATAACAATATGGTGCCACCTATGGTGGCAATATATATATCAAAGGAAAGGGCTCGTGTCCAGTAACGCACCCGTGGGGTCCATTGTCAATGACGAGCGCAGACCTCATCGATTACTCACTTGCCCAATACACATTTTTGACGTTTACGATGGTTAACGATTACAATTATGCCGCTTTCGCGGCAATGGGCAGTGCCAGTCTGTGCTATTGGATCCTATGAGTGTCACTATAGTGTGGCATTGAGTGTTTGGAAAAGGGGAGAGCGCTTCGCGCTCTGGTTTTGTGGGCACACATGACATCGTGCACTGCGTGCACGATGTCATGTGTGCCCACAAAACGATTACAATTTTGCCACCACGGGCAGTGCCACCATGCCAGGTCAGCGGGCACAAGTCACTGACATGAGTGCCACTATGCTTGGAAACAGGAGAGCGCTTCGCGCTCTGTTGCGTGAGCTGAGACAGAGCGCTTCGCACTCTGTCTCAGCTCACACGGGCCGACAATGTTTTGGGGTGAACAATTACAATTTGGCCGCTATCGCGGCCACGGGCGGTGCCACCGTGCCAGGTCAGCGGGCACCAGTCGTTGACATGAGTGCTAGGTGCTTAGCGCTTTGTTTTGCGCACGCTGGTGGGCCGAGAATGTTTTGGGGTGAACAATTACAATTTGGCCGCTATCGCGGCCACGGGCGATGCCACCGTGCCAAGTCAGCGGGCACCAGTCGTTGACATGAGTGCTAGGTGTTTAAAAAGGGGAGAGCGCTTCGCGCTCTGCTGCGTGCACAAAACAAAGCGCTTCGCGCTTTGTTTTGTGCACGCTGGTTCTGCAGTGCTTCGCACTGCAGAACAGTAACAAAAGGCCCTACGCTTTAGCGCTCGGGCCTAATAATAAGAAGAAGAAAAACCAGAACAATAACAATATGGTGCCACCTATGGTGGCAATATATATATCAATGGAAAGGGCTCGTGTCCAGTAACGCACCCGTGGGGTCCATTGTCAATGACGAGCGCGTTGCGCTCGTCATTGACCTCATCGTTTACTCACTTGCCCAATACATATTTTTGGCGTTTACGATGGTTAACGATTACAATTATGCCGCTTTCGCGGCAATGGGCAGTGCCAGTCTGTGCTATTGGATCCTATGAGTGTCACTATAGTGTGGCATTGAGTGTTTGGAAAAGGGAGAGCGCTTCGCGCTCTGGTTTTGTGGGCACTCATGACATCGTGCACTGCGTGCACGATGTCATGTGTGCCCACAAAACGATTACAATTTTGCCGCCATGGGCGGTGCCACCGTGTCAGGTCAGCGGGCACCAGTCGTTGACATGAGTGCTAGGTGCTTAAAAAGGGGAGAGCGCTTCGCGCTCTGCTGCGTGCGCAAAACAAAGCGCTTCGCGCTTTGTTTTGCGCACGCTGGTGGGCCGAGAATGTTTTGGGGTGAACAATTACAATTTGGCCGCTATCGCGGCCACGGGCGATGCCACCGTGCCATGTCAGCGGCCACCGGTCGTTGACATGAGTGCTAGGTGTTTAAAAAGGGGAGAGCGCTTCGCGCTCTGCTGCGTGCACAAAACAAAGCGCTTCGCGCTTTGTTTTGTGCACGCTGGTTCTGCAGTGCTTCGCACTGCAGAACAGTAACAAAAGGCCCTACGCTTTAGCGCTCGGGCCTAATTATGGAGTCAGGGGGATTGAGTGCTGTGCAAATGTTGGGGAAAATGTAATCTGTTTCTCTCAAAAGAAATTGACAAGGTTTCAAAAAAGTGGGGTAAACGCACCAAGAAGAATCCATCCCCCTGTCCAGAAGGTGGCACATTTGACTTGGAGAAATGTGTGGAAATGGAGGTTTTAGTTAGAAATTACAAAGCTAAAGATAAATCAGAAAAACGTGAGAAAAAACGAGATTGTGAATTGGCTATATTACAGCTCTTTCAAGAGCAAAGCAAAAAGTTAAGAGATGCCACAATGGAGCATGTGAGAACGGAGTTTGAAAAGAGAGGAATTAGAGGGAAGGCACTCCTCAACGACAATAACTCCATAACCGCCTACCACCAGTCTGTCACCCACTTCACCAAGTCGTGCACCGACTATTTTCTTGAGTTAAATGTCAATAAAACAAAGGAATTACTGATTCACACTCAACAACACACCCCGGACCTGGCACTCAGCACTATACACAGTAAAACAGTTGAACGTGTCACTCACTTCAAATATTTGGGACTCACACTAGACAATAAACTCACTTTCGACCAGCATGTCACTGATGTCCATAAACGCTCACAACAAAGACTCCACATTCTCCGCAAACTCCGTGCTCTCTCCGTCACCCCACAACTTCTCTTACTGTTATACACCAGCATCATACAACCCATCCTTCTCTACTGCTCCCCCTGTTACTTCAGTATGCTCTCCATCACCAACAGAAACAAACTCACCAAGGTCACTCAGCTTCCAAAATCATCGGCCCATCACAGACCTCTCACATTTTAACAATAAATCCATCACACGTATGGCCCGGACAATTATCAGAGACTCAGACCATCCACTACATCACCACTTCTGCCTGTTGCCCTCTGGCCGCAGGTACAGGACTCTGAGATGGAAGCGGGCACGCTTCAGTAAAAGCTTTGTGTCCTCTGCCATTGCCGCACTTAATAATAATATGTAACCATCCTATCCACTCCTCATCTGCATGTGTGATGTCCTGTGTGTAATGTCCATATGTGTTTTTGTTTGTTTTGTTGACAGTGTCTGTGGAAACAAATTTCCCCTCGGGGACAATAAAGCTCTATCTATCTATTTCAAAAAATATCTAGAGGTGGGTTATTACCGCCTCCCTATGCGGCCCAAATGCCAATCAGATTGTTGAGAGTAGTTGGAGATTATGTTATAGAATCTGAAAAAGGGACATGCTATCCACTAAGCAATTTAGAGGAGTCAGAAGGAAAGATGAGGAAAAGTGCGTTAACTCCATGGGAGGGACAGAAAGGACGACGCACCAGCAGTTACCATGACAAAATTAAAAGAAGGCTCCATAGAGCAGAGAATATACAGGAAGGTGAAAGAGAGGAGAGGCGTTTCCCAATTCAGTGAGTGCACAGTTTGGAGCGTGCTTGGAGGGGGCTGTGCGTCATATCCAGCGCAACAACCGCTGTTTCATTTTGTGTTTGTCCCATCATGCACAGTTAAGACGCGGTCCGAACAGCACAGACGTTTGCATGGAAATCGGGGCGTGGACCAAGCGTGCAAACATGCACGCTTCGCACACTCAAAAGCCCCAGCATGCACAGCGCGGCAGGATATATGACTACAAAGATGGACTCGCCAGCAACATCGCCATGTGACAGTTTCGACTTCACTATAAAATGTGTGTACTGGTTCACCTCACCTACAACTATGCTACATGAAACTCTTCATAAACTACGCTAAACATGTGTGACGGTAGCCGTAATGGCATAGTTCACGGCACCTGTATTGCCGTCAGGGTTGGGAGGGTTACTTTAGAAATGTAATCCGGTACAGTTACTGGTTACTCCTTAAAATATGTATTCAGTAACGTAATCCTGGTACTATAATATTAAAGTAATGTAACTTGATTACTTTCAGTTACTTTTGGATTACTTTAACACCAAATATCCTATAACAACAAGAAAACAAGAAAATTACAATACAATTAAACGTTTTTAGGAGGACAAATACAGTTCTATGTGTAGTTTTAACAACTGTTATCACTATAAGCCAAGTCACTAGTAAACAAGGTCACTCACTAAACCAAACACCTAAACACCTATGACTTCAACGAAATTATATTTTCAGTCAAGTTTTAGTTTTACCGGGACAGTCATCTTGCCCGATCTCCGCAGCTGGACAGGATGTTCGTCCAGCTTGCGTGCTGGCCTACATCTAACGACAGCTTTGCTCGGAATTGTCTAAAGGGTCTTCATGGATCAGTTAACATGACTATGTTGCCTAGATAATGTTTAAATATTGTAATATCGTTCTACAAATGCACAAAGTGTACTTGTGACCGCAAACGTTAGCTAGCTTGCTAATAGTTTGCTAGTCGATAGCTAACTCGAAACTGGCTCCTAGCCAGTAGCCGAGTTGTAAAATGAAACCAGGGGGGATGGTGAAATTTTTCACCAACGGGGGGGAGGCATTAAGCTAAGCCCTCCCCCATCACTGACATCACTGTGGTGTTTCAGGGCAGGGCAGAATTAGAAGGTACTTTGTTAAAATGGAAATGCTTTTATAACAAAAAGTCCATATAATCATTCAATAATTCAATAATACACAGGATATGTGTTATCACACACATACACACACACACACACACACACACACACACCTTAGTCCTGGTTTAGTCCTGGTTTAGTCTTGGTTTAGTCCTGGTTTAGTCCCTGTTTAGTCCTGGCTTAGTCCTGGTTTAGTCCTGGTTTAGACCTGTTTTAGTCCTGGCTTAGTCTTGGTTTAGACCTGGTTTAGTTTTGGTTTAGCCCTGGTTTAGTCCTGGTTTAGACCCGGTTTAGATCTGGTTTAGTCTTGGCTTAGTCCTGGTTTGGACCTGGTTTAGTCCTGGTTTAGACCTGGTTTAGTCTTGGCTTAGTCCTGGTTTGGACCTGGTTTAGTCCTGGTTTAGACCTGGTTTAGTCTTGGTTTAGTCCTGGTTTAGTGCCGAAATAGATGCAGAAATAATCTGATAATATGACTCACCCATAAGAATGCGGTCAGATCCATTCTAACAGTTTGCCGTGTTGTCTTTAATAATCCGGAGCTCCGGAGAAAAGGACATAATCCCGAACGTATCCCGTGTCCCGAGGCGAGAGTTCCTTCTTACGTAGCATTAACGTAGGAAGTTAAGGAATCTTCTTCTCTTAGAAATGCCGCGTAAATATCAGGCTCACAGCTGATCGGCGAACAGGCGCAAACACAACAGCGGCAATCATCATGATTAGCGGGAGCGCGTATCGGTGCGTAATTATGCTGCAACATGATTGGAAGCTGGAGCGCACTGGCCATTTTGACTTAAAAACGGCGAAATTCGCCAAAAGTTTAGGGATTTTCATGCCTGATTGATAAAATGCCATAAGGAATGGAAGAAGGGATGCCCGTTTTAGAAGAGGGATGATTTTGACTATTTTTTCCCACGGGGGGGAATACAGATCAGGTCAGGTCAGTATGCATTTGGCTCTGTTCATACATTTGCCCAACTTTGGAAAAATCATGGGTAAAAAAACATCCACAGGAAAAACAGTGCAACATCCAAATCTGTTGCAGGATCTCCTAACTGCAGTTTTACTTCCCAAAAATATAGCAATTTCCAAATGCCGGGCACATCAGAGTAAGACAGATTCTGTTACTAAAGGAAACGCATATGCTGATAGGTGCTCAAATATGTAATGGCATATATTTATGTCCAGAGGAAAAGCCCATCCTCCCAAAGTCTTTATTCAAATCGGCGGCAATAGTGACACATGGGCGTTGCCATGTGTCAACGCGAGGTATGGTAGAGCAAGTTCAAAAACAATATACAGCATATGGATTTAATTCCTATTCAAAAAAATTTTGTAAACAATGTTTGACATGTACAAAACACACAGGGACAAATTCATACTCGACGAGGTATGTTTCCAAAACCTTCGTACCCATTTCAAGAGGTACATATGGATTTTGTACAATTAAAGAAGTCACAAGGAAATGAATATTGTTTAGTTATTATAGATGCATTCTCAAAGTGGGTAGAGATATTTCCAACGGCAAAACCAGACGTGTTAACTGTCGCAAAAGCATTCTGCAAACATATTAGTTTGCATACCGGGCCAACCGCTCTACCGAGGATGCAATCTGTTCTGCACTTCACCCGGCTCTCACCCACCTAGACAATAAAGACTCATATGTGAGAATGCTGTTCATAGATTTCAGTTCAGCATTCAACACTATAATCCCTCAGCAGCTCATTATCAAACTAGACCACCTGGGGCTTCAGACCTCACTGTGTAATTGGCTGCTGGACTTCCTCAGTGAGAGGCCACAGGCAGTGCGGGTCAGCAGAAACACCTCAAGCTGCATTAGACTGAGCACAGGAGCCCCCCAGGGCTGTGTGCTCAGTCCGATGCTCTTCACTCTGCTGACCCACGACTGCTCACCAGCGTTCAGCACCAATCACATAGTGAAGTTTGCGGACGATACGACTGTGGTGGGTCTCATCTCTAATAACGATGAGACAAACTACAGGAGTGAGGTGAGCCTTCTGACCCAGTGGTGCAGCAATAACAATCTCCTTCTTAATGTTGAAAAGACCAAGGAGATTGTTATTGACTTCCGGAGAGGCCCCACCCAGCACCCCCCACTGTCCATCAATGGTGCTGCTGTAGAGAGGGTGAGCAGCACCAAATTCCTGGGGGTGCACATCAGTGAGGACCTCTCCTGGACAGTGAATACTGTATCACTGGCAAAGAGGGCTCAGAAGCGCCTCTATTTCCTCCGCAAACTGAGGAGAGCTGGAGCCCCTCCACCCATTATGACCACCTTCTACCGAGGCACCATTGAGAGCGTCCTGACCAGCTGCATCACTGTGTGGTACGGGAGCTGCACTGAACAGAACAGGAAAGCCCTGCAGCGCATAGTGAATGCAGCTGGGAGGATCGCTGGTGTCTCTCTCCCCTCCCTCCTAGACATTTTTAACACCCGGCTCACCCGCAGAGCGTCCAGCATTGTGGGTGACCCGAGCCACCCCGCACATAGCCTGTTCAGCCTCCTGCCCTCGGGGAGAAGGTACCGGAGTCTCCGGGCCCACTCCACCAGGCTTTCAAACAGCTTCATCCACCAGGCTGTCAGGAGGCTGAACTCACACCCGAACTCCCACCTTACCCATCTCCCACCCCCCACCCCCCATATTGGCATAACCTGTATTCCATAAAAGACATATCACTCTAGACACTTTAAAAAACTGCTGCTAAGGACGACTGTTGCACTGCTGCACATTTACACTTACTACTGGATTTTACTCCTGTTGCACTGTTGTTTACTACTGTTATTGCACACTTACATTTACTACTGGAATTTTTAGTACTGTTGTTTACTCCTGTTATTGATTTTTACCCCCGTTGCACTGTTGTTTACTACTGTTATTGCACATTTACTACTGGAATTTTTAGTACTGTTGTTTACTCCTGTTGCACTAGAATTACTACTGTTGCACACTTATTTTTATTTATCGTAACTCCAATGCACATTCTACTGCACATGACCAATTCACTGCTGTATCTTCCATTGCACATTTTGATGCACACTGCACACTTTGGAAATCTGTATATAGTATAGGTTATTTGTTATTTATTATGTTGCACTGTTTTAAGATTTTAGACCGTAGACTTTAGTTTTAACTTAGATCTCTGTCTTAGATAGTTTTTGTTGTGTTTTGTCTTCATGTTGTATTCTGTACACTGTCTTTTTGCACTACTTGGCCAGAGAGAAACGAAATTTCGATTCACTGTATGTTGAACACATATGGCAGAATTGACAATAAAGCTGACTTTGAACTTTTGAACTTTGATATTATCCCAACATTTGGTATTCCAGAAATAATTAGGAGTGACAATGGGACTCACTTTGTTAATGAAGTTATTCATAAAATGTCTCAAACTCAAAATTCAATTGAAAAATCATTGTGCTTATCACCCTAAATCAGCTTAGTAGAGAGAATGAATGGTACAATTAAAAATAGATTGGCTAAATGTGTAGAGGTAACAAAACGACCTTGGCCTGAATGTTTGTCCCTAGTGAAAATGTACATGCATGTCACTCCAGCAGAAGGAAATTCATTGACTCCATTTGAAATTTTATATGGACAACCATTTAAAATACCTGACCAACAATTGATTGATAAAGACCACCCACAATCAGATTGGACCTTAGCAGACTATATGAAAACCACACTCTTAGAAAGGGAAGTTCAGAGAACAAATAACTTGCCTCCCACTTCTGATTCACAGGAACATCTACGAGTCTCTCCGAGGGAGTGGGTATTCATCAAAGTCATAAAGAGGAAATGTTGGTCCAGTCCCCGGTGGGAAGACCCCTTCCAGGTCATCCTATCCACACCCACAGCTGTAAAAGTTGATGGACGAACATCTTGGATCCACCTGAGCCATTGTAAAAAATGGGACAATCTGGCTCCACCTACTGGTGTGGGGAAGACTGACTACAAAGGAGAATAGGAAATCTAGCTCCTATTCTCTCAAGGCAAAGGCCGTGTCAGTGAAGAAAACAACGATCCCACCAGCACTTTAGTAAAGATGACTCATCTGCAAAGACATGGGATCCTCGTCTTTCTTGCTGCAGCCCTGACCATTCTGTTCAGGATCTGGATTTGGTGGGACTACAAGTAACACCACGAGCACATGTGGCCATTGACAGACGTAGCACTCAATGTTTCTACTCGGAGCTCAACATCTTCAGTGGTGATGTATGGATCAAAACCTAGGTGCTCGAACGACACGTCACATTTGTGTCACAGTTAATGAAACACTATCTTTTAAAGTACCATATTCTGTCATGAAATATAGAGGTGTTTTATTGTCTCAAACCACTACGGGATATTGGGAAGTTTATGCTATGATAAGATAATGGGATAATTCTTGGGGTAACACCGTAGCTTACTCAGGGAAAGAGTGGACTCCAGCCCCAACCACATCAGATGCCAGAAAATGGTCTTAAATTGTTACTCTTACTAAATTATCTGATTCTGTAGTGTTTATTCTCAATATGACAGGACAGCCAAATTCTACAGAATGCACTCTGTTGAGACTCTACTTTTATATTCCTGGCCCTACATATGATTACTTTTGTGACATAATAGTGTGTAGAGACCAGCTAATTGGTACTACTACTACTCAAACATGTCCCGTCATAGGACGAGCATACCGCTCTGAAATTGTCACCTTTAACGCATCGAAAATAAAGTCTAATGATTTTGTATATTTATCTACAGGTGTCAGCTCAATGCATAATTTGTGGCTCTTTATGGCTCAATTGGCAGCCCAAGAAGTATCACAGGATTGAATAGTTTGTATGACTGGAAAGCCTATTCTTCGATTAGTTGATGCATTACCATCTAATACAACATGTGCAATTGAACTTTCTAAAATAAAAAAACTCCACAAACCTCAGTGATGAATGCCTAGAATTTGATTCTATTTTTAACTTAACCAAAGGAATACAGCCACCTGTCTTCTCAATTCCACCTCACGAGCAACAATTTATTTGTTATAACAAATCTGCATGCTGGACCAATTCTACGTGCAAGGATCTAGGCGCAGTTACTTCCTGTAATGTCACTATTGGAGTAGATGCTTCTGTGCATCTTAAGTATCAGAGACAGGATGTTTGGTGGTGGTGTAGAGGCCCTGGTCTTAGGGGACACCTCCCCATGAATTGGGTAGGAGTTTGTGCTTATGTCTCACTAATCCAACCTGCCACAATAATCACCACCCAGGCTCATACTAACTCTACGCGCCGCCGACGATCAACCAGGCACACAGATTTGCCCGTTGCTCCTGACACCACCTACAACCTGACAACTAATATGGGAGCAGGTTTCTCTGAGGAATTACATGCTAACACCCTAGTTACAATGCAAACACGTATGGCAGTAGATATGTTACTTTTAGAAAGCACAGGAGTTTGTGATATGTTTGGAGATCAGTGTTGCACACTTATTCCAAACAACACCAGTCCTGATGGTTCTGTGAGTTGTACTCTGCCTTATGTCCACCCGTATGCACGAGGTCAGGGGTGAACAATCCCTTGACCCAGTGCTTTGACGACACTTTTGGTTCATGGGCTAAAGTTATCATACCTTTCATTAGATCCTTAATTATTGTCATCTCATTAGTCTTATTTTGTGGCTGCTGTTGTATCCCATTATGCCGCCACACTATTGAACGTACTATGGACGTACTATGCTATAACCACTAAATTCTCTGATGTCCAGTATATGCAATTGCTTCTACGTGATGACTTCAATGAGGATGAAACTGTTTAAACTTTACTTTAGACCTATTATGATGTCATGTGTAAAAATCTTGATGAAGAGCACATGTATTGAAGTTCTGATAATGTGTAAATGTTTGTAATAAATTTGAACAACAGGAGGGAGTGTTAAAGAAATTATAAGATTATGTTCAAATATAGCTGCAAGCAGCAATGTGGGGCAAGCACCAAAGGTGCATGTAGGCCTCAGCATGGGTTTAATAGGGTCTAACAGGGTCTGTTAGCCAGGCTTCCCAGGCTCCCAGGCTTCCTATGAAGGGTTCCCGAGATATGAGCTCACTTCGGCTAGATCATTGGCAACGCAGAAAATTCCTGAAAATTCCTGCAACTTTGACCTGCTGGTGGCACTAGACGGTTGGGGGTGGGGGCCTATAAATTGCTGTGGGTAATGAGGAGACTGGCTGGAATGTGCATGCAAAATTTCACAACTTTTTACCAGACGGTTCTAGGGGTTGCCATAGACTCCCATGGGTCAAAGAATAATGTATAAGAATCACTATGGTGCCTCGCACCTTCGGTGCTTTGCCCCAAATATATTGTAAAACCATTGTTGGTCTGATTCACACTAACTCTGACAACTGCTAGAGCAATGATGTCATCTGTAGACCTCTTTGTTCTATATGCAAACTGCAGGGGGTCCAGGGTGTCGGGGAGGGAGTCACAGATGTGTCTCTTAATGATTCGTTCAAAGCACTTCATGATGACAGATGTGAGTGCTATGGGCCGATAGTCATTAGGACAGGATGCTGTGGGGGTCTTTGGGATGGGGACTAAAGTGGAGGTCTTGAAGATGGTGGGCACAATAGACTGGCTCAGAGACAGGTTGAAGATGTTGGTGAACACCCCGGCGACTTGGTCAGCACAAGCTCTCAGCACCTGTTCGGGGATGCTGTTGGGTCCTGGTGCTTTGCGGGGATTCACTTTCTTGAATGCCTGTCTCATTGTAGCGGTGTCTATACAGAGTACAGCGTCCTCACTGTCCGTATGGGGTCTGGTGACAGGCGTGGTGTTGTCTGCATCAAACCGGGCGTAGAAGGTATTGAGTTCATCCGGAAATTATGTGCTGGACAGTTCCACTGGTCCGCTCCTCCCCTTGTAGTCAGTGATACAGCGTAGCCCATGCCACACACGTCTCGGGTCCCTGCTCTGCTGGTCAGACTCCACTCTCTCCCTGTAGTCCCTCTGAGAAGTCCTGATGGTCTTTCTGAGGTTGTACCTGGCTGCTTTGTAGGCTCCTGAGTTGAAGGCAGCGGTGCAAGCTTTCAGTTTAGCATGCACCTCCGGTCCTGCCCACGGTTTCTGATTAGGGTAAGTGCAGATGGAAATTTTGGGCACCGTGTCCTCAATGCACTTCCCTATGTAGCCTACGACAGAGTCTGTACGCATTAATGTCCCCATCTGCTGCGTCTGCAAACATCTGCCAGTCTGTTGTTTCAAAGCAGTCCTGCAACACCTCATCAGACATACTGCTCCATTTGTGGGTTTGTCTGGGAACCGGTTTTTCCAGTTTAAGCCTTTGTTTGTACGCAGGCAACAGCAAGATGGGGCTATGGTCAGATTCATCAAGGGCTGGGCGGAGGAGGGGTTTGTAACTGTTTTTAAATGGGGTGTAGCAATGGTCTAAACTATATGTGCTGGTACTATTTTGGTAGAACCGTTTTCATGTTGGCTCTATTGAAATCCCCCAACACAATGAAAGCTGCATCAGGGTGTGAGTTTTCAAGTCCATTTATAATCCCATACAGTTGTTCTAGGGCTTCTGTTTTAGCAGCTTGTGGTGGAATGTAGACTACAATGAGGATTACAGCGCAAAATTTTCTAGGCAGATACAAGGGTCTAACTTTGATGGTTAGCAGCTCTAGGGCTGGAGTGCAGTGGGTTGTTAAAATACGTGCATCTGTTGCCCACAAAGAGTTAACCATAAAACAAACACCTCCTCCGCAAGACTTGTCTTAATCCTTCGTCCTGTCCTGCCTGTGTATGGTGAAATTGTCCAGGGTGACGGCGCTGTCGGAAATAGACGGGTCCAGCCATGTTTCCATAAAGGCAAAAACACAACAGTTCCTAGTGTCCCGTTCGAAATAAATCCGTGCACAGGTCATCCATTTTATTCATCAGAGACTGGACGTTTGCAAGAAGGATACAGGGGAGAGTAGGTCTGTTGTGTCTCTGTCGGGTTCTCCACAGTACACCTAAAACCGGCTTAAAGTCCGCGTTTACTGACGGACGTAGCTCCAAAAGTGTGCTGTGGTCGTACATTGAAAATAAAACATAAGATAAAAGGAGCGAGTCGGCACGGAGCGAATGATCAGTGCGTGATCCATTTTGCGGCGCAGCCTGATGACATATATATATATATATATATATATATATATACTCAACAAAAATATAAATGCAACACTTTTGTTTTTGCTCCCATTTTTCCTGAGATGGACCCAAAGATCCAAAATTCACTCCAGATACACAACACTACCATTTCTCTCAAACATTGTTCACAAATCTGTCCAAATGTGTGACAGCGAGCACCTCTGCCCCGCCGAGACAATCCACCCCACCTCACAGGTGCGCCACATCAAGATGCTGATCCGACATCATGACCAGTGCACAGGTATGCCCCAGACTGCCCACAATAAAAGGCCACCCCGAAATGTGCATTTTTTTTTTTTGCTTTATTGGGGGTCTGGGGACTCAGAACCAGTCAGTATCTGGTGTGACCACCATTTGCCTCATGCAGTGCAACACATCTTCTTCACATAGAGTTTATCAGATTGTCAGTTGTGGCCTGTGGAATGTTGGTCCACTCCTCTTCAAAGGCTGTGCGAAGTTGCTGGATATTAGTGGGAGCTGGTACACGCTGTCGTATACGCCGGTCAAGCACATCCCAAACATGCTCAATGGGTGACATGTCCGGTGAGTATGCTGGCCATGCAAGAACTGGGACATTTTCAGCTTCCAAGAATTGTGTACAGATCCTTGCAACATGGGGCCGTGCATCATCTTGCTGAAACATGAGGTGATGTTCATGGATGTATGGCACAACAATGGGCCTCAGGATCTCATCACGGTATCTCTGTGCATTCAAAATGCCATCAATAAAATGCACCTGTGTTCTTCGTCCATAACAGCCTTTGAAGAGGAGTGGACCAACATTCCACAGGCCACAACTGACAATCTGATAAACTCTATGCGAAGAAGATGTGCTGCACTGCATGAGGCAAATGGTGGTCACACCAGATACTGACTGGTTCTGAGTCCCCAGACCCCCAATAAAGCAAAAAAAAAATGCACATTTCGGGGTGGCCTTTTATTGTGGGCAGTCTGGGGTGCACCTGTGCACTGGTCATGATGTCGGATCGCATCTTGATGTGGCGCACCTGTGAGGTGGGGTGGATTGTCTCGGCGGGGCAGAGGTGCTCGCTGTCACACATTTGGACAGATTTGTGAACAATGTTTGAGAGAAATGGTAGTGTTGTGTATCTGGAGTGAATTTTGGATCTTTGGGTCCATCTCAGGAAAAATGGGAGCAAAAACAAAAGTGTTGCATTTATTATACTGTATATAGGGGCAGCAGTAGCTCAGTTGGTAGAGCGTTTCTCTAGTGATCCAGGGGTTGGCAGTCTGAATCCCGCTCTTGATGGGTTGATCGCGTGTGATCCCAGCTCCCACAGATGAGCGCTGCCGCTGCCACCTCGCCCCCAGTGTCTGCGGACACTGGTAGCCCCCATGGCAGAAGATACATCAAGGCCTGTTGTGACGTGAGCCGTCCTCCTGTGGACCCACCACCCGCAGGAGGATTCTGGCTTTCTGGCTTTATTTTAACGTCTAAAACATTAAGTTTTAGAAGTAAAAGGTAAAAGGTACTCAAGAGCATACTTAAAGGCCAATAGCGATATAAAATACTCATTGTTCTTTGTTGTTTACTCTTTAAACAATGGCAATTGATACGTAGCACCTGGGGTCATCAACATTCCCCGGAGGTGTGATACAAACTGTAGGCACTGCTCTGTCAAAGGCTTTCTTATTTTCACACAATTTGGCCAGAGAGCTTAACTAAGAAAACTACAAAAGGTGAGCTGATTTGTGCTGTTGAACTCTTACACATAATTACAGTCACAAGCTACCTAGCATTAGCCAACAGTTTTTCAGTTAGTCACTCTCACCGTTTTGTCGAAAATCAAACTCTTAATCCGGACCATGAACACTTGAATTAATCACAAGCTCCTGAAAACATATTGTTTAAACCCATTTTGCATTTTTTCTTGGGTTTTCAGGAGATCTAAAAAGGTTTTTGGCTGTGTTTGCATGTGCGCATTGTGTCACCATGGTAACTGCTGAACATTTTGCCATACAAAAAATATTGAATGAGAAGGTGTGTGTAAACTTTTCACTGGGGTATTTAAACATATAACACATACCTTTCTGCCAGCTGAAGTGAACTGTCTGCACCAAAATTTTAGTGTGTGCTATAAACAACCGCCCCTTACAACACTTAGATTAGTGTCCGTTTGGGTTAGCGTTAGTGATATTATTAAACTGGATTTGTATGGTCTGTAGTCCTCTGTATCTCCTGTATTATTCACTGCACAAGGTGTGATCTGACACACACACACACACCTGCAGTCCCTGTTAAAGGTGGCATTTGTTCCGGATGCCTCCTGGACGCCTCTCTCGGGAGGTGTTCCAGGCATGTCCCACCGGGAGGAGGCCCCAGGAAAGACCCAGGACATGCTGGAGGGACTATGTCTCTTGGCTGGCCTGGGAACGCCTTGGGTTCCCCCAGAGGAGCTGGAGGAAGTATTCGAGGTAAAGAAAGTCTGGGATTCTATGCTTAGACTGTTGCCCCCATGACCCGGCCCTGGATAAGCGGAAGAAAATGGACAGATGGTATCTACATATAAAAAACTCAAAATGCCCTGTTCCACCTTGTGATGTCATGATGTGGTAGTTTTCAAGTTAACAGCTCCTCTTACATTTAGTTCAATAGAGACTGGCATTTCCAAGGCTGAAATCATCCAAATGATTCTAGTGAAGGTGTGTGGAGTACTTTCTGCATAACCGTTACTATTGTTTTCTATTTTGGAAATTCCACAGGTGAGATTATTTTTACTGTTTAAAAAGTCCAACCAGAAACTTCACAACTGATTTCTAGGTTTGTTTTTGTTCCTTATTCATCAAAGGTGTTTATTTTTTATTTTATTTTTTTATCAATCAAATAATAATAATAGTAATAATAATAATAAAAACTGTGACAGGGAGAGTATTGAAAAATTGGAAAAATGATATTGCACAATAGGAGTATTGAAAAAAAAACAATATTGCACATTGGGAAAACGATATTGCACGATAGGACCATACAGTGGGGTTATCCAAGTAATAATAATAATAAGAAACAGTAACTAGGAGAGTATTTAAAGACAATATTACACATTTGGACTATACAGTTGTACAGTCTGATGGTGGTGGTGGGGATGAAGGATCTGCGGTAGCGCTCCTTCTTGCACTGGGGGTGCCTCAGTCGGCTGCTGAAGGAGCTGCTCAGCTCCTCTACAGTCCGGTGCAGAGGGCGAGAGGTGTCGTCCATAATGGATGTGAATTTGGCCAGTACCCTGAGGACAGCCCAGGACAGAGCTGGCCCTCCTGACCAGCTTGTTGCATAAATCCAATGGCTAAACGCACTCCCACACTCAGTTTGAACCATTTTAAACACATCTGAGCCTTGGTTATTTATTTTGTTATTATTTTATAGATAAACTGAGTTCTCACATTGGCTTCTGTAATATAAATAAATATACATAGAGTCAGTCTTTTGAACGGCTCTTTGGTATGAATGGAACCAAAAGATTCAGATCCCGTGAAACAGCGGAAAGACCCAACACTACCCCCTTTATCCCCACAAACACACACACACACAGACACACACACACACACACACAGACACACACACACACACACACAGACACACACACACACACACACTCCATCAGAGTGTCCCAGCCCCCCTCCTTACACATTATGCATCAGCGACATCATTACAAAAGCAATCACGGGGCTGGGATAAACGGTGGGCTAATTAAAAAGACAGGCTGACGAGCAAACACACACACACTCATACACACACACACACACACACATACAGGGAGTTTGTGTGGCACTGTAAATATGTCTTCTTATCAATGACGACAAAACAACATGGTGTATGGCTGCTAACGCTGCCTTTTAAGGATGAATATGAGCATTGTTAAATTCAAGCCTGAGCATGATACAGTGCGGAGGCTGTGCAGTTCAGATGGTGGTGCATGGATCAACTTGCAGTAACTGTGAGGATGTTTTGCATTTCATTCCATGTTACAAAACAAAATAGCACAAACCATAGTATCTTAAAGGAAAATTAACATTTTTTTTTACAATCTGAGCCTTCTTTCGGCAATAAAACAAGTAGTTTTACTCACCCATAGCAGTTTGGTGTCAACTGGAGCAGTATCGCAGAACTTATGTTGAGCCGTTCTGTTCTACTAATGATTCCGTATCTGTTAGCGTGAGTGCTCGGGGCACTGATTTGCGGTGTCCAAATCACAGAAGATCGCTGTGTCAGCGTAGACTTTTAGTAGATTCCAAAACGGCCTGAAACCCGATATCGCAACAGAAAAGTAAAGTTCAGAGCGGTGTTAGCTTCTTTCGGACTAGCGGTGTTTACAAAACAGCTGAGTTCACGCATGCGCACTGTCCTCTCTGATGACGTCATCAAATGAAACTATAGCTGCATATCGGGTTTCAGGCCGTTTTGGAATCCACTAAAAGTCTACGCTGACACAGCGATCTTCTGTGATTTGAAAAGTGCTAAAGTTTGTGTTATTTGGAGAGCGCAAAGTAATGCCCCGAGCATATGATACGAGCACCATGCTAACGGATACGGGATCATTAGTAGAACAGAACGGCTCAACATAAGTTCTGTGATACTGCTCCAATTGACACCAAACTGCTATGGGTGAGTAAAACTACTTGTTTTATTGGCGAAAGAAGGCTCAGATTGTAAAAAAAAACGTTACTTTTCCTTTAAGCAACAAATGCATATAGCCGTACTGTCGAACATTCCAGGCAGAGTATTTACATCGCCATGGAGACAGGCAGGAAGTGGATCCACAGAAGTGTTCTTTTCAAAGAGTCATTCAATAAACTGGCTCATTTTTTATATGACAGAAGCCAATGTGAGAACTCATTTTAACCACTGTTGGATGTAAAGCATGTTCTTATCTAAAGACAACCCAGATTCAAAAGGTTCAAATTAACCAAAAGTTTATTTCCCTGACAAAGTCTAAAACAGAGCCTCCCCTAGAGCTTACAGTAGCAAGTACGCCAGGAGCAGCAAACTGACAATTTGCTCTTCCCTCACACACAGATAAAATACAATATGCAAATAATATGTTGATTCAGGATAAACCTTCTGCTCCGGCCCACATTCTTTTGCACCAGTCTTCCCCTCCTCCACAGAGTGCTCACCAGAACCAGATCCTTCCTGTCATACATTCCACAGAACTCCCCAACCTCACTATCTCCCTTCTTGGCACACATTAACTCCCAAGGTCAAATAATACAAACCTTATGTGATTTTTAGTGTTTCAAAGATCAAGTTCAAAGATCAAAGTCAGCTTTATTGTCAATTCTGCCATATGTGTTCAACATACAGTGAATCGAAATTTCGTTTCTCTCTGGCCAAGTAGTGCAAAAAGACAGTGTACAAAATACAATATGAAGACAAAACACAACAAAAACTATCTAAGACAGAGATCTAAAGTTAAAACTAAAGTCTACGGTCTAAAATCTTAAAACAGTGCAACATAATAAATAAACTATACTATATACAGATTTCCAAAATGTGCAGTGTGCATCAAAATGTGCAATGGAAGCACACACCACGCTGACAGGGGAATCCCTGTTATGCACCAGGAAGGGAGTTCCCCTGTTGCGCAGCGTGGTGCGTGCTTCAGCTGTGTTTTTCCGCACTGAAAAATAGTTCCCACCCAAAATGACCAAGTCAAGCTCTCCGTGTTGATTTGCACATTTATTTGCACTCGATATGAATGTGCACTACACAGAAAGTAATTGGGAAAAGCATCAAGCAAATTAATTCCTTTTGGCCGAAATCTTTCTCTGGCGACGTTAGACTCCAGTCTAACGCGGAGTAGCTGCAGATACCGCGGCGGTCAGTGCTGACAGACCTGGACAATGGCTGCGTCACCAGAAAAATGCTTTCCATCACTTATTTTAGTCTCTGGACTGTGGGGAGATGCCCAAGTTTGACCTGGGGGTGGCATATCCCTTTAAAGCTCAAAAATACCTAGAAAATCAAGCATTCTGACTGTGAGTGGGGTTGCCTTTCTGCAGATCTGAATTGTACCTTGGTTTGGTTTGGTCTCCATGAAGGTAGAAAGGTTTAATACCATACTGTGAAACATCCCAGACAAAGCAATAACATCTCCACAAAGAAAAGCATTTGATGGACCCTCCACCAGAAAGGCTACACAATGCACCTTTAAGGAACCGTTCAGAAGAGCTGACTTTCTCACGAACGTCACATGACCAGTGCATACATTTCATGAGCTGGGGGAGTATGGATATTACAGGTGCGGGCTCAGGTATCATAAAATCCCTTGCTGTTTGACCTTTTCTGGTGGCAGCACTGCTGTTGTCAGTGGCTGTGAGGGAATTAAAGAATCACAGCGGGAGGGGAGGTTGTCTAATCTAATCAGGCTGAGCGGAGAGCACACATGTGGGAGGGACAATATGAGCTTGGGGACCACATCTCCAGCCTCTTTAGGTTTGTGCAAAGGGCATCCACTAATCAGAGCGGAGCCGGCTCACCTTCACACAGGCACCGTGTTCGTCTCATTAGTTCTGAGTGAACAGCTCACACACTTCTGCTGCTGTTGTTCTAGAGCCACAAAAGACAGTGACAGATGGTTAGGCAAGCTTTAAATACTGGGGAATCAGAGCAATGCCACTGTTTCCGACGAGACAAGGCTGAGGCTTACTGCGGCCCACCATTCTGCACGTCACAATCACAAGTGACTCTACAACTCCATGAACAAAAACCCACAATGTTGAGCTAGACCTTTAAAGAGGGTTATTATGCAAAATAGATTTTTGGGTGATTATAATGTTGTTCTCTCAAAAAAATATTTTAGATGTTCATGCATGTTTGAGAATTTTTGCGCTATTCGAACCCTCCTTACAAAATTCTGTGCAATGTTTACGTGATAACAAAGCATTTATATAGCAAAAAAAGTCTTTGTTAACTAACCATTTTGATTGATGGGTTTAGCTTTGGGAATAAAGATGATTCAAACACGCATCTAAATACAAGTGTGTCAATGAGAAGGAGAAACAAGTAAAAAAGTAAAAAAAAAAAATAGTTTGCAAAGTCCATTTTGCACCATATGCCTCATTTAAGTTATACTCATGAACAATTAGAATTGTTTGATTTCGAAAAGTAGCAAATGAGTTTGGAGCACAGCTCAAATGTTATTAGCTAGAATGTGTGTGTATGTGTATGTGTATGTGTTGGTGGCGGCACTGTAGCTGAGTGGCTAGTGCTCTTGCTTCACAGCAAGAAGGTTCCAGGTTTGATCCCCGGGTCGCCCCCACACCCGTGTGTGTTCTGTGTGGAGTTTGCATGCATGGTCTGGGTTCGATGCCCGGGTCGCCCGAGCCTTTCTGTGTGGAGTTTGCATGTTCTCCCCGTGTCTGGGTGGGTTTCCTCCGGGCACTCCGGTTTCCCCCACCAACCCAAAACATGCACCATAGGTAAATCCTCCAGCTGAGGTCCTGACCAAGCCGAAGCAAGAAGATCATGGAGATGGTCCCCGGGCGCAGTAATGTGCTGCCCACTGCTCCTAATATATAATATATATATATAGGATGGGTTAAAATGCAGAGAAGAATTTCTCCAGTGTGAGATCAATAAAGTTCACTTCTTCTATTTGATTACTACTCGATGGTCTGGCAGAACTTAATCAAGAACCGCAAAACCACAGATTGCAGAGCTCCACTTAAAGGCATAGCTGTACCTGAAAATGTGAAAAACATCTAGGGAATTATTTGTTTATTAACACAGCAGATGTGCGTGCATCCTGAGTGCAGAAAGCGCCACTGACTGCGTGATTAACATGAAGTTGCAACACTAGCTAGTGATGATGTCAGCGCACTAAAACAGATTATCATTGTGCAATTAAATAAGTTATGACGCTAAATTAACATTAGTGAGTGGGACCCTTATGCGCTAAATGCAGGTAAGTGCGTAAATGATGAGAAGAAATGGCTCCAACTTCAGTAGACGGACATCCATTCACACCTGATCGATACAACTATCCCCACCCCCGTCATGTCACTGTCTGCTACACACTGACATGATACTAAACAGGACAGCGGCTCTTTCTGCTGGAGACATGCATACTAGAGCTCCAAGTGATGTAGTCTGATAATCCCTCTATACATTTCAATGGATGATCCCCCCTCAATTCACACATCACCTGTTTCGGCTTCAAAACTGCAAATTTCACCAAAAGTTCAAGGACTTTCATGTCTGTTTAAAGAGCCCATATTACACCATTTCCCGATTTATAATGTTGTTTCCTCATCAAAAACACACCCAGAGATGTTTCGTTTCATTCACCCAAACCCTGCACATTCAGGCCAAGTTCCTCCCTTAAATAGAAAAGACTTAACTTGGTTCTCCCTTGTGATGTCATCATGTGGTAATACAGGAAGTACTCCATTGTGTTTATAAATTCCATACACCTTCAATAAAATGATTTAATCCTCTGCAACCCTTGAATTGCCAATCTCTACTGAACTTAAGGTAAAATGTTATATGTTATGGTCTGGGAGCATCTACTAAATATCTCGTAGCGGAGGAGTGGTTTACGATCGCCAACGGCCGTTTCTTGGGCGTTACGAATGTCTATCATTTGGCGTATACGTAGCCCATACCCAATCATGTCAGTTGTCAGTTCAAACTGCAAGTTTCCGTTTGTCGCGTAGTACTCGTGACCGTCTCTCCACCCCTCCCCGCTCTCTGATTGGCTCCCAAAATCAGGAGAGCTCGCTTAGCCTAGTTGCCAGGCTGTCTTTCAGATCGGAACGAACGAAAGCAGCCTGGGATTTCCCAGGTTAGGTAAAATGTAGCTGTTAATGTGAAAACTACCACTTCATAACATCACAAGGTGCAACAAAGCATTTTGAGCACTGGAGATGTAGACAAACTAATGCTGTGGGCTGTGAATGAAACAAAGCAACTCCAGCTTCCAGCTCACAAAGAGTCAATTGTACGTGCTATAGGAGCCTTAAAAGCTCATGTCCAAGCAGGAGAACGTGGAGTGATGATGATCACACACGCATGCACACACGTGCACACGCACACGCGCACACACACACACAGCATAAATACACACATACATATACACAAGGCACACATGGTTTCCTGGTAACACGCGCCGCTATAGATAGAGTGCTCTGACAGGTGGACCGCTGCATGCTCTCACACCTCCTCTGTTCATTAGAGCTTCATTAGAACAGGCTGCTGGGCTGTGTGAGTGTACACAGTGGAGAAGTTTCAGACGGACGCGCTGTTAACTACAAAAAAAAAAAAACATCACTGCAAAACAACCTTCGTATATACTGTATGTGATGTGAGAGGGATCACTGGTAAAACAGTACACTATAAACACATCTTAAAGGTGCTGTAAGTAACCAGTAACTGCTTAAAATGACTTTAAATTTAAATTATGTTTCTTTCATCCCTTGTGAGGGAAATGTGACCCGCCACATGAAAACCAGTCACATGTCGGCATTAGTAAAACCGAGATAATCGGTCATTTCAAGTTTTTTTTTTTTTTTTTTCAAAATTGGTGATTTTCTTTTTTTTTTTTTTTTTTGCAGAATTTGCTAGATCATGAAGAAACCACTCCATGTTTCAGATAACAGCATTGGCTGCTTAAAAAGCATACATTTTGTCTGTGAAATTGGCTTGTTTCAGAAAGAATCATGGCGTGCATTAATTACCATACTGCCGCTTCACACCAATCACGTGACATTAGCGCTCTTTTGTTTTCTTTTTCCATCTATCAGCTGTGAGAAAACCTTGTGAATATGTAGCTGCATTTCAACAGGATACATTATTTTTAAAATCCGTAACTTTGACTGTAAATGCTACGTAAGAAGGAAGGAATCTCTCTTCGGGACATGGGACACGTTCGTGACACATTTGGGATACGTGTTTCTCCAAAGCTTTATATATAGAATGTGATCAGATACGTTAGCTGCAGAAAGACCGTGGATACGCGAATAATCAGACAATGAGGCAAACAACGAGTCAAGTAAGCGTACCCGATGATGTTTGCAGGAACACATTTACGTTTAAATACTAATTCAGCTTTCGTGTGGCGGTCATATTTCATGATGGCCACTGCCGTCAGTAATAAACTTTAACTGGTGTGTGGGACTGCGAGGGGCTTCTCACTGCAGCCTAGCCTATTTCTGCTAGGACTAAAACAGGACTAAACCAGGACTAAACCAGAACTAAACCAGGCCTAGAACAGGACTAAACTAGGACTAAAACAAGACTAAACCAGGACTAAACCAGGACTAAAACTGGACTAAACTGGGACTAAAACGGGACTAAATCAGGACTAAGCCAGGACTAAAACGGGACTAAACCAGGACTAAAACGGGACTAAACCAGGACTAAAACGGGACTAAACCAGGACTAAGCCAGGACTAAAACGGGACTAAACCAGGACTAAAATGGGACTAAACCAGGACTAAACCAGGACTAAATCAGGACTAAACCAGGACTAAACTAGGACTACAACAGGACTAAACCAGGACTAAAGTGTGCGTGTGTGTCCAGAGTGTGTGTGTGTAGTGTCCTATACTATTTTGTATTGTATTAAATTCACAATACAGGTGATTTTGACTTAACATTATCCTGTGTATTATTGAATTATTGTATGATTATATGGACTTTTTGTTATAAAAGCATTTCTATTTTAACAAAGTACCTTCTAATTCTGGCCTGCCCTGAAACACCACACCAAAGTAATGTCAGTGATGGGGGAGGGCTTAGCTTAATGTCATGCAAATTAGTTCTGAAGGCCTGGACTTGAAGAATTTTTAACTGAAACATTTTCAGAATGTGCTGCTTTCAAATGGCTACAAATTGTTCAAATGTTCTCAGACTTCCATATGTAAAGCATTGTTGGAAAGCTTAGAATCTACACTTTCAGAATCTGTGAATAACTCAAACGCCTCCGGGACAACTTGAGGTACATTCAGTCTCTGTAGTTGATTTTTAGAGAGAGAGAGAGGGAGAGATACTTGATCCTGAGGGAAATTCAAGTTTTGCTGCAAGATTTACAGTACATGGCAAAAGGAGAAATTCAATTCAACTGGACCAAAGTTTATTTGGTCGAATACGTTTCGCAGCTCCTCCAAGCTGCTTCTTCAGTTCTGAAGTGCTGGTGTTTCGGCTGGTGATGAAATGGTTCATTCCTATAAAATATTTCCCCTAAAAGGTCTCAGAGTATTTCCTCTGGAAAGTCTTGTCAGCCTATAGCAGGGGTGGGCAAACTTTTTGACTCGTGGGCCGGACCATGAGCAGGTGGATTTAGTGTTTTAGTAAAAACACTAAAAATAACATGGGATATGTAGAAAACATGTGCTTTATTTTAATTAAAAATGAACAAAAGCATTAGAATAAAATGTCCATCTTTCAAGTGACACGGTTATTAGATATTTATTGAAATGTCTCTTAAAACACAGAAAATTGAATTAGTAAAATACAGCTTTTTTTTTTTTATTACTAACAGTTACTATTTTAAAGCACTGAATGTTCTGTTCTCCTTCAGGTTCTTTCGTTCTTTCATTGAATTGCAGGGAAATTAAAACTTTAAACCATTAACAAGGTTTATTAATATAATTTCTTCAAGATCGGTGGGCCGGATTAAGAAGCTTAACGGGCCGCATATGGCCCCCGGGCCGTAGTTTGCCCATGCCTGGCCTATAGCATCTCAAATGTCCATAGCTAGCTCCTTAGCTTGCTCTTTAGCTAGCCTTTCGCTCTGTCTCCATGGATACAGGAAAAGCAAAGTTCATTTCACACAATTCAGCAGTCCCTTGCTTATCTGTGAATTGGACATGCTGCACTTCTTAGTTGGTTAAAATCCATATGATATATTAAAAACTGAGCTAAAAAAAACTTAAAGTTTCAAACACTGTTCAGTGTCTGAGCCAGGTACCCTTAAAAACAGATAACCACTTCATTGCCATGGGAGATTTTACTGTCTCAAAACCATGAAAAAAACAGTTTGTAGTGGTCCAAAGTTATTCCTCTCTTAGGGCATTCTAAAAGAGGAAATGAGTCTCTGTGACCAGAGTGGAGTTGACTCATCCTTCAACCAGTGCCTCTGTGGCATCGTTAGTGCAGCATCCAAGGACCATGTCCAGATGTTAAACTAGGCTTTCACCGGAGGATTTTACCCATGGTGCATGTTTTGGGTGGGAGTTGGGTCTGCTGTCTGCTTGTTTCCATGGAGATGTTATTGCTGTCCATAGAATGTTCTGTAGTGTGTTGCATTTATTCAATTATAGTGTGTTTATTGCAAACAACATGTATTATGGGTCATCTCTCCATAGATCTGACCTGTAACTGTGCCTGGTGGAATCACCTGCTCTATAGATGTTCCAGGAGAGATTTGTTTACAATTGTTTCTACTGATGCTCTCCTGTTACTTCATGGCATCACAAGGTGGAACAGAGCATTTTAACCTTTGAGATGTACTAAACTAATGCTGCACTAAACAGTGCAGCATTATTAATCTTGTATAACTCCATAATCGCACCATATCTGATGTTCTGTGTGGAAATTTGGGGGCCGACATGTAAAACTTACCTACAGCCATTATTTATTTTACAGAAAAAGGCTTTGAGAATTATCACCAACAGTCATTATAGAGAGACATCCAACCCATTATTTGTTAAACTTAAAGTGTTGAAAATGTGTGATATTGTTGAATTAAGTCTCCTCAAAGTCATGTATAAAGCAAAGTGCAGAGTGTTTCCTGTAAATATTCAAAGACTGTTTGAGATGAGAACAAGCCAATACAATTTAAAGGGAACCTACATGTTTAAAAAACCTCAATTCAGAACCAAGGTTATGGAGCGAAGCGTCGCTGTGAAAGGAGTTAATTTATGGAATAATCTTGACAAAGAAATCAAAGAATCAAGTACAATAATGGCATTTAAAAAATACATAAAATCCAATGTAATGTGTATGTATGAAAAAGAAAACTAAATTGTTACACTTGAAAATGAAGCTTTATGTTTACAATTAATAATTGTGATTGAAATGGAATGTAATGAGGAAAGGTTTTGCAGTCACTATCGGTGTTGGGGTTTGGAAAAGGGAACAGGGGGCAGATAACATAAGATAACTCTTCTTATGTTATCTGCCCCATCTGCAGCCATCTTTTTCGGGCGCCGAAAAAGATGGCTGCTCACTGCTCCTGAAAAAGGATGGGTCAAATGCAGAAGTCAAATTTCTCCCGTGTGTCACTGTGTGTCATTGTGTGTGAGACCAATAAAGGCTTAAGCCTAAGCTTAATCTTCTTTCTGCTCCCTTTCATTCAATATTTTGTATTGTTATCACAAATGTTGATGTCTTTTTATACTTTATGAATGAAATAAACAAATAAAATAAATAAAAATAAATGTAGTAATAATAAAGGAGAACTCAAACGTGTGAATGAGACAAAATGCAGCTCATGGTAAGTTTTTGATGAGGTAACAATATTACAATATGGCTTAAAGACAATTTGGTGTATTAAAGGACATTTGGACATTTACTCTTGACATGTTTTATTACATTTATTTGATCTAATGTTTTGTATTGTCGCTTGTAATAAGTAGAAGAGTAGTTTGGTCTTGTGCTGTCGCCCGCATGTTTTTCTCATATAGAGCTGAAGGATTGACCTGTTGTGGCAGGTGCGGCCGGAGCTCAGAACTGACGTGTGAATGGAAATGCCTCTCGTCTGACTGGCGAGGCGCGGAGTAATAAAAATGTCGGGTGAGACGGGTGCTCGGTCCTGGAGGCGCTCTGGCTGACATGTGCTACCCCCACCCCCCACCCTCCTGCCACTCCCCTCCCTTTACCCACCCCCCATAATTTGTTTACATGACCCACAGCCAGTGCATATGTTAAGCCGCCCACCAGTCTCCTCCTCTCCCCTGACATTTGTAGATGCTTGATAGCTGTCTCATATACTGTTGCGGGCTGGGCTGTGGAGTGGAGGCACTGGAGGAGGGGGGAGCAGCTTATATCTGGGTAAACATTCTTTATTGTGCTCGCTGCCTAAGCTGCTTTAGATTGTTGCGGGGCATTTTTCAAGAGGGAGGCCAGATAAAGGTAAGTTCTTAATGTCAGTGTGAACGAGGATGTGCACCCCGGGGACTTCTCTCCGAGCCTTTTAATATCCTGTCCTGCTGCGATGCACCGCTACCACCCACCACCAGGAGACTGACGGAATTAAGCTCTAAAGCCACCTCCTTTTTACACCAAATAAAAACTCTTTATCCGACCGCTCCTTTAGAGTGAAAAACAACATGCGTATAATCTGACCTGTAATTGGCTTGGTAGCATCTTCATATGTTTCAAAGGTCAATGATCAAAGTCAGGTTTAGTGTCAATTCTGCTATATGTGCTCAACATACAGTGAATCGAAATTTTGTTTCTCTCTGGCCAGGTAGTGCAAAAAAGACAGTGTACAAAATACAATATAAAGACAAAACAATACAAAAGCTATAAGACAAAAAATCAAAATCTAAAATCTAAAATCTGAAAGCAGTGCAACAGAATAAATAAATACCTATTGAGAAGAAGACGACGACATGCTTTATTCATCCCCGTAGGGAAATTATTTCTCTGCATTTGACCCATTGTTCAGGCGCCCGGGGACCATCTCCATGATCTTATTGCTCGGCTTGGTCAGGACCTAAGCTGGAGGATTTTACCTGGTGCATGTTTTGGGTTGATGGGGGAAACTGGAGTGCCCGAAGGAAACCCATCCAGACACGGGAGAACATGCAAACTCCACACAGAAAGGCTCGGGCGACCCGGGGATAAAACCCAGACCATGCATGCAAACTCCACACAGAACACACACAGAAAGGCGACCCGGGGAATTGAACCCGGAACCTTCTTGCTGTGAAATGTGCAGTATGCATCAAAAATGTGCAATGGAAGATACAGCAGTGAGATGGTCATGTACAACAGAATGTGCATTGATGGATAAGGTGAGAGTTCAGCCTCCTGACAGTCTGGTGGATGAAGCTGTTTGACAGTCTGGTGGATGAAGCTGTTTGACAGTCTGGTGGATGAAGCTGTTTGACAGTCTGGTGGAGTGGGCCCGGAGACTCCGGTACCTTCTCCCCGAGGGCAGGAGGCCGAAGAGGCTGTGTGAGGGGTGGCTCGGGTCACCCACAATGCTGGACGCTCTGCGGGTGAGGCGGGTGTTAAAAATGTCCAGGAGGGAGGGGAGAGAGACACCAGTGATCCTCCCAGCTGCATTCACTATGCGCTGCAGGGCTTTCCTGTTCTGTTCAGTGCAGCTCCCGTACCACACAGTGATGCAGCTGGTCAGGACGCTCTCAATGGTGCCTCGGTAGAAGGTGGTCATGATGGGTGGGGGGGGTTCCAGCTCTCCTCAGTTTGCGGAGGAAATAGAGGAAATATTTAATGCCATACTGTGGAGCATGGCAAGCAAAGCCAAACATCTCCGTGGTTACATGATAGTAACATAGAGCACCTTTAACAAACAAACAATCTAATTATCAATTGTCCATGAACAATAATTTTATCATCACTTCTTTTTCTAGGTTCTTTTAAAGGTCCTGTGTCACACAAAATTGACTCGAATTATAAATGGGAGACAAGTTATGTCTCACTCCCCCATTTCTGTTTAATGACGGATTCTCTTTTTTGACAAAAATTGCCTCTTTAACCCCCCTTTCAAATCAGTTCTTTTCCCTGGCTAAGATCTGAACCTCACTGTCCTCAAATGAATGACCCGTGGCTTCTAGGTGAAGATGTACGGCAGATGACGGTCCACTTTCTCCTTTTATCGTGGATTCTACCTGGACGACTGAGGGACTGTTCACGCGTCTTTTTATCATCTACGTACTCCCTCTTGGCCATATCTTCCGTAAGCACAACATTCATTTTCACTGCTACGCGGATGACACCCAGCTCTACCTTTCCTCCAAACCCTCATCACTCCCACCATTCTCCCTTACCCTCTGCTTACAGGAAATCAACTCTTGGTTCTCCTCCAACTTCCTGATGCTCAATAGTTCCAAAACAGAAGTCCTACTAGTAGGCACTACATCCACTCTCTCCAAATCTAACAGCTTCTCCATTAACATTAACAACTCAACTGTCCATCCCTCTCCTCAGGTCAAGAGTCTGGGTGTCATCCTCGACAGCACACTTTCATTTCATTCACACATCAATTATGTCACCCAGTCTGCATACTTCCATTAACGCAACATCAATTACTGTAACTCTCTTCTTTTTGGTCTCCCCAACAAATCCCTTCAGAAACTGCAGCTCCTACAGAACTCTGCAGCCCGGAGTATCACTCGGAACCCCATTCATTCATCACATCACCCCCGTACTACAAGAACTCCACTGGCTCCCCATAAAACAGCAAATTCACTTCAAAATACTCATTACTCATACTGTATAATTCTACTATTTAGGCCAGATGTGCAATATCCTCTTTCCCATGCTCTCCTTGTTGATGCTTGTATTATTATTATTATTATTACGCATTTCTTTATTATTACTTTTTTCCATCATTGCCTGCATGCACTTTTCTTTCTTGTTCAAACTGTCCTGGAGCTACTGTGGCAAGTAAATTTCTCCTTTGTGAGATCAATAGTCTTATCTTATTACCACTTTCAAAGCAATACATAACCGAGCCCCACCATACATATCTGACCTCATCCACATCGCCACTCTCTCCCGCACCCTCCGCTCTTCCTCCTCTCTTCAGCTCACTGTCCCCACTGCTCGACTGCTCACCATGGGGAGCAGAGCCTTCAGCCGCTCTGCTCCTCAGCTCTGGAACTCTCTCCCTCCTGACCTCTGTCATATAGACTCTCTCCCTCTCTTTAAATCCAGACTCAAAACCCACCTGTTCAGACTGTCCTACCTCTCATAGCCAATCACTCCACTCTGATTTTGTTTTTATTTTGTTTTTCATGTTTTGTTGTATTGTTTGTTTGTGCTTTTTATTCATTTTTAACCTTGTGCATGTGTCCTTGGGTGTTCTGAAAGGCGCTTTTAAATAAAATGCATTATTGATAAAAGGAGAAATTCAATTTGTCAACTGGACAAAGTTTGTTTGGTCGAAAACGTTTCGCCGCTCATCCGAGAGGCTTCGTCAGCTCTGGTTCTAGTGCTGGTTAGACCCTGTTTATATCTAGCTGCAGGGAGGCGCTCACTACACTGAAATAGCTCTGAAACCATCTCAACTAATCTGTATCTTTGTTTTTCAAATTTCTCTGGCGACTAGTTTCGCCTCCCTATTCAAGCCTAACGACCCTCTCCACCCCTCTGCCCTGGCTCATCTGCCCTAATGTTTCATTGTCTGTTTTTGACTTGGTTTGAGAATCGAATTATAAATGGGAGACAAGTTGTGTCCAACTCCCCCATTTCTGTTTAACGACGGATTCTCTTTTTTGACAAAAATTGCCTCTTTAACTCCCCTCTCAAACCAGTTCTTTTCCCTGGCTAAGATCTGAACCTCACTGTCCTCAAAAGAATGGCCCGTGGCTTCTAGGTGAAGATGTACGGCAGATGACGGTCCACTCTGGCATGCCCGTCTGTGTTGGTACATCCTCTTGTGAAGTGGCTGTTTTGTTTCTCCAGTGTAGCGCTCACTGCAGTCTTCACTACACTGAATGGAGTAGACCATGTTGCTTTGTTTGTGGCTCGGTGTTTTGTCCTTTGGGTGGACGAGTTTTTGTCTTAAAGTGTTTGTGGGTTTGAAATAAACTGGGATTTCATATTGTCTGAAAAGGGGACTCTTCACGCAAAATGCATTATTATATTTAAGAGCTTTAATCTATGTTATTTCCTCAAGAACATATGGGGAGATGTGTTTTGTTTCATTCACACATGTTTGAGTAACTCCATCATTACTCTGTCTTCATCTCCAAAGTTCACAATGCTCTGTTCAACCTTGTGATGCCATGAGGTGGTAGTTTTCAAGCTTCCAAAACCTACATTTCACTCTTAGTTCAGCAGAGATTGGCAATTCCAGGGCTGAAATCATCCAAATAATTCTAGTGAAGCAAACTGGATTGATTGAATACATTTCACAGCTCAAGCTGAACTGAACAAGCAGCTTGGATGAGATGCGAAACGTATTCGATCAAAAAATGTTTGTCCATCTGACAGAATTTGCTATTGTGATGGAAATTTATATTGTGGAAAGATTTCTCTCAATATGCCTTTGTGTAAATGAATGTGATTTCAGACACAGGAAACTCTGTGCCGTCTTACCTGTCCACAAATGCAAGTTAAGTTGATTGTCACAAGTCTGTGAAACAAAAGTCATTCTACTTTGATATGCAACTTGTAGTATTTGTAAAAAATAGGCAGAGCTCAAATGCTCTGGGGGGAGATGGAGAGAAGGGACTTGCAGAGGAGTCTGGAGAGGCGGTTGGTCTCTGACCAGGGCAGGCCTCGGCCCCGTCATATCTGCTGTAAGAAGAATAAACCTTTGTCTGTATTCCAAATCCTCACGAGCTTTGCAAATGGGTTAATTATTTTTTCTTCAAGATCTATGTATATAAATAAATAAATAAAGTAAATAAATAAATAAAACTGTAAATCCCACACTCCTTACTTCAAATTATTTTGGATATTTTATTGTACAGTGTAATGGTCATTAAGAACCCATGGAGTTAACTTAGTGCTACATAATTTTCTGTTTAAAAAGGAGAAAAAGAAGCACTCATAGCTAAAGGAACTGATATATTTGATTATATTTACAAGTTAAAACCATACTTCAGAACATGGAGATGAGTTCCATTTCTCTGCTGTGGAAGATTATAGCCAAATGAACATTTCAACAAGCAAGAGGAGACCTTCCTCCAGGCTGAAGACGACTCAGATTTGTAGAGATCCAAGCCTGCTCACTGTAAGAACATGTTTTTCATATTTTTAGTGCAATAAAAAACAAAAGTAATATATATTATAATATATATATATATTTTTTTAAAGTCTCATGGCTCTGGAGCTGTCCCGATTTCAGATACCATGACTGACGGGCAGATTAACCAATCAGAGGGATGCATGCTCCATTTTTGTCAAAAACAAACATGGATGCTTACATAAAAAAACATGGAAAAATGTAAAGGACTGATAAACAGTGTGGATATTTACAGTACCAAAGCACCAAACTATTCCACCATCCATCCATCCATTCTTCCGCTCTCCCCATATACTTCCTCCAGCTCTTCTGTGGGGATCTGAGATGTTGTGTGTAACAAGTGTATGGGTTATAAACATATAACTGGGTAATAACTGGGGAATAGGCTAGGAGTGATCAGAAGACCGGGTTTGACTGCAAGAGGGCAGGGACAAGTAAATAAGAGACTGACACATGAAATAGAGTTATGGAAGTGTATTTACAGGGAAAAAATAAATGTGAACAAAATATTTACAGAGCTGCAGCAGAAAAAAAATAACCAGTTGGAAACTCAACAAAAAAAAAACATCCAAGTCCAGGGTGGATTCGGATTTGAGGAAACAAAAACGGAACCGGATACACAAACGCACCACTCAAAATGTCCAGTTTGAGTATGGCAAGTGTTGAGAATGTTCAGACGCGTATTGAAATCCAGAGGATTGGGCTATTGAAAAAAAAATGGTGGTTCGAGTTTGTGTGGAGATGGGAATTGCAGGCATTCGCCTCCTACCAGACCCGGCGGATATTCAGGGCTCTAGCTCGCCATCCAGTGGACCCGAGGGACAAGAACACCTGGCCTGTTATAACAACAGGTCCCCAATCAATAAAGGTTAACAATAATAACAAAAAACAGTGTATATACAACAAAAATAATCAAAGGCTAACAAAATGCTAATGTTAGCATATCCAAAACAAGTCCGATTATGGTAAAGAGGTTCATAGAGTACCCAGGAATGTTCAAAATAACTCTTAGCATATTAGCATGTTAGCATGCTAACGAGTTAGCTTTTAGCATTACTATTTAATACCATCCAGGTGATGTCATGACAATCACTTCAGCCACATGTTAGCATTAGCATTAGCATTGCTAATGCTAACAATGGACTGGCACATGGTTCACACAATTCTCAAAACTCACCAGTTCACTTGAATCTCTCCTCAATCGGGTCACATCAGGTCTGTCAAGGGTTTAGTTGGGTCTGGTTGGGTCCTAGAATGTGTTTTATTTGTGTTTAGGAATAAATGTGGGAAAAGATCTAGTTTTGTTTGAATATTTGTTGGGACTGACCTTTAAGCACTGCTCCCTTGGGCGTCTCTCCACACAACTGAATGGGAGCGGGATCAGGAAGCTTTAATATGGCTACTCAGTGATGTGATTGGTTGATCGACAAGAAGTAACATGAGTGAGAGGAAGTGGGAGTGAACTGAGAGATGGGAGGAAGAACAGGACTGGATTGAACCGAAGGGATGGAACCGGATTAGATAGAATGGGGATTTTCAACCCTGATTACATGTGTCTTGCCCCAGTACAGATGTATTGCATAAACAACTCTTGAGGTCAAAATGAGTCAGTTTTGTATCTCTGCATCTAATTATAAAGCAATTTATGATTCAATAATCAGGATGTATGTGTTAGCATGCTAACTGTCAGGGCTCTCAAGTCTCACGCATTGAGAGTGTGACACACGCAATTCGACGTGTTCACACGCTCACACGCCACACATGGTATTTCTCACGCTGATTTTTTTTTTAAGCAATTCAAAACTGTAGCCACTGTTCACAGCGCTTCTGTGCCCAGAAAATCGGTAAGTTAATGCAGGCACCGCGCGATTTCAGCGAAAAAAAAGTCACTCGCGCACCAGTACTGGAGTTGAGCGATCAGCTGTGAGGCCGATCGCTCACAACTGTGAGCGAGCCGCATGAATGTTTATGCGGCATTTCCAAGAGAAGAGGGATCCTTAACTTGCTACGTTAATGCTACGTAAGAAGGAACTCTCGTCTCGGGACACGGGATAAGTTTGGGATATGTCCTTTTCTCCGGAGCTCCGGATTATTAAAGACCGTGACACGTGCATACATGGATACGCAAACTTTCGGGAGTGACCGCGTTTTTATGGGTGAGTCATATCAGATTATTTCTGCATCTATTTCGGCACTAAACCAGGACTAAACCAGGACTAAACCAGGACTAAACCAGAACTAGACCAGGACTAAACCAGAACTAAACCAGGACTAAACCAGAACTAAACCAGGACTAGACCAGGACTAAACCAGGACCTAGCCAGGACTAAACCAGAACTAAACCAGGATTAAACCAGAACTAAACCAGGACTAAACCAAGACTAAACCAGATCTAAACCGGTTCTAAACCAGGATTCAACTGGGACTAAACCAGGACTAAACCAAAACTAAACCAGGACTAAACCAAGACTAAACCAGGTCTAAACCAGGACTAAACCAGAACTAAACCAGGACTAGACCAGGACTAAACCAGGACCTAGCCAGGACTAAACCAGAACTAAACCAGAACTAAACCAGAACTAAACCAGAACTAAACCAAGACTAAACCAGGTCTAAACCGGGTCTAAACCAGGATTCAACTGGGACTAAACCAGGACTAAATCAAGACTAAACCAGGACTAAGCCAAGACTAAACCAGATCTAAACCGGGTCTAAACCAGGACTAAACCGGGACTAAACCAGGACTTAACCAAAACTAAACCAGGTCTAAACCAAGACTAAGCCAGGACTAAACCAGGTCTAAACCAGGACTAAGCCAAGACTAAACCAGATCTAAACCGGGTCTAAACCAGCACTAAACCAGGACTAAACCCCCCCCTCCCCCGCTCCTTCAGAAATCTCACTCCTAGCAATCTTCAAAACTTGAGAGCCCTGTGATAGCTTTATAATTAATAACAATAATTAAGATGTTTGGAATGTATAAAGTAAGTGAGGAACAACTTTGGACCACTGCAAACTGTTTAAAATGAACTAGTTTTGTTTGTTCACCTCTTTAAGGCCTAGCACCTTTAACATCCCTGAAGTTGTGTTTTGTTTCAACCATGTAACTGTAAGACTGGTTTAGAAAGACAAAGAACACCACCAGAGCTCCTCTTGAAGAGCGAAGCTGTGTTTTGGGGGTGTGATTTGGCTCTCTCCCCCTCTCCTGACCCCCACATGGGTGCACCGCAGAGCCAGCACAGCCTAATTAACCAGCAGCGTAATTACAACATCCAGCCAGTAATTAGCAGCCTGTGTGTGAACTTGTCCTTCTCTGTGTCTTCTGTCTGACTCTGCATCCAAACTTTACACAACACAACTTTACCGGCAGCAATTAATTCAACAATAGCCCTATTAAACATACCTTCTGTTGTACACGCAGTAATTGAACACCTTACCTCCCAGGCATGTTTCTCTTAGCAACAGGAGAAAGTCTGTTATTTAGGAAACTACATGAATTGCTCAGGTTCTTTGAGATCTCTCACTTAAATTATGCTCACCCAAAGGAAGAAATGCTGTAGCTTGTCGAACAAAACAATAAATCTCCTTATGATGAATCTAAATAGTCATTCTGGATTGTTAGAGGTAGCCAAGATATAGTCTAAATAAATATGAACCCTTTTTACATGCCATTAGAATTATGGCAAAAGGAGAATTTCAATTTGTGAGCTGGACAAAAGTTTATTTGGTCGAAAACATTTGCATTGGATTTTACCTGGAAGACTGAGGGATTCTACATATACAGTGGTACCTCACCTTACGAAATGAAATTAATTTCTTCCAGAAGGGGTTTCGTAACGTGAAAAATTCGTAAGTTGAGTAGCTATTTCAATGGAAAAAGCCTGATTCGTTCCAAGGCCCCGATCCAAGTTTTTTTTAAATAGTGTAACTTTTTTTATAGTGTAACATTGTGTTTCTCACATTTGTCTCTCGTTTAAACACTCAAACTTTCATAGATTTTCAACAAAATGTATTAATAGTGAAGTGTGGGGGGAAGGGGGAGGGGGGAGAAGAGTGCGCTCTGACACGTGTGATAGCGCAGCATGACCTGGCGCGAGCTGACAGCAGGTCTAGACCAAGGTCTAAACCTGGACTGGACCAGGACTAAACCTGGACTAAACCTGGACTAAACCAGGACTAAACCAGGACTAGACCAGGTGGATTAAAGCAGCGAGGAGGGGACTGCACGCAGTCTGAGCGCATGAACGCATGAATGAGACCCATGCAAGAGCCGCGGTGGACCTGGTCAGGTCTAGAGGAGGTCTAGAGGAGCCGTGGTGGTCTGGACTAAACCAGGACTAAACCTGGACTAAACCAGGAGGAGCCCGCGGCTCTTGCATGGGTCTCGTTCATGCGTTCATGCGTTCAGACTGCGTGCAGTCCCCTCCTCGCTGCTTTAATCCACCTGGTCTAGTCCTGGTTTAGTCCTGGTCCAGTCCAGGTTTAGACCTTGGTCTAGACCTGCTGGCAGCCCCGCGCCGGGTCATGCTGCGCTATCACACGTGTCAGAGCGCAGTTTTCTCCCCCCTCCCCCTCCCCCTTCCCCCCACACTTCACTATTAATAATTTTGTTGAAAATCTATGAAAGTTTGAGTGTTTAAACGAGAGACAAATGTGAGAAAAGTTTAAATCCAGTCTGAGAAAAGCGTATAATGTGTGTGGCTGAGCGCGCATTATTTGAATTTTTGAGATTTCGCGTTTCGTAACTTGAATTTTCTTTCGTATCTAGAGACCAAAATTTACCGTGAAGGCGTTTTGTAACTTGAAATTTTCGTTTGTTGGGTCATTCGTAAGGTAACTCTAATACGACTGTATTAGAGTTATGAGATACCTGGAATTTTGGTATTACAATATCAATCCCAATCCCAATGATTTTGCTTTAGAATTAAAATATGGTTAATAAATGCACTGAATAGCTTAAATGGAGCATTTTTATACATTTAATATTAGATAAATGTTTATTTTTCCCAAAATGGACAAATTTACACTGTTGCAACAACAATGTTATAATGTGTGTGCCTTAAAGGAAAAGTAACTTTGTAATTTTTTTACAATTTCAGCCTTATTTCGGTAATAAAACAAGTTGTTTTACTCACCCATAGCACTTTGGTGTCATATGGAGCACTTCCAGAGATGTTTTAGATTTGCGGTTAGCCTAGCGCGACTTCTAGCCATAGCTCGGGGCATATAATATATTCCCCAAGCATGTAATATGCCCCGTGCGGGCTCCAAATAACAAACTTTTCAAAATCATAGAAGCCCGATGTCTTAGTCTACGATTTCGTTTGAAGCAAAAGTGGCCTGTAATCCGAGATTTATCCATAGTTTACAGCTTTGCGTTTCATGTTTGGGTCCCGGGAGCTGAGAGCACAGTCCGCACATGCGCACTGGCCTCCTCATCTACTCGAAACTATGGCTAAATCTCGGATTACAGGCCACTTTTGCTTCAAACGAAATCGTAGACTAAGACATCGGGCTTCTATGATTTGAAAAGTGCTAAAGTTTGTGTTATTTGGAGACCGCAAATAAGTGCCCCGAAAACTCACATGATGGAGATCGCAAATCTAAAACATCTCCGGAAGTGCTCCATATGACACCAAAGTGCTATGGGTGAGTAAAACAACTTGTTTTATTACCGAAATAAGGCTCGGATTGTTACTTTATTTTAAGAAATTTTAGATGACAGCCAAACATGAATGAGTAACCTGGGCCCGGGCCATAATCCATAGGCTATGGTTAGCTGTAAGATTCTGTATAAGGCTGTGCCCACAAGCTTACAACACCCACGCTCCAATTCACAACAATTCCCCATAAATAGACAAAAAAAACATGATAAAAATTTGTATCAGAAGTAAAATACCCCCTCTTTTCACATTTCACAAATGGGACATAATCTATTTGAAAAATGTTGTGTCTGAAGTAATGTGTCTGGACTCATGCCTCTCTCAGTTGACTTTTATCCCTCATCTCTCCACATACTATACACTGCTCACACTGCTCACACTGTGTTGTAGAAGGTTTCAGCTTTTTCAAGAAATGATGGAAGTAAAAGGCTGGAGACCAACTGAATGTCTTAAAGGGATATGCCACCCCCAGGTCAAACTTGGGCATCTCCCCACAGTCCAGAGACTAAAATAAGTGGTGGAAAGCGTTTTTCTGCTCACCCAGCCATTGTCCAGGTCTGTCAGCACTGACCGCCGCGGTATCTGCAGCTCCTCCGCGTTAGACTGGAGTCTAACGTCGCCAGAGAAAGATTTCGGCCAAAAGGAATTAATTTGTTCGATGCTTTTCCCAATTACTTTCTGTGTAGTGCGCATTCATATCGAGTGCAAATAAATGTGCAAATCAACACGGAGAGCTTGACTTGGTCATTTTGGGTGGGAACTATTTTTCAGTGCGGAAAAACCCAGCCGAAGCACGCACCACGCTGCGTAACAGGGGAACTGCCTTCCTGGTGCGTAACAGGGATTCCCCTGTCAGCGTGGTGTGTGCTTCGGCTGTCTTTTTCCGCACTGAAAAATAATTCCCACCCAAAATGACCAAGTCAAGCTCTCCGTGTTGATTTGCACATTTATTTGCACTCGATATGAATGCGCACTACACAGAAAGTAATTGGGAAAAGCATCGAGCAAATTAATTCCTTTTGGCCGAAATCTTTCTCTGGCGACGTTAGACTCCAGTCTAACGCAGAGTAGCTGCAGATACCGCGGCGGTCAGTGCTGACAGACCTGGACAATGGCTGCGTCACCAGGAAAACGCTTTCCACCACTTATTTTAGTCTCTGGACTGTGGGGAGATGCCCAAGTTTGACCTGGGGGTGGCATATCCCTTTAAGCAAGAGAAGTTTATTTGCCATCAATAATACGGGCCTGGGGGACTTGAAAAGTCAACATAGTATGATTTCAAAAGTGTACATAGTATGATGTTTGAGTGTTCGAGCCCCTTCACTCCAAAGGAGGAGCTTTATAAAGCAAGTGTGGTGAGACTATGAAGATCAGTAGGCACTGGTTTGACTGCAATATGCCACAATTTAGATAATGGTATGCCAATGGTATGCCAAGGGAAGATGATCGTGTTACTATAGCTCCTGTGAGTCAGTGTTAAACTGAGAGATGTACGTGGAGGATGCATTACTTGAACTCTCACACTGGACACACTGCATAAACTACACACACTGTGCATACTGCCCACATTGTACACACTGCTCATACTGGACATGAGCCTTATAAGCGTCTGAGCAGTGCAACCCTGTGTTTTAGTTTTAAAATGCCTTGAGGTTATTCTTCTTAACCCTTGTAATGTGTTAGAAAGCTGCCCCCATCTTTGGTGTTAGCGGGTCAGATTTGACCCGTGATTTAACTCAGCCTGAAAATACTTAAAAACACTAGTTATCATCCAATATTGTTTTTCACCTCATAACTAACTTACTAAGGTGGGGGAAGTGTGTGTGTGTGTGTGTGTGTGTGTGTGTGTGTTGTGGGACACATTGAGCCATATTTGATCCACAGAGCGACCCACAGCTTTTAAGTGATGCACACAACAGTCAGTATTCTCTGCAGGGTCATATTTGACCCGTAACACCACAAATGTCCCTTTTTTTTTGAGACGTTTAGAATTTACTAAAATGGTGAAAATTTATTTTATTGCATTAAAGGTCCCATGGCATGAAATTTTCACTTTCTGAGGTTTTTGAACGTTAACTCCGTTAGCTCCCCTACCCTGTTTAGGGCCCCCTCCCATGGCTAAAAGTTGCGAAATGTGTAAACTGAGCATTTGCGATCCTTTTCTGCGTTTGAAAAAAAGACAGCCCAAACGGATGATTCTGAACAAGGAAACTATGTGACGTCACATTGAAGAAAAAATGCAAATGCAGTTCCACCTCCCATCCGGATGTCTACCCACCGTCACGGCCAGAGTTTGGACCGCGAATGAGCTACGCGATGCGAGATGCGTTTTTTTATTTGCCTGGAGGCACGTGAGAGTGTTTCCAGGCTCGGAAGTCCTTTATCTGAGCCTCTGGACCTCTGAAACAGCAGTGGTTTAATTTTATTTTCTGTGAAATTGTGTTTTTTTTTCATTGAAACGCCTCTCCTTTCTTCCCTCGCGCATAAAACGCGGAAGTGGAGCCAGTGCACAGCGCACCGCTAAAACGAGGAAACAGCGGAGAGTCCCCCCACCCCCCCACCCCACCCGCTGCTCTGGCCTATCTCTGTCCTTCTCATTTGCATTCAAGCAACAATGCCCATAATGAGGTGTTCAGAACCATATTTTTTGACTCTACCTGTGTTCATGGGTCTTTTTCATGCACTGAATCTTGATTTTGAAGAAGGATTCATTTACAGTATTAGGGAACCATTAAGGAGATATATAAAAGCATCAAGAAGTACCATGTCATGGGATCTTTAAAAAAGTTGTGTCTGAGGATTAGATGAAGCCTCATTCCAGTACAAAAAAGCAAATGGTACTTTTTACATGCCTAAACTTAAAAACGGGTCAATTTTGACCCAAACACAATATAAGGGTTAAATATGTAGTCAGTTTACAAGCACCTGACAGTGACAGAGCTCTGAGGCTGGAAGGGAGGGGTTACGGGCACTGCTGATGAGGTGCACTGATCTAAAATACTACTATTTTTCCCAAATGCTGAATTTCCAATACTCTAGCCTTTTTTCAAACCTTATAAAAGTTATTTGTTTCTATTTGAAGCACAGATGTTTTATCAATAATAATGATGGTAATTCTTATTATTATTATTATGGATATAAAGTGTAGAATGTGTGTGGTGAGGCATTTACAGCCCTAAAACATGTAGAACAATTGCAAAATACAAAGTTGTCCTACCTCGTGGACCTCTCCCAAACTTTGTCCAGTTGACAAATTGAACTTCTCCTTTTATCATTATAGACAATGTAATATAGTTTAAAGGGCACATATTGCACTATTTTCAGATCTGTGTTATAATGTTTCCTCATCACAAACATGCCTGGAGATGTGTTTTGTTTCATTCACACATGTTTAACACACCATTTTGAATATTTAGGCTTACTTCTCTTAAGCAGAAAGCACTCTGTTCCATCTTGTGATGTCATGAGGTAATACAGGAAGTGCTCCACTGTGTTTTTAAACACCTTCCCTAGAATCATATGATTTCCGTCCTGGAATTGCTGATTTCTACTGAACTAAAGGTAAACAATAGCTGTTAGCACATTTTGGGCTTTGGAGATGTTGGCAGCCTAATAATCCACGTGTGAATTGAAAAAAAAAAACAAAAAAAAATCTCCTGGTACGTTTTTGAGGAGGTGACATTATTATAACATGGCTTAAAGCTCACAAGATTAAATTCTGTGTAATATAGGAGCTTTAATAGTGAACAAAGTAGATTTAGCTGAAATGTGCTCAGTTTCAACAGCAACAGCATCTGTATATTAAACACACATACTTTATACTGTGTTATTTGAGATGGCAGGCATTTTAATGAGTTCCATTTCTTTGTAATATGTTGAAACCAATCTCATTTAAGTGCAGTGATTTTGAACAGGTGCAACTCTTCATTTAATTAAAGGGAGATTAGAGATATAAATTGTCATTTGAAGTGGATCATCTATTCTTGTGTTTTGTTCAGACTGTGCTGTAGATACGGCAACAGTATCTATCCTCTGAGTTATTTTTGAGTCTTCAGAAGTGAACCCACATTCATGGATTGGTTACATAAGAGAAACGTTGCAAAACTCTGAAGAACAAAACACACAATTAAGTTCCACAACTAAACTTTTGAGTTTTTGTTTCACAGAACTACAGTTCAGCAATGAGTGCAGTTTTCTTATCGATCACGCCAAAAGGTCACATGATGTAATGCGCACAACCATATTATTACATACAAACAAACTAATTTAGGACCCCACTCTCATAAAGACAGTTGGGAGGATCTGGTAATTTGCACTACAATTTCCACAGACGACACCTGTAGCTTTAAAGGGATATGCCACCCCCAGGTCAAACTTGGGCATCTCCCCACAGTCCAGAGACTAAAATAAGTGGTGGAAAGTGTTTTTCTGGTGACGCAGCCATTGTCCAGGTCTGTCAGCACTGACCGCAGCGGTATCTGCAGCTACTCGCCAGAGAAAGATTTCGGCCAAAAGGAATTAATTTGCTCGATGCTTTTCCCATTTACTTTCTGTGTAGTGCGCATTCATATCGAGTGCAATAAATGTGCAAATCAACAATTGACTTGGTCATTTTGGGTGGGAACTATTTTTCAGTGCGGAAAAACACAGACGAAGCACACACCACGCTGACAGGGGAATCCCTGTTACGCACCAGGAAGGCAGTTCCCCTGTTACGCAGCGTGGTGTGTGCTTCGGCTGTATTTTTCCGCACTGATAAATAGTTCCCACGTGGTATCGCAGAAGTTATGTTGGAGCCGTTCTGTTCTACTAATGATCCCGTATCCGTTAACATGGTGCTCGTATCATATGCTCGGGGCATTACTTTGTGCTCTCCAAATAACACAAACTTTAGCACTTTTCAAATCACAGAAGATCGCTGTGTCAGGGTAGACTTTTAGTAGATTCCAAAATGGCCTGAAACCCGATATGCAGCTATAGTTTCATTTGATGACGTCATCAGAGAGGACAGTGCGCATGCGTGAACTCACACCGCTCTGAACTTTACTTTTCTGTTGCGATATCGGGTTTCAGGCCGTTTTGGAATCCACTAAAAGTCTACGCTGACACAGCGATCTTCTGTGATTTGAAAAGTGCTAAAGTTTGTGTTATTTGGACACCGCAAATCAGTGCCCCGAGCACTCACGCTAACGGATACGGGATCATTAGTAGAACAGAACGGCTCAACATAAGTTCTGCGATACCACTCCAATTGACACCAAACTGCTATGGGTGAGTAAAACTACTTGTTTTATTGCCGAAAGAAGGCTCAGATTGTAAAAAAAACGTTAATTTTCCTTTAAAGATTCTCTAAGTCGAGGCCTTCAGAACTCATTTGCATGACATTAAGCTAAGCCCTCCCCCTGCAGATCATCTATTACTGTGGTGTGGTGTTTCAGGGCACGTCAGAATTAAAAGGTACTTTGTTAAAATAGAAATGCTTTTATAACGAAAAGCCCATATAATAATTCAATAATTCAGTAATACCCAGGATAATATGTTAATTCAAAATAACCTGTATTGTCAATTTATTACAATACAAAATATAGTATAGGACACTACACACACACATACACACACGTACACACGCACACACACACATACGTGCACGTACAGACACGTACACACACGCACACGCTGTAGACATGCACACACACACACACACGTGCACGTACAGACACGTACACACACGCACACGCTGTAGACATGTGCACACGCACATACACACACGTACAAACACTCTGGATGTTTTCTGTTCACGTTAATCGCTTCACGTTCACGTTTCAGCTAAATATCTCCCTTTGATGCAGAAATAATATGACCACACGAAAGCTAAATTAGTATTTAAACATGTCCTAAAGTCTGTAGTGTCAAAGTTTAGAGGCACTTTACTCACCCCATAAGATTATTCATGTATCCACGGTCTTTCAACAGCTAAAGTATCCGATCGTATTCTGTACATGAGCTCCGGAGAAACGGACATGTCCCGAACATGTCCCATGTACCGTGTATCGAGGAGAGACTTCTTCCTTCTTACATAGCATTTACAGTCAAAGTTACAGATTTTCTCCAATTTCACTCTCCTTATCCTGTTGAAATGCAGCGTAAATATTTACGAGCTGCTCACAGCTGATAGGGAGAAAAAGAAAACAAAAGAGCCCTAATGTCACGTGATTGGTTAGCTGCGGCAGTATGGTGATTTACACACGCCCTGTTTCTTTCCGAAAAACTAGCCAGTTTCAAAGTTCAAATGTATGCTTTTAAAGGCAAATTAACGTTTTTTTTTACAATCTGAGCCTTCTTTCGGCAATAAAACAAGTAGTTTTACTCACCCATAGCAGTTTGGTGTCAATTGGAGCAGTATCGCAGAACTTATGTTGAGCCGTTCTGTTCTACTAATGATCCCGTATCCGTTAACATGGTGCTCGTATCATATGCTCGGGGCATTACTTTGCGGTGTCCAAATAACACAAACTTTAGCACTTTTCAAATCATAGAAGCCCGATGTCTTAATGTAAGATTTCGTTTGAAGCAAAAGTGGCCTGTAATCCGAGATTTAGCCATAGTTTCGAGTAGATGAGGAGGCCAGTGCGCATGTGCGGACTGTGCTCTCAGCTCCCAGGACCCAAACATGGAACGCAAAGCTGTAAACTATGGATAAATCTCGGATTACAGGCCACTTTTGCTTCAAACGAAATCTTACATTAAGACATCGGGCTTCTATGATTTGAAAAGTGCTAAAGTTTGTGTTATTTGGAGACCGCAAAGTAATGCCCCGAGTACTCAGGCTAACGGATACGCTACAACATAACTTTCACCAAACAGCTCCAAATGACAAGAAAGTGCTATGGGTGAGTCAAACGACTTGCTTTATTACCGAAAGAAGGCTCAGATTGTAAAATAACGTTACTTTTCCTTTAAAGCAACCAATGCTGTTATCTGAAACATGGAGTGGCTTCTTCATGAAAAAAACTGCTTCTAACATTATTTTCTTGTTTTCACGAATTCCGACATGTGGTTTCGTCGTGGCGGATCACAAATGATTAAACTATGTAACATTCTAGGCAAAGCAATTACAGCCCTGCTCCCCTAAGTGCAACTTTAATCTTTTCATACCTATGTTATTCTTGAAGAATTTATGTGTATTTAATTTATAGAGCTCTCATTTCCGCTGCTTCTGCAACCAGATGAACCATGTGTATTTGTGAACCAGTTCTGTAAACCAACAAGTGGAAGGCATTGTTCCAAACACTGAAACAAAGGAGCGCGTGTAATGTGAAAAATATGTGCTCACGACAGGCACGTCCCACAGGCCCCTACGAGCAGCGCTATGTCTGCCTCAGCCCACTAACCCCACGACAAGCAACTGACGTCAGGCTCCAAAGCAGAGCAGGCTGCGCGGTCAGACTCCGGCACACACACATACGCACAGACGCGTACACATAAACACACATGTACACGCACGTACACACTCTGCACTTTGATTTCCTCATTAGGAGCGTTTAGAAACAGTAAACATGTAACTGTAGCGTAATGAGCCCCCAGTGCGGAGATCAGGCAGCACTGTGCTTGGCATCTGAATAAACAGGAACTGCTGGAGTGTGAACGGAGCTGGTCCAGTTGTTGTTCCCTGATTGATTTGGTCGTCACTTTGAGCCTAATGTTGCATCCAATGACGGCGTGGTATTCACAAACTTAGAATTTGTCTGTGTTGTTTTCATACATGAGTTACATGACGGTCTCAAACAAGCAGAGGGACTTTCAGGTACAGCCAGTACTCGAGTTGAGGGGGGATGGGGGGGGGGGGGGGGGTGGCAGCCCCCCTGTGGGAAAAAATAGTCAAAATCATCCCTCTTCTAAAACGGGCATCCCTTCTTCCATCCCTTATGGCATTTTATCAATCAGGCATGAAAATCCCTAAACTTTTGGCGAATTTCGCCATTTTTAAGTCAAAATGGCCAGCACGCTCCAGCTTCCAATCATGTTGCAGCATAATTATGCACCGATACACGCTCCCGCCAATCATGATGATTGCCGCTGTTGTGTTTGCGCCTGTTCGCCGATCAGCTGTGAGCGAGCCGCCTGATATTTACGCGGCATTTCTAAGAGAAGAAGAATCCTTAACTTGCTACGTTAATGCTACGTAAGAAGGAACTCTTGCCTCGGGAAACGACTCGTTCGGGATTATGTCCTTTTCTCCGGAGCTCCGGATTATTAAAGACAACACGGCAAACTGTTAGAATGGATCTGACCGCATTCTTATGGGTGAGTCATATTATCAGATTATTTCTGCATCTATTTCGGCACTAAACCAGGACTAAACCAAGACTAAACCAGGTCTAAACCAGGACTAAACCAAGACTAAACCAGATCTAAACCAGGACTAAACCAGGTCCAAACCAGGACTAAGCCAAGACTAAACCAGATCTAAACCGGGTCTAAACTAGGACTAAACCAGGACTAAACCAAAACTAAACCAGGTCCAAACCAAGACTAAGCCAGGACTAAAACAGGTTTAAACCAGGTCTAAACCAGGTCTAAACCAGGTCTAAACCAGGTCTAAACCAGGACTAAGCCAGGACTAAACCGGGACTAAACCAGGACTAAACCAAGACTAAACCAGGACTAAGGTGTGTGTGTGTGTGTGTGTGTGTGTGTGTGTGTGTGTACGTGTGTGATAACATATATCCTGTGTATTATTGAATTATTGAATGATTATATGGACTTTTTGTTATAAAAGCATTTCCATTTTAACAAAGTACCTTCTAATTCTGCCCTGCCCTGAAACACCACAGTGATGTCAGTGATGGGGGAGGGCTTAGCTTAATGCCTCCCCCCGTTGGTGAAAAATTTCACCATCCCCCCTGGTTTCATTTTACAACTCGACTACTGGGTACAGCTCCTTGTAGTTTTTTTTTTTTTTTTACAATATGTCTTCTACATGACAACATTCACATAAGTTTTGTTAGAATCTGATGATGTACGTTGTTTGGGATTGGCTCCACAAATTTGCACATCTCTGTAGGTCCTTTCAAATGACCATCACAACCATCACATCTTTTGGTTAATTAAATAATTACTTTTTTAAATGTATGCTGGCAGAGAACATATTTTGATGCCTTTGTTTGAGTAGTCATGGTTCACTGCATGGGTGACATCTAAAATCTTTTCTGGTGTGTGTTTGATAAGGAGCAATAAGATAAGATAAGACTTTATTGATCTCACACAGGAGAAATGTACTTGCCACAGTAGCTCCAGGACAGTTTGAACAAGAAAGAAAAGTGCATGCAGGCAAGAATGGAATAAAGTAAGTAATAATAATAACAATAATAACAATAATAATAATAATAATAATAATAATAATAATAATAATAATAATACAAACATCAACAAGGAGAGCATGGAAAAGAGGATATTGAGAGTTATACAGTCTGATGGCAGTGGGGATGAAGGATCTGCGGTAGCGCTCCTTCTTGAACTGGAGGTGCCTCAGTCGGCTGCTGAAGGAGCTGCTCAGCTCCTCTACAGTCCGGTGCAGAGGGTGAGAGGTGTCGTCCATGATGGATGTGAATTTGGCCAGTACCCTCCTCTCAGCCACCTCCTCTACAGAGTCCAGAGGACAGCCCAGGACAGAGCTGGTCCTTCTGACCAGCTTATTAAGTCTCTTCCTGTCCCGCTCTGTGCTGCTCGGGGCCCAGCAGACGACAGCGTAGAGGAGAGCAGAGGCCACCACAGAGTCATAAAAAGTCTTAAGCAGAGGCCTGCTCACTCCAAAGGAACTCAGTCTCCTCAGGAGGTGGAGGCGACTTTGGCCCTTCTTGTACAGGGCGTCGGTGTTGTGGGACCAGTCCAGTTTATTGTTGAGGTGAACACCCAGGTACTTGAAACTGTCCACAGTCTCTATGTCCTGCCCCTGGATGTTCACCGGTGAGTGAGGTAGTGGTCTCCTCCTGAAGTCGATCACCAGCTCCTTCGTCTTACTGGTGTTAAGGCACAGGTGGTTGCGCCCACACCAGTCCACAAAGTCACTGATGACCGAGCGGTACTCCAGCTCATTCCCCTCAGACACACAGCCCACAATGGCCGAGTCGTCAGAGAACTTCTGGAGATGGCAGGTATCCGTGTTGTATGTGAAGTCCGAGGTGTAGATGGTGAAGAGGAAGGGTGAGAGTTCCCTGGGGGGTCCCAGTGCTGCAGACAACCACCTCTGACTCACAGCCGCGCAGCCGCACGTACTGTGGACGGTCAGTGAGGCAGTCAATGGTCCAGGCAGCGAGATGTCCATCAACTCCTGCGTCCTCCAGCTTCCCCCACAGCAGCGCCGGCCTGATGGTGTTGAAGGTGCTGGAGAAGTCAAAGAACGTGACTCTCACAGCACTCCCGGTGGTCTCTAGGTGGGTGAAAGCCCACTGCAGCAAGTAGATGACGGCGTCCTCTACTCCTACGTTTGGCTTGTAGGCAAACTGCAGTGGGTCCAGGGTGGGGCTCACCACAGAGCGGAGGTGGCTGAGGATCACCCTCTCCATGGTCTTAATGAGGTGGGAGGTCAAGGCGACTGGTCTGTAGTGGGCCGGTTCCCTGGCGTTTGTTGTTTTGGGAACCAGGACCACACAGGAGGTCTTCCACAGGACGGGGACCCTCCCCAGGCTGAGGCTCAGATTGAACATGTAGCAGAGAACCTCACAGAGCTGGTCTGCACAGGTTCTCAGCAGCCTGGGGTAGATACTGCCAGGTCCTGCAGATTTCCTCTGCCTGAGTCGCCTAAGCTCCCTCCTCACCTCGTCCGGTGTGATGGAGAGGGAGGAGTGAGAAGGGGACTGGGGTGACTGCAGGGTGTGGTGGTGGGGGGGGTGGTGGAGGGGGGCTGATGCTAGGTTGGGTCCGTGTGAAGGGGGAGGGGGATGTGGCTACTGGCCCGGGGAGGTGTGAAGAGGAAGGCAGAGTCAGCAGGGGGGCAGGTGGGGTGGGGGCAAATCAAACCTGTTGAAGTAACAGTTTAATTCGTCCGCCCAGCGCTGATCACCATCAGCTGTCCCTCTGCCACTCTGTCTAAAACCAGACATGTTCCTCTGTCCTCTCCACACATTGTTCTGGGCCAGTTGCTCCTCCATCCTCCTCCCGTAGTCCTTTTTGGCCCGTCGGATCCTCCACTGGAGTTCCCGCTGGACCCTTTTCTGCTCCTCTCTGTCCCCTGAGTTGAAAGGCCTTTTCTTCTGGTTCAGGAGGGCTTTAAGCTCAGGGGTGACCCAGGGGTGGTTGTTGGAGAAACACCGTGCTCTCCTGGTTGGCACAGTGTTCTCCACGCAGAAGTTGATGTAGTCCGTGATGCAGTGGGTCAGGCCGTTGATGTCGTTTCCATACGAGTCAGTGAAAATGTTCCAGTCAGTGTTCTGGAAACATTCTCTCAGACTCTCACAGGCCTCCTGAGTCCAAAGCTTCACAGACCGCTTCTGCACAGGTCCTCTTCGCACCCTGGGTGTGTATTCCGGAAGCAGGTAAACCAGACTGTGGTCTGAGCGTCCCGAATTTCGAGTCGGGTTGGGTCGGGCTCGGGCTTAAGATGTTACCTCTACTTGTAACACTTCATTCAAAGGATTAACTTTATAACACATCATTATAATCGACCACAAAACATAATAAAAAGAAATAGGTCGCCACTCCTTTAATGATTGATTAAATGTGTTTAAAATGTTCAATAGCACTTTAAGTAAATAAACCCAATAGGTGAGGCTCAGGGACATAGCCTTAAATCCCAAATTCTTCAACAGGGATCAATAAAATATTTATCTTATCTATCTATGTGTCTCTCTGTGTCATTCATAGTTTTAGTAAATGATCATGGAAATAAATAAATAAGTGTATCCAAACATCTGATTCGTAGAGTAAACTGCCCATTTAGAGCCACGCTGTTGCACTTTGAGCTTTTTGCACACATTTCTCCAGTGTGTGTTTTTTAACTACAAATGGCAAATAAACTAAACTCTCCTGACCTAACCCCCACAGTCACAGTAAGCACACATTCTCAAAGATCATTTTAACCCCCTGCGAGAATCATATTCCAAATCAACTTTAATTGTTGTATCATTTCCACTGCGTTTATTGTCTATAGCTAAAAATAATAAAAGTGTGAAAAACAGGGGAGGCTTGTAACAGTAGTGAAAGAAGAGGCGAGCTGACACGTTTTATTAATGAGGATGTTTTAATCATGTGTTCGCGTGGCTGTAATGGGAAAATGGATGCATAAAGTTTGACTCTCGCTAATCTTCAGCACACTTTAATTAGCTTTAATGTTATTGAGGCCTAATTCAATTGGCATTCTAATTAAGACACAGATCCAGTCTAATTACAGCTGACAGAGGAGCAGCGGAGGTGTGCTGGAATTGTTGGGGAGTCCACATTTTCATGTTCTCCATTTACATTAGAGTGACAGGCATTGGAGTGGAAAATACCGAGCTTTATCTTGAGTTACTGTGCAGATAAAAAATTTTGTATGTTGTATTCAGACCCCCCAGGATTTCGCGGGCATTTTTTGTGATTGTTGCGGGCTAAAATGCCTGAATTTGCGTGAGCTTTTCCAAAAAGTTGTGATGAAAGTTGCGGTGCTTTTAAGGTTTTTGTTGCGATTTTGTTGCGGGAGGAAGTGAAAGTTGCGATAAATAGTTGCGATTTTCTCTTTTTGTAATTAAAATTGAGTGATATTTTGAATACTGAGTTATTACTGACAAAGAATAATACAAGGACACAGAGATCACAGATATGGTCCTAAAACAACCTTACCAACATCGAAAATAAATGACTACTAGGAGGGGAACTGTTTCGCGCGGTCTTTTGCTGTTATTTTTGTGGGCAAATGGCGCCGCAGACATGTTTCTTTGCCATTAGAAGCCGTGTCCCAATTCCCAGAGTGCACAGTTCGGAGCGTGGTTTGAAGGGCATGTGCGTCATTTCTTTTTTGTCCCATGCGCAGTTAACACACGTTCGCAGACCGCAGTCGTTTCCATGGAAATCGGGGCGTGGACCAAGCACGTGAAAAAGCACGCTTCGCACACTCATATATCCCAGCATGCACCGCGCGCTACTTCTTCTACGGGAGAAAATGGAGTCAGCGGCTGCTTCCCGTAGTTGCGAGACCTGTCGCATTTCGCAGACGGCCATGCGGTCCGCGGAGTGCACTCAGGGCTGAGCAAGTGTGCACCGCCTCGACTGCAGTCTGAGCCCCCTTCAAACCACGCCCCGAACTGGGGACACGGCCGCAGTTTCGTTTCGTCACACGGAAGTAAGGCAGAAGGAAGTTGGTCGACGTGAGTTCAACACGTCGCCGATGATTGGTCAAAATTGGTAAAAAAAATTGCGGGAAAGTTGCGGTGATTGGTCAAAATTGCAACACCGCCCTGAATTCATGGGGATTGGCTGAAGTTGCGTTGAAGTTGCAAATCGCAACATCGCGAATTCCTGGAGGGTCTGATTATAGTATAAAAGATGTCCAGGATGTTGCTAAACCAAGATCTGCAAATATGGAGATGTAAATGGGCTGCAACTGAATCAAAAGTATTGAAAATCAGATACTAATTGATACTAAAATCAATCAATCAATCAAACAATATTTATAAGGCGCTTTTCATACATAATTGTAGCACAAAGCGCCTTACAGTGGTCAAGGATTAGAAGATTGACCTTTATTGATCTCGCACAGGAGAATTTGTTTCTATATTTGACCCGGGGACCATCCCCATGATTTTGTTTTGTTATTTATGCTTTGGTCAGGCCCTAAGCTGGAGGATTTTACCTATAGCGCATGTTTAGGTTGGTGGGGGAAACCGGAGTGCCCGGAGGAAACCCACCCAAACACGGGGAGAACATGCAATCTCCACACAGAAAGGCCCGGGCGACCCAAACCTTCTTGCTGTGAAGCATGAGTGCTAGCCACTCAGCCACCGTGCCGCCAGGAAAGAAAAAAAACAAAACAAAAAAACAGCAGCAACAGGAACAGCAGCAACAACAACAGCAACAACAAATGATCAAAACTATTTTTTTTTTTATTTGAGCAGGTATCAATACTAAAAAACATCACTTTCACACGACAGAAATGAACCATGCCTAAATAGCTTTAGAATGAGCTGTAGCAAAATAACAATAACCTACCAAACCTACCATTAACCACTAAGGAATTACACACACTGAGGAATTAGGTAACATGGGAATAGGAAAGAGAGTACTATGGTTTCATTTTCAAAAACACATTTTGATGTCCGAAGAATTACATTCTATAATTATTCTGTTTACAACACTAGTACTTTTTCTGGTATTTCATAATAATCTATTACATAATTTGATCATTATGATATGTTTTTAAATTTAAATACTTGTCTAAAACAACTTAGTAATATAAACTTCCCAATAGAAAACCACAGGACAAATTCTACTACTGGCCTGGACAATAAAAACATATTTGATTTAGTTATCACAATATTTTAAAGCAGGCCTGGAAGTATAAAATGCGGAGAGCACAACTTAAAGGGATATGCCACCCCCAGGTCAAATTTGGGCATCTCCCCACAGTCCAGAGACTAAAATAAGTGGTGGAAAGCGTTTTCCTGCTCACCCAGCCATTGTCCGAGTCTGTCGCTACTGACCGCCGCAGTATCTGGTGCTCCTCCGCCTTAGACTGGAGTCTAACGTCGCCAGAGAAAGATTTTGGCCAAAAGGAATTAATTTGCTCGATGCGTTTCCCAATTACTTTCTGTGTAGTGCGCATTCATATCCAGTGCAAATAAATGTGCAAATCAACACGGAGAGCTTGCCTTGGTCATTTTGGGTGGGAACTATTTTCCAGTGCGGAAGAATAAAGCCGAATCACGCAGCACGCTGCCAGGGGAATCCCAGTTATGCACCAGGAAGGGAGTTCCCCTGTTGCACAACGTGGTGCGTGATTCGGCTTTATTTTTCCGCACTGGAAAATAGTTCCCACCCAAAATGACCAAGTCAAGCTCTCCGTGTTGATTTGCACATTTATTTGCACTCGATATGAATGCGCACTACACAGAAAGTAATTGGGAAACGCATCGAGCAAATTAATTCCTTTTGGCCGAAATCTTTCTCTGGCGACGTTAGACTCCAGTCTAACGCGGAGGAGCTGCAGATATCCGCGGAGGTCAGTGGCGACAGACTCGGACAATGGCTGCGTCACCAGAAAATCGCTTTCCACCACTTATTTTAGTCTCTGGACTGTGGGGAGATGCCCAAATTTGACCTGGGGGTGGCATATCCCTTTAAGGCAAAACAATGAGCACATGAATTTAGCAAAATAACACAATTTAATAATCACAAAAGAAAATGATTTGCAAAAGAAACACTGCAAGTCATGAAGAAATAAACAAACCAAAAATCATGCTAAGCAAAATGAAAGAGCAAAATAACCAGAAATGTAAAACAGTTGAAACACACACATACATGGTGGAACTCAACCAAAATTGTAGGTTTTTACCTATCGAATAAATGGTCATACACTGGAAAATGTTCATTTGTGCTCACACTAGCGGCTGTGTTTGGGATGCCCACACACTGACTCGCCAGTGCATTTTAGTTGCAGGGAATATAAAATAGAAGATTCTTATGCCTATGAAGCAGACAGAAGCATTACTTACAGAAATGGCTTGGCTAAAAAGAGAACTACAGTTGGTCCGAATGGAGAGACGCTTATGCGATATAAGATTGAGACTTCGCTGCTCTTGACGTTATGTGTATAAAACAGTTGTGTGGATGCCAAATTGATGCTGAAATGCACATTAAAACATATTTATTATACTATGAAGTATAGCTACTATCCCTATGGTTGTTTAATTACTTCTTAGGCTTTTATTTACTCCGTTTGGCACATGATTTGTGTAATTTATAGAGACAATTGTTGACCGCTTTTCATTTTGACCCTTTGTACCATAACCCAACCGCTGACTCCATACTTGGCATTGTGCCCACTCTTTAGAAGTGAACTTCTGTTGACTAGCTTGACCCATGGGCTTGACCACAGACATAAGATGATCAAATGATGTAATGAAGCAGAATGGCTTGCTCCAAGAAACACAAAGTGGATGGTGAAAATCGCCAGTCCACGTCTGAATGGACAAATGAGTTTTGTTTTATTTTGCCTGAGCATGGTATTAAGCCTACATGTTTGATTTGTTTGCAGACTGTTGCATTTGTGCAAAAAGGAAAATATTAAAGGAAAATTAACGTTTTTTTTACAATCTGAGCCTTCTTTCGGCAATAAAACAAGTAGTTTTACTCACCCATAGCAGTTTGGTGTCAATTGGAGCAGTATTGCAGAACTTATGTTGAGCCGTTCTGTTCTACTAATGATCCCGTATCCGTTAGCGTGAGTGCTCGGGGCACTGATTTGCGGTGTCCAAATAACACAAACTTTAGCACTTTTCAAATCAGAGAAGATCGCTGTGTCAGCGTAGACTTTTAGTGGATTCCAAAACGGCCTGAAACCCGATATCGCAACAGAAAAGTAAAGTTCAGAGTGGTGTTAGCTTCTTTCGGACTAGCGGTGTTTACAAAACAGCTGAGTTCACGCATGCGCACTGTCCTCTCTGATGACGTCATCAAATGAAACTATAGCTGCATATCGGGTTTCAGGCCTTTTTGGAATCCATTAAAGTCTACGCTGACACAGCGATCTTCTGTGATTTGAAAAGTGCTAAAGTTTGTGTTATTTGGACACCGCAAAGTAATGCCCCGAGCACTCACGCTAACGGATACGGGATCATTAGTAGAACAGAACGGCTCCAACATAACTTACCACTCCAATTGACACTAAACTGCTATGGGTGAGTAAAACTACTTGTTTTATTGCCGAAAGAAGGCTCAGATTGTAAAAAACCGTTACTTTTCCTTTAAGTGACACTTCTCACGGTGCTAGTTTTAATGCCAGTTACCCCCAAAAAATCTGAGAAGCGCAAACAACGCATATCAAATATTACAGCATCATACAGTCAGTCAGTGCGCAACCTTAGTAAATGCCACTGCTGCATCGCTGATTGTGTCCTGGAACCTTGGGAAAGCAGGAAAGCCCTTTACTGATGCTGAAACAGTAAAACAATGTGCTCTTGATATGGCTGAGAAGGCACTGAATTTTGATCGCAAAATGAGGAAAACTAAAACTATTAGGGCAGTGAGTCAGGGTATTTTGTATATAACATGTAATTGTGTAAAGAGATATGTTTTTCATTGGTTATGTTTACAGTGCAGTTCTGCTCTGGTATTGTTTTAATCAGCTTTACACAATTTGAGATATTCCAACAAATGCAGTAGTAATAGAAAAAGAAGCATTGTACTGCTTTTAATAAATTAAGGTTTTAGTTAGTTGTTGTGGGATTTATAATTGTTGATTAATTGTTGATTTTATCATTGTATTTTGACAAATAAAACATTGTCTACTGGCAGATTGTTTGTTGACCCCAGTTTTGCAATGTGGACATATTTTGGCCCTCAGGGAAAAATTAAATTGGAGACCCCTGTTCTAGGGTCTTGTAAAGCTACATTGAGGTTAAAAATAGCAGTTAATGTTAACAACCACATAATAACATCACAAGGTGGAACAGAGCATTTTGAGTTTCTGGAGATAGAGACAGACTAATATTAAAGAATAACTCAAACATGTGAGAATGAAATAAAACTTCAGGTATATTTTAGATGAGGTTCAAACATTCTAACATGGCTTAGAGCTCACAAGAGTCAGTTTTGCATAATATAGGACCTTTAAATGCCTTGGCAGATGTATTGTCTGTAATGTGAAATGGCTATGCACTCTGAAATGGATGGTTGGTAGTTTGTATGAGTCCTGACAGGAGCAGAGTGAACCTGCGTGCCCAGACAGTCTCATGGAGCCACAGTCTCCAGGCTTTAATGGTGTGAGTGGAGCAGCAGAGAGGACAGCGATGAATGATGGTCCAAGTTCTCCTCGCCCATTGCAGTGTCTGTATAGTGGGGCAGCCCTTTGCTTCTGCTGTCACATGTGCTTATCATGATTAATGACCAGCTGTTATGGGCCCTTACTTTGCACCAGTCCCACTCTGTGATCTCATGCTCGCCTCATAATGGCTGCATTTGACCCAGTCTCAGGTCAGCCGCTGTGGTCCAGTCACACAGCACTCCTCATCCTCCAGGAGAGTACGATTAGCCAGCACCTGGATACAGAGATGGGTAGAGTGGTGTGTTTAAAGGAGCTGTATCACTTTTTTTTTCTTTAATGTAATTGAGTGAAATGGAGTAGCCTTCCAAAGTTATCTAAGATATCTAATTCTCATCATTTATAATATTAAAGGTTTAATGGCTTTAAAGCCCCAGTGTGTAGGATTCGTGACACATAGGTGGATGGTGCTATTGCACTTTCTGTTTTAGCTACGGCAGACCTCGAGGGTCACCCAGGCGCGCCGTAACGCGGACACGAGCCGCGCGCCGCTACTGTATAAATAAAACGCGGTCCCGTTGTTTGTTTGTTTTTTTTCCTTTTCTCATGAAAACACACATTCCCGATCATGTACCATGACACTCTACACATCAAATGAAACCTTACAGTCTCCTCTTTTTGACTATGCAATTCATTTCCCTGCACAACAATCACTCCCCGAGCACATGGGGCTTTTATACGGAAAAGCACAAAACGAGGTTAGCTTACCTTAGAATGATTTGCACAGGTCAAACTCTGTATTTCACCATAAACTTGCTCTCAATTTGTCCGTAAGGATCCAGCGAATAAAATCCAGTAAAACAATTTAGTCCAAAACACGTGTTAGATCCATTACGACGTGTGATCCGGCAGCATGCTTGTGTTGTTTACCCAAAACCACGAGCCTTGCCGAAGGCGGAGCCCAAATGTCCTTCTCGTATTCTCGTATTCTCGTATTCTCGTATTCTCGTATTCTCGTATTCAAAATGGCTGCCTCTGCATGGGGAAGATCCCCCTTTTATGTGACTATATCTAAGTCCAAAAGAATACTTTGATTTCATGATGGAAGTGAAAAGGCTTGGAAAACAATGTATTTTGAATGGGTATCTTCAATTTCGGTAATTGGGTATCTTCAATTTCGGTAATTAACGGGTAAAAATCTTACACACTGTCCCTTTAAGCCATGTTAGAATGTTGTTACCTCCTCAAAAACATACTGTGTTTTGCTTCATTCACACGTTTGATTATAAGTCTGTTTACATCTCCAAAGTACTCGGTTTCACCTTGTGATGTCATGTAGTGGTAGTTTTCAAGTTAACAGCTACCTTTTACCTTTTGTACAGTAGAGTTCAGTGAATCAGTGATCAGCATTCTGATCACCATTTGGTGTGGCCTTTCAAACATTAATATGCTGATTATCTCCTCCTGCACACAGTCACTCTCAGATTGAGGAGCAATAATAATAATTCATAGCATTTATATAGCGCCTTTCATGACACCCAAAGCGCTTTACAGTTCATTGTTCATTCACTTCACACTTGGTGGTGGTAAGCTACTTTCTGGGGCAGACTGACAGAAGTGAGGCTGCCAGTCTGCGCCATCTGCCCCTCTGACCACCTCCAACACTCACGCACACTCCACTTTCATACTAGGCAAATGTGGGTAAAGTGTCTTGCCTAAGGACACAGCGACAGTTTTTTGCAACTGCCGCCCCCCTGTGGCACCTGGAATTCCCAGTGGTCTCCCATCCAAGTACTAACCAGGCCCTGCCTTGCTTAGCTTCTGAGATCTGACGGGATCAGGCTTTGACAGGCAGGTATGGCCACGAGTAGGCCAATCCAAGGACCATGCACGATCTTTAGAACATAAGAGTGTGAAGACCAGAAGTGTGTGGTGACTTTTATGGGTAGGTAAACAGACTTGGTGTGGACATCAATATTTAGTCAATAATAATTTAATAATGCCAACTAACACTGCAAATTAGTATATTTATTTTACTTCTGTTAATTGCATGTATACTGAGCTATATGCTCAGTAGATGCCTAGACCATATACTTTAATATTTGTATAAAGTGGACTGTATTTGAGACCCTCTTTGTACAAACTGGACTATTTGTGGGTCATTTCTTTCAGCACCTACACCTTATTTATGCAGCTGAGCTTTCAGTACTATTGTTCTGTACTACAGTAGTAGCCATTGTTTGTTTCCGTGACTGCTCCTTCATTCGTCCGTGACTGGTCCATGCAGATAATGTATCCCCCGCAATGACGTAAGCCGTTTCCCAATTCAGCGAGTGCACGGTTCTGAGCGTCCTTGGAGGGGGATGTGCGTCATATCCGGCGCGACAACCGCCGTTCCATTCGGTTTTTGTCCCCTGCACAGTTAAGACATGGACCAAGCGTGCAAACATGTCGTATACGCCGGTCAAGCACATCCCAAACATGCTCAATGGGTGACATGTCCGGTGAGTATGCTGGCCATGCAAGAACTGGGACATTTTCAGCTTCCAAGAATTGTGTACAGATCCTTGCAACATGGGGCCGTGCATTATCTTGCTGAAACATGAGGTGATGTTCATGGATGTATGGCACAACAATGGGCCTCAGGATCTCATCACGGTATCTCTGTGCATTCAAAATGCCATCAATAAAATGCACCTGTGTTCTTCGTCCATAACAGCCTTTGAAGAGGAGTGGACCAACATTCCACAGGCCACAATTGACAATTTGATAAACTGTGATGTGTGTGTGATGTGAAGAAGATGTGTTGCACTGCATGAGGCAAATGGTGGTCACACCAGATACTGACTGGTTCTGAGTCCCCAGACCCCCAATAAAGCAAAAAAAAAAAAAAGCACATTTCGGGGTGGCCTTTTATTGTGGGCAGTCTGGGGTGCACCTGTGCACTGGTCATGATGTCGGATCGGCATCTTGATGTGGCGCACCTGTGAGGTGGGGTGGATTGTCTCGGCGGGGCAGAGGTGCTCGCTGTCACACATTTGGACAGATTTGTGAACAATGTTTGAGAGAAATGGTAGTGTTGTGTATCTGGAGTGAATTTTGGATCTTTGGGTCCATCTCGGGAAAAATGGGAGCAAAAACAAAAGTGTTGCGTATATTCTTCCGCCTCTGGGAGTCTATGGCAACCCCTAGAACCGTCTGGTAAAAATTTGTGAAATTTGGCATGCACATTCCAGCCAGTCTCCTCATTACCCACAGCAATTTATAGGCCCCCACCCCCAACCCTCTAGCACCACCAGCAGGTCAAATTTGCAGTAATTTTCAGGTACATTTCTGCGTGTAACTTTTGAACTGTATGTCCAATTTTCAAAAACTTGGTATCCCTGGACTTCTTGGGCGAAGCCGAATCCAACGCATGACGACATTTTCTGCCAGGGTAGATTTTCTGCCATTTTGAATTTTATGAAAAACACTCAAAATGTTTCTCCTCACTCAATTTTGGACCAATTTTGCTCTAATTTTGTACATAGCATCTTTGGACTGAGCCTCATCAGAAACTTGCCTGGATTTTTGATATATCTTATCGTTTTGTCGTGAGAGCCAATCAAATGCGTCCTAAAAGTCACCAAACAGGAAGTGAGCTCATATCTCGGGAACCCTTCATAGGATTATTTTCAAACTTTTCACACGTATTCTAGTCTGTCCCAGGATTCCCCATAAAAAATTACAGGGCCTCAGCTCAAACCCTCTAGCGCCACCAACAGGTTAAAATTTGAGGGACATTTCTGCTTGTAACTTTTGAACCGTAAGTCCGATTTTCAAAAACTTGGTATCCCTGGGATCCTTGGGATCCAATGCAAATTAGGCTGGGTCCCTGCTTGGACCCACATTGCTGCTTGCAGCTATATTTATATATGATTTTACATTGTTACTATATCATGCAACCATGCATTGCTCCCACAGCAGATTAATTTAATAACATTTTGATTGCAAGATCTTGTCCCAGTACAGATATATTGTATAAGCACTTTTACTTTTATCTTTACAATGATGTCAAGGCTCCTGTCTCTGAGAGTTGTGAACAGTGCTGATAAACTCATTGTGGTGAATAATTATTCATTAATTTATCTTCTTTATCCATTTTCTGCGTCAGCAGGGACAGCAGTCCAAGAACACAATGCACCAGCCTCCATGAATCCTGGTGGTGGGTCCACGTCACAACAGGGCTTGATGTATCTTCTTCCATGGGGCTCCCAGTGTGGGGTTAAGTGTCTTGCCCAAGGATACAATGGCAGCACTCATCTGTGGGAGCTGGGATCACACATGGTCAACCCGTCAAGAGTGGGATTCGAACCGCCAACCCTGGATCACTAGACAAACGCTCTACCAACTGAGCTACTGCCGCCCTGAGCTGCAAAAACGAACCCGAAATGTGTCGCGTTGTCATGGAAACACCGTTCAGTCTTTTAGAATGCTCTTATTAACTTTTAATGTCCCACTTGTCTAGATGATACACATGATTCTGGTGAGTCTGGGTCAAAAACCCTAGGAGGAGTTCGTTAAAATACGAGGACAGAAAAATGCGCCTTCAACTCCGGGTCGTGTGCTCGGGCCAATATGTTCCTGTTGGTCGCCTAGAAATGGCGTAATATATTTTTTTGGTTCGGAACGACAGGACCTATCCACCATCTGAATTTCGTTTGTCTATTACAAAGTTCATTTTTTGGGTATAGGGGGCGCTGCTGAGCCATTTTTTAAGATTTTTTAATACAGATTATTTGTAAATTCCTTTTTTGGCCTTCTTGAATTTTGTGCAAAATTACGTGAGTTTTCGTCAGTGGGAAGTACCCGAACCTTGAAAAAAGTGGTCGGGAAAATAAAAATAATAATAAGAGAAAAAAAACAGAACAATAACAGAACAATAACAGAACAATAACAATATAGTGCCACCTATGGTGGCACTATATATATATATCAATAGAAAGGGCTCGTGTCCAGTAACGCACCCGTGGAGTCCATTGTCTATGACAAGTGCGTTGCGCTTGTCATTGACCTCATCGATTACTCACTTGCCCAATACACATTTTTGGTGTTTACGATGGTTAACAATTACAATTATGGGCAGTGCCAGTGGGCAGTGCCAGTCTGTGCTATTGGATGCCCTGAGTGTCACTATAGTGTGGAATTGAATGTGTGGAAAAGGGAGAGCGCTTCGCGCTCTGCTTTTGTGGGCACACATGACATCGTGCACGCAGTTATAATTACAATTATAATTTTGCCTCTGCCGCGGCCACGGGCATGAGTGCCAGGTGCTTAAAAAGGGGAGAGCACTTCGCGCTCTGCTGCTTCGCACTGCAGAACAGTTACAATAGGCCCTACGCTTTACGATGGTTAACGCTTGGGCCTAATAATACTTATTATTATTATTATTATTATTATTATTATTATTATTATTATTATTATTATTATTTCAAAACAAATATTAGTTTTACAAACAAATATTATATAAATTTAAAAGATAAGGTCAGTAGGAGGTGCTGCTCTGACTAATGTATACTGCCTTTGCACAAAACTCTAACATCATCAATAAAAAAAATAAGTGTAGATTCACAGCACACCAGAGAGCACAAACATTTCCTGCTCTGACAGCCTTCTGAAGTGGCCTTGTGTACTTTTATCCATCCTTTTTTTCTCCAAGAAATAGCACACTCTTTTGTATAATAGTTGCTTGGAACAGCCAAGATTGGTAATCCAAGTTATTACATTCCTTTATTTGTGCCAAATCAAAAGAAGTGGCTCGGCTGCACTGTGTCCGCCACACTCCACTCTGCTTCCACCTATACAGTACATTTTGGCAACAAGAACTTAATTTGCTTTTGCCAAGACAAAGCTCTTGTGTCCGGAATCGGATCATTTATATTCTGGATGGATTTTTAGAGCAATTGTACATTTCCAAATCTAGGTTACAGACAGGTTACTGTTACTGTTTATCTGAATCCTTCCATATGCATAATTAAATAATTTGAAATGGTACTTGGGTATTTGGGAATTTGGGTAAAAACACCACTTAAAAATAAAAATAAATTTGGAGCTTTTTTTTTTTTTACTCTTTTAAAGTAACTTTTGTATTTCTGTATTATCCCCCATTTGAGGTTTGAGTGCTCAGAAAAAGTCCATTTGCACTTTCACCAACATATAGCTGTATTTACTTGTGATTCCTTGAAAAAGATTCAGTCCAGGTCCACACGCAAAGATCAAAAATGTGTAGCCAGCTCGAATGAATGCACTATTAATGAAAATTTGCTGCGTTTTATGGTGAAAAAATAATAATAAAGGCAGGACCAGTGGCAGTGAAGTCAATGGAGCTGTTTCTATTATTAACTTGTTTTCGATAAATATGGCTATTTATGACTGGTCACTATTATTTGAAGTAAACATATGTGACCGGCCACAGCTAAAGCCGCTACAACTGGCAAAAATGAGAAGCTTTTTTTTTTTTTTTTTTCAAAATATGTGATTTTCATTTTTTTTTTTTTTTTTTTTAAATGTGCTATTTGAAATGATGAAGAAGCCACTCCATGTTTCAGATAACAGCACTGGCATTGGTTGCTTTAAAAGCATACATTTTGTCTTTGAAATTGGCTACTTTTTCGGAAAGAATCGGGGCGTGTGTAAATTCCCATAATTACTATACTGGCGCTACTGGCCATTCACGTGACGATTAGCCACAACAACAACGAGTCCTGCAGTGAGCCAGCAGAGTGGTCTGCACACAGCACAGCACGATATGATCACCATGCGAAAGCTGAATTAGTATTTAAACATGTTCTAAAGTCTATAAAGTACACATGTCCTGACACGCACTTACCTGTTGTTTGTCATTGTGAATGAGGATCCGTGTTTCAGAGCCAAATCACACTCTGTACACGAGCTTCGGAGAAAAAGACGTGTCCCGAACCTGTCCCGGAGGTCTCCCGAACGTGTCATGTGTCCAAGTAGAAGTTAAAAGTCAATTTTCATGTCCATATTGTCTCAGTGCTGCTTACATATGCACGGCTCCTCACAAAAACTGCATTTTCTGAGAATCTTAAATGCCGACATGTGGGCTCAGCTTCCGAAGGGCATCACATTTTGGCTGCTTGTCTGTACTGCAGGTGTGGGAGGTTGAGTGTTAGGCCGGTGCAGGGAGATTTGGGAAGCAGTCAAAGGCCTCAACAACCGATTGTCCAGACATGGAGACTAACTCTGGGGACATGGAATGTCACCTTGCTGGAGGGGAAGGAGCCCAAGCTCTGTAGTTTATTTTTCTGTATAAATCCTCAGAGCTACTGAGCTAGCCTCAGAAGAGGCTCTTGGTCTGTGGCCAGAGCAGGCTTAGGTCATATCTGTTGTAACAAAAATAAACCTTTGTCTGTATTCCAAAAACTCATCTGGCTTTGCAAATGGATTAATAATTTATCATCAAGAGATACATAATTTTTTTTCCACAACACACCTTTAAATATCTTTATTTCTGTAACTAGTAATGGCATTAAAAATACTGAATTGTGGCATTAAAAAGCATTAAATTTGTTTTATGATACTTTTTTTTTTAAACTTATTTATTTTTAGAGTATTTTACTGCTCAATGTGCTGAAATTGCCCCTTGGGGACAAGTAAATATGATAAGTGATAAGTAATTTTAATGATGATTAGAACCTTTATGTAAGGCGGAAGATGCTGGTCACTGGCTGTAACAGAGCTGACAGATGGAGCAGGTTCTTAATGTGCTCAAATGGAACTTAATGGACAACAGAATCTGCAGGTGCTTGGAAAAAAAACATTGCAATTGTGGTTAACAAACCTGGCCGATACAAAATTTTTGCTAAGACACTGCAACTTTCTGCAGATGGCATGTCCTGCATGATTTCCATGGAAATACAAAGTAAATGTATTTTAGAACATTTCAATTTTTCCATTTTCCATAGAGAACGATAAGTTGTATCCCATACTGTGGGACAGCCAAAGGTACAGCTGTTAGGGATTTTTCCTAATAAACATCAACAAAAGGGAACAAATGAGAAAACAGACACAGAAGTATTATACTTATTAACGAGGGAGAATGAGGTGTAGCATGTGTTAAGCAGAGCCGCCTCTGCCTCCTTCCAGGCCACACACTCAAATCTCAAAGAACACCTCCTCGTCCTTTCTTATATTTAGAATCACATAGTAACGGAAAATTCCCAGTTTCAAAGCACAAAGTCTTCAACAAAATTAATCTTTACCATACATACATCATTAATCAGCAGTTGCTTTGATTGTTTGTCTAAGCTAAGTTAATCAGTCTTTGTCCTTTGTCCCATCCTCTGGTTTCACAATAGGAGATGAACCAACTCAAGAAGAATACAACACTTTGATAATTCATTAAAGACACTATTATAGAATTTTCTTTAAAAGCATTTCCATGGAAACAAGCAGGAGGAGGCTTTCACCCACAAGAGTCTGGTTGGAGACCTCCACCCAGAGGACCCTACCTCACAGACCTACATCAGTATGTACTTCCACCGAAACGTCCCTAACCATTTTCATGAGTTTACTTCATAAACTACATAATTGCATTTTCTTCCAATAATTGCCTTTGCGCATTTGTTAAAGGTCATCAAAGGTGATAAAGCTCATTTCAAATAGTTTAAAGCAAAACATTTCAAAGACATTTGATCAACGGATAGATTTCATTTCTACTTGAAATTAGCACATCAAAACACAATCCATTGTTGTGGCCACACTTTAAGATGACATCAGTTGATGTCATCAGACATCAGTTCAAGATGACATCAGTTCAAGATGCCAGCATCTTCCCTGTGAGATGGTGGCAAATCTAATCTACAAAACTAACAAATCTTACTAAAGTAACCAGAAAAACAAACATTTTGATAAAGTACTGATGGCAATGCCCCCGAAGAGAAACACGCAGATGGAAAACGACATAGGAGATTCGTAAGTCGCTAAACTCAATGACGGGGGAGATGGCAACAATAACCCCTGCAACTGGCCGAGCTAGCAGACCGCGTAGAAGAGGTTGAAATAGTTGAAAGAAGCCATTAGAGAAAAGGACAAACTGATCATAGAGCCTGAAAAAAGAAAGAGTACATGAGTAAGGAAAATGTCATTATCACTGGTCTGCCAAGCCAAGCCAGTAAAGCTCTTGATCAATTCAGATAATGGAGCTCAATTCGCCAATGATTTCTCCTAATGCCTTTGTAATGGGGGAGATTCATTTGGATTTTTGGGAAATAAATTTGAATTGCGAAATGGATTATTTACAGATGCCCAGTGAGACAGCATAAAGTGCAATTATATAGACATGCTCTTACACTTTCTTGTTTGTTTTGGTTATATAGTAAAACTATGCTGGGAACTTTTCATAAATACATTATGGGAGAGACTTTAATTTTACTATGGATTTGACTATGGATTATGGCGGCACGGTGGCTGAACGCGTAGCGCTCATGCTTCACAGCAAGAAGGTTCCGGGTTCGATCCCTGGGTTGCCCAGGCCTTTCTGTGTGTGTTCTGTGTGGAGTTTGCATGCATGGTCTGGGTTCGATCCCCGGGTCACCTGGGCCTTTCTGTGTGGAGTTTGCATGTTCTCCCCGTGTCTGGGTGGGTTTCCTCCGGGCACTCCGGTTTCCCCCATCAACCCAAAACATGCACCATAGGTAAATCCTCCAGCTGAGGTCCTGACCAAGCCAAAGCAAGAAGATCATGGAGATGGTCCCCGGGCGCAGTAATGTGCTGCTCACTGCTCCTAATAACACGATGGGTTAAATGCAGAACTGGAATTTCCCCACTGTGGGACTAATAAAGGCATAGCTTTCTTCTTTCTTTCTTAAAAGGACAAAAGAGCGGAGTTGTGGACAGCTAGTAGACTTCGGAAACAGTGGCCTTGGGACAAGGTGGATTTAGGACAAAATGTGGAATTTGGGACCTTAAAGTGCGACAAAGTGAGCTTGGGACAATTTGGACATGGGACTTTCTAAATGTGGGAGCTACTGGACTTACTGAGTACACTCAGAGAATGTGTGTACATGTGTGTGTGCGTTTAAAATGTGGGAGCTACTGGACTTACTGAGTACACTCAGAGAATGTGTGTTTGTGCGTTTGTGCTCACATGTGTGCGCGTTTGCACATATGTTTGCATTTGTCCATGTATCTGTGTGTGCGTCCAATGTGGTGTCATGCATGTGGGTAGAATTATACAGTCTGATGGCGGTGGGGATGATGGATCTGTGGTAGCGCTCCTTCTTGCACTGGGGGTGTCTTAGTCGGCTGCTGAAGGAGCTGCTCAGCTCCTCTACAGTCCAGTGCAGAGGGTGAGAGGTGTCGTCCATGATGGACGTGAATTTGGCCAGTACCCTCCTCTCAGCCACCTCCTCTACAGAGTCCAGAGGACAGCCCAGGACAGCCCAGCAGACGACAACGTAGAGGAGAGCAGAGGCCACCACAGAGTCATAAAAAGTCTTGAGCAGAGGCCTGCACACTCCAAAGGACCTCAGTCTCCTCAGGAGGTGGAGGCGACTTTGGCCCTTCTTGTACAGGGTGTCGGTGTTGTGGGACCAGTCCAGTTTATTGTTGAGGTGAACACCCAGGTACTTGAAGATGTCCACAGTCCTGCCCCTGGATGTTCACCAGTGAGTGAGGTAGTGGTCGCCTCCTGAAGTCGATCACCAGCTCCTTTGTCTTAGTGGTGTTTAGGCTCAGGTGGTTGCGCCCACACCAGTCCAGAAAGTCGCTGATGACCGAGCGGTACTCCAGCTCATTCCTCTCAGACACACAGCCCACAATGGCTGAGTCGTCAGAGAATATCTGGAGATGGCAGCTGTCCGTGTTGTATGTGAAGTCCGAGGTGTAGATGGTGAAGAGAAAGGGTGAGAGGACAGTTCACTTGGGGCCCCAGTGCTGCAGACAACCACCTCTGACTCACAGCCACGCAGCTGCACGTACTGTGGACGGTCAGTGAGGTAGTCGGGGGTCCAGGCACCGAGATGTCCATTAACTCATGCATCCTCCAGCTTCTTCCGCAGCAGTGCCGGCCTGATGGTGTTGAAGGCGCTGGAGAAGTCAAAGAACATGACTCTCACAGCACTCCCGGTGGTCTCTAGGTGGGTGAGCGCCCGCTGCAGCTGATGTAGATGACGGCGTCCTCTACTCCTACGTTTTGCTTGTAGGCAAACTGCAGCGGGTCCAATGTGGGGCTCACCACAGAACGGAGGTGAATGAGGATCACCCTCTCCATGGTCTTCATGAAGTGGGAGGTCAAGGCGACTGGTCTGTAGTGGGCTGGTTCCCTGGCGTTTGTTGTTTTGGGAACTGGGACCACACAGGAGGTCTTACACAGGACGGGGACCTTCTCCAGGCTGAGGCTCAGATTGAAGATGTAGCAGAGAATCTCACAGAGCTGGTCTGCACAGGCTCTCAGCAGCCTGGGGCAGATACCGTCAGGTCCTGCGGATTTCCTCTGCCTGAGTCGCCTAAGTTCCCTCCTCACCTCGTCCGGTGTGATGGAGAGGGGGGAGTGAGGGGGGGACTGGGGTGGACTGCAGGGAGTGGTGGCGGGGGGTGGAGGGGGACTGGTGCCGGGTTGGGTCCATGTGAAGGGGGAGGGGGATGTGGCTACTGGCCCGGGGAGGTGTGAAGAGGAGGGGGGAGTCAGCAGAGGGGCAGAGAGGGTGGGGGGCGAATCAAACCTGTTGAAGTAACAGTTTAATTTGTCTGCCCAGCTCTGATCACCATCAGCTGTCCCTCTGCCACTCTTTCCAAAACCAAAGATGTTCCTCATTTCTCTCCACACGCCCCGTACGTTGTTTTTGGGCCAGCTGCTCCTCCATCTTCCTCCCATAGTCCTTTTTCGCCCGTCGAATCCTCCACTGGAGCTCCCGCTGGACCCTTTTCTGCTCCTCTCTGTCCCCTGAGTTGAAAGCCCTTTTCTTCTGCTTCAGGATGGCTTCAAGCTCAGGGGTGACCCAGGGATGGTTGTTGGAGAAGCACCGTACTCTTCTGGTAGGCACAGTGTTCTCCACGCAGAAGTTGATGTAGTCCGTGATACATGGCCGTTGATGTCGTCTCCATAAGAGTCAATGAACATGTCCCTGTCTGTGTTCTGGAAACAGTCCCTCAGACTCTCACAGGCCTCTTGAGTCCAAAGCTTCACAGACTGCTTCTGCACAGGTCCTCTTCGCAGCCTGATTCGAAGTCCCTGGTGTTTGGTCCAAATGAGCTCATATTTGACATGTCACATCTACACACGTGTTCACAAAAGTTAATTTTTTGGGATACTTTTTGCAGTTTACCCATACCACGCTGGCTAATAACACCTTCATTTTCTGTTTCTTTGATGACCTCTCACGGTCACAGGCATTGGCCTAGAGAGCTCAGATTCAAATCACAATTGCGTGACCCCTGCCTGGATGTAATGAAATATGAAATATAATAAAAGTGAACACTATGGTGCCCCCTAGCATAGACTTGATCAACATTATCGCATCTGGACCAAATTCGGGGATTAAATTCTATGCATGAGTACAAGCAACAACAACAACAAAAAAATGTATTAGAGACATGGGGAATTTTTCACGGTTGGCCAGCAGGAGGGTACTGACTCCCCCAAAACCATTTAAAGGTGCATTCACTAGCAAGGACCACACCACGACAATGAAATATGATAAAGATGTTTATTGGTAGATGTGATGGCTGTGGGTTGTATCTCCAATCCAAAATGGTCACCCAGCTGATTCAGAACCCCCATTCTTAAAGATGATGTCTTCAGGCTGAAGGATGGACGAGAGACATGGGCTGGGAGGGAGGGGGTTGATAGAGCTGACATGGACGGTGTTGTCAGGATAGGCTGTATAAATAGGGCTTCTGGGTAAGTGAAGGCGTGGTTGAGATGAGCTGTGGTTAGCGGGCGAGGAGTTAATCATATTAACTATGCCACGACAATGAAATAAAGATGTTTGTTGATGGTGGGTAGATGTGATGGCTGGAGGGGAGACTTAGGGTGGGGGTTCCGTCTCCAATCCAAAATGGTCAACCCGCTGATTTGGAACCACCAAAAGATGGATTAAGAAGAGGGAATGAGGAATGAGCTAAGGAGTTGGTAGAGTACTGATGTGAGAGGGTGGACGCGAGAGAACTGACAGTCAAGGGTCCACAGAGTCATAGAAGGTCTTCAGGAGTGGCCCTCTCACTCCAAAAGACCTGAGTCTCCTCAGGAGATAGAGCCGACTCTGGCCCTTCCTGTACAGTGCATCAGTGTTGTGAGTCCAGTCCAGTTTGTTGTTCAGATGAACACCCAGGTACTTGTATGAGTCCACTCTCTCAAAGTCCCTTCCCTGGATGTTCACTGAGGGGGCAGTAGAGTGGCGTCTGCGGAAGTCCACCACCATCTCCTTAATCTTCCCTGCATTGATGATGAGGTGGTTCCGCTGACACCAGTCCACAAAGTCCTGTGTTAGTCCTCTGTATTTCTGACTATTTCTAATGTTAATTGACTAATTCTAACTAGTTCTGACCCTAATTGACTAAATTTGAAGGTAATTGCAGCACAATGTCCAAATGCTTAATTAGTTTGCATGTTCTCCCCGTGTCTGGGTGGGTTTCCTCCGGGCACTCCTGTTTCCTCTATCAACCCAAAACATGCACCATAGGTAAAATCCTCCAGCTGAGCTCCTGACCAAGCCGAAGCAAGATGGTCATGGAGATGGTCCCCGGGCGCAGTAATGTGCTGCTCACTGCTCCTGATAACAGGATGGGTAAAATGCAATTTCTCCAGTGTGAGATCAATAAAGTCGCTTCTTGAAGTTGAAAACAAAGTCCTTACAACACTCCACCGCTAGAGGGAGACAAAAGAATGCATTAGTCAAATCCATAATTGTAAACCATTAATATTATAGGCCCAGTATAGCCAAAATATGATGAGGGTCAAACACAGGCAAGCAAGGTGTTAATGCCAAATCATTTATTGCTCTAAGATCATGTGTTATGCGGTAAGTGTAAGTGTTATGTTTTGTATAGGTGAAATAGGAGCATTCCAGTTAGCTTCAGAAAGTTCCAGAACCCCTGCCTCCCAAAGACGATTAATGTTTTCCTTAATGCCCTGGACTGCCTCTGGTTTATATTAATATTGGAGGCACAAATACTGTTAATCTGTCATCTACCTCAAATTTAACTGGTTCTATTTTTAAATAAAATCCTCATAGTCATTACGCTTATGGCTATGTGCTCTGATCAGTATGTCATGTGGAGCATGCAAGAATCTCTTTTTTTTTTTCCAATATTCGATATGCCTGTTGGGAGGGGGAGTATCTGTTGGGAGGGGGAGTATTGTACAGCTGTTGATTCAGATCCTGCCAATCAGATGTTTTTGGAAGTCTGTGAACCATAGGTCCCAATTCTCAAGCTTCTGTACTCTCTACACCTGTATTTAGCCGTGATTAGATATTTTATTTGACGTTGTATTTTATATTTTATTACCCATTCCTCTTCTATTCTGACCCTTACACATACATTTATTATTTATTTTTTTTACAATTATCTCTTATTTGACACTGGTCTCTTACTCTTTTTTTGCTATTTCATATTTTTATTACCCTCTGCTATATATTATATTTGATGAGTGAGCTACTGTATCCAAATAATTTCCCTTTGTCTAAGTCTAAATCTAAATCTGTATCTGGGGCTAAAACCAAGGAAATGTACAGGGCTGTGATTTCACTTATGTAATACCTCACATTTTGTTCATTAGTTAATTCGCAATACGCAGTCACACTCTCTTTTCCCATGTAAATATCTATAGAACTGATCTCCCAACTGTTACCTTCAGTGGTTGAGAACTCATCTTTGTATACGTCATTGCGATTGCTATTGTAAAACAAAGTACAATGCATGGGGTCTATGAGCAGGTGGTGGGGCGCCAGAGAGCATATCCAAGACTTCCAGACCAGAAACGTCAAGTACACCCCCTTTTGATGTCCTTTATGCTCTGGGTCTTAGCATGGCCTAGTAAATCTCCACACATGTGGTGTCATTAGCCATTATACATGAGATTCAGCATTTTGGCGACATAACACTTTATGTCCATTAGGAAATAAGCAAGTCTCTTTCCAAGAGGCACACAGAAGTTTGTGGGGAGTGCACAAATTGGTGATATAAAGTCTGTCCATCAGTTGAGTGTCCAAAGGTTTGGTAAGGAGCAGAGTTTGAAGAGTCCCAGAGAAGCCCCCGCGTGAGATGGAGTGGGTGACAGGAGATGGCTTGGTAATTGCACATTAATTGAAGAATAAGATGCCCTTGTGTGCCTAGTGTGTCCATCCACCTTCATAGCCCCCTCTCTGTCCACCTGCTGCTGCCATAGCCTGGGTGGGGGAGGTGCTTGTTGCTGCTCCAGCGCCGGGGCAGGGCCTTGTCCAAGGGCCGTGTATGTGCACTCCCCGCAGTTACAACAAACCAAGAAGGTACCTCCACAGGTATCTCCACAATCCGTCTCTTCTACGCCCCCTAATCATCACTACCGCCATGTGACTTACCAGTTGAGCTAACCAGCTGGTTTTTGTAGGCACACTTAACATCCTGCACGAAGTACACTATGGCAAGGTGCACTACGTTTTGGGGTGAACAATTAAAATTATGGGTGATGCCACTGTGCCATGTCAGCGGCCACCAGTCATTGACATGAGTGCCACTATGTTTGGAAAGGGGAGAGAGCCCTTTGGGCTCTTTTTGCGAGCGCTGCTTCGCACTGCTGAACAATCAGAATAGGCCCTAAGCCACCCTTGGAGCTCGGACTTAATAATAAGAAAAAACAGAACAATAACAATATAAAGCCACCTATGGTGGCACGTATACATGTCATTGGAAAATACTTGCGTCCAATAATCAGTGTTGGGTAAGTTACTTTATAAATGTAATCCGTTACAGTTACAAGTTACCTTGATTAAAATGTAATTGTACTGTAACTTTTTGGATTACTTTTACAAAGTAATGTAACTGATTACTTTTGGATTACTTTTGGATTACTTAAGTTTAAATGAGCATTAAACCCATGTTCAACATTTTATTTGTGAGAACTGACAGTGTGAACCTTAAAAGAGTACTAAACTGGGAGGGAATTGCTGACAGGCAATCACAGGAGGTCCACAAGAAGAGATGCCTGCACCAGACTTGTAAGATTTTCAATCAATCAAACAATCAATCAAACATTTATAAGGCGCTTTTCATACAAAATTGTAGCACAAAGCGCCTTACAGTGGTCAAGGATTAGAAGATTGACCTTTATTGATCTCGCACAGGAGAAGTTGTTTCTATATTTGACCCGGGGACCATCCCCATGATTTGTTTTGTTATTTATGCTTTGGTCAGGCCCTAAGCTGGAGGATTTTACCTATGGCGCATGTTTAGGTTTCACACAGTTTCCCAATGTCAAGTGTTCTAGCCACTGACTGCCAGCTAACTGCATTACGGTACTTCATACATTTACAATGACACCCTTGCTTGTAAAATTACACAATCACTGTTTTAGACCAGCAATGCTGTCAGGTTTCACACATTGGATTGGACACGGGTCTCTTGATATCAGGCAAAGACTTTACCACTAGATCACATTTTAGACTCAGATGCCGTCGGTCTGTCGTCGAGACGGCGCACACTCGCTCTGTCCTTAGTGCACTACGTTTCTCACATGGCCGCCTGCGAAATTGAACAGGTCCCGCCTCAGCTCAATGAGCTGGGTGGTCTGCTCCTTGTTCCCTAAAGACAAAAATATTATACTATTGCGACTAGTAATACTTGGAATTGGGACATGGCCAATGTTCCCCCTAATTTTTAATGTTTCTGAGCAAACACACACTAACTCCACATCCGAAATGCACCCCCCGCGCGGCTCGCACTTTGCAGATATAAAAAAAAATGCCCCGCGGCTGAATAAAAAGCTCTTTCATCCCTGATTTACAGTGCGCTGCACAAGTTTTCTTGTGCGCTGAGAATGTGCGAACAGTGCGCAGCTTAGAGTAAACGCTGGACATGGCGACACTGTAGAATATCCAGCATTACAACAGCAAAGGAAATATAGAAGTGTAAGGGGAAAAGCATGTGAACGGTAATACAGGTGCCGTGATCTATGCCGTTATGGCTACTGTCACACATGTTTAGTGTAGTTTATGAAGAGTTTCATGTAGCATAGTTGTAGGTGAGGAGAACCAGTACGTATATTTTATAGTGACGTCGCAACTCTCACTTGTGGATGTCGCTGGCGAGTCGGTCTTTGTAGTCCCGCGCTGTGCATGCTGGGGCTTTTAAGTGTGCGGAGCGTGCATGTTTGCACGCTTGGTCCACGCCCCGATTTCCATGGAAACGACGGCGCCGTTCAGAGCTCGTCTTGACGGTGCAGGGGGAAAAAAACGAATGGAACGGCCCTTGTCGCGCCGGATATGTCGCATATCCCGTTCCAAGGACGCTAACAAGCGTGCCGTCGGTGAATTGGGAAACGGCCTACGACTCGACTGTCGTCATTACGTAATGGATGCCGACGAAAAGCCAAAACCATACCGCAGAAACGATGAGCAGTTTGCCCTAAATGCACAAATTTACTAACTTTTGACTGCCTTAGTTCTGGGCCTCCCTCCAACCAATCAGAACTGGCCTGAAGCGTTTGGTTTCCGACTGGGTGGCATTGGGCCAAGTTACATCTTATCAGTGGTGGAGGGTAGCAGTGCTTACCTTAAGAGCTGTAGACTGCACGGTGAGGATACGGGAGCTCTACCGAGAGGAGTTTACGACACTACGGTGCGGAGAGGAAACACGGGAGCGCGGCAGGCAGTAGGAACCAGCCGACACCGCTCGCAGAAATGGCGGAACACCACGCAGCAGCACAAATTGTAATCCTGTTAAGTAATCCCCATTCTCAATGAATGTACCTGTAATCTGATTACATCGTTTTTTTCTTGTACTGTAACGGATTACAGTTACTTTTATTTTGTATCCTTTTACCGTAACGCCGTTACATGTAATCCGTTACTCCCCAACACTGCCAATAATGCACCCGCAGGGTCTGTTGTCAATGACAAACGTGTTGCAGATTTAACTATCAAATGGGCCTACATATACACAGGTGTAAAAAGCATAGTTATATTCAATGCAGTTTGTGAATGTGTTGTTGTAGGCCCTGTGTCTGGTTAAGATTAGACACACCAAAAACAACCCCAGGTTGGGCTGAAAGAACAATTGCAATTGAAACAAAATCTCTCAGTTTCCAAACTGTAATCAAAAGACCCCACTATGTAATGAATGTTGACTATTAATGTCTAAGTACAAATAAATATATTTATTTTTACAAGTATTTATATTTATTTATACTTTTTTCTTTAGTAAAAAAGTGTAATAAAAAGTATAAATAAAAAAACCTACTCTTTTTACTGAGCACCATTATATCTTTTCATTAATGCTATTTTCACATTTTTCTTTAAAACGTGAATAGACTTAGAAGTTTTAATTTCACGCTCAAGACTGTTCCATAGACTGACTCCTTGGATTGAAGACATCAGTTCCTCTTAATTTATAACTAGTTTCTCTCTTTTTGAATCTATTTTGCAAGTTTTTTGGTAATATTATTTGATGAGCTTTGTACATAATTTTGAGCAAGTTATATTCGACCAATTAAAAAAAAAAAAAAAAAATTAATTGTACAAATATATGGTTTGTGTGGGCTCTGTATGCACTTCCATTTACCACACAGATAGTGCGTTTCTGTAAAAGGAAGATTGGTTTGATGAGTGTTTTACAGGCACTTCCCCACACTTCATTACAATAAGTCATATATGTAACAATCAATGAGTTATGCAAAAAAGACATGGTATTTTTGTTAAGACAGTCCTTCACTTTGTGTAATACAGCAATTGTTTGCGATACTTTTGATTTAACTTGTTCTATGTGCGATTTCCATGTCAAATGTTCATCAATCATAACACCTAAAAACTTGATCTCACTTGTCCTTTCAATCTCAGGAATCAGGAAGGGTTTTTTTTTGCCATATGAGTGAACAGGCTCACAACATTAGGAACTTGCTTCGATACCTGGAGTGGACAAACACTCCAAAGCACCAGGGCGGCCATTTGCAGTGCCAACTTGGTTACAACAGAGTGGAAAAAAGATGCAAACAATATTACGACAACAACAATTGGACAGGTAAAACACACAGTGTTTTTTTCATTGGTGACAAATGGATGGTTGGGAGGGGGAGCAGTCCAGAAAAATTGATAATTGATTGGAAACTGAAGCAGAGGCAGACATTACAAAATAGACAGGGCAGAGTGTTTTACATTAAACATGTCAGTGTGAGCTGAATGGAATGTCTTGTTTTATTTGTAGAGTGCTGTGTGAGATAAGGCAGTAGCTGTGACCTTGGACGTGTTTGTGCAGAAGCAGGGTCAAAACAAAGCAAAGTCCAATTGAATCACATTTTCAGGAAAATTGATTACACCAGGAAATTTAACATAATCAATACATTTTTAGAACCCAGGCAAACAGACAATTTGCAAGAACCCTGGTTTCTGCCAGGCCCCCAACTTCATACCACCATGCCGCTGTGATGAATGAATGCGGACTGAGCCGCTGTTCCACACAGTTCCACATCCATTATCCGCGATGTTATCCCGTGCCAGCCGGATTCCACAGATTGGATGTTTCAGTTCAATCTGTGTTTCCCTTCTGATCTCATCCTCCCTAGTCTGCCGCAGCCCCATTATCGTGTAAAATAACCTCCGGCGGCTCGGGGCTCTTTTATCCGCTCGGCTCCAATTAGTGATGGGTCATTTCGCATCCTCCACTAACAGCGGTGCTAGACGCACGACGCGTCCCTCGTGTATCGACCATCGAGTTCCCTTGGGACTGTCCGGCTCTCCAGACCGGCGCTCCTCTGTGAAAAAATATGCCAATAGCATTGTGGGACCAGCTCCAATTCATGATTTGGGATTTCGAAAATCTGTTCCAACAGGAGAAAAATGACGAGACGAGAGAAATTAGCCATCAGACAGAGCAAGATAAGCAAGATAAGGAAGACCAATCTTGCATCGATGTCTTTCTTTTTGCAACTAAAAATCATAAACTTTGTCTTACTAATATTTATAAATAGTTTGTTGGCTTTGAACCATATCAAAATGTTCTGAAACTCTATCTCTACTATTTGTAAAACCTCATTTATATTTTATTCCTGAGTAATATAGAGTAGTATCATTTGCAAACAAAATGCATTTGAGTAAACTAGAAACAGAGACAATATCGTTTACATAAATAAGGAAAAGTATAGGTCCAAAGACTGATCCTTGGGGTACTCCACATACTGTATGATAATACTTTGATTTATTGTTATCTATTTCCACATACTGATATCGGTCTTTTAAGTAGCTCGTGACCCACTGATGTGCTACCCCTCTTATGCCATATTTATATAATTTTTGCAATAGTATCTCATGATCCAGAGTGTAAAATGCTTTTTGAAGGTCTACAAAAATGCTAACCAAAAACTTTATTGTTCATGGCATTGGTTATTTCTTCTGTCAGTTCCATTATTGCTGTAGCAGTTGAATGTTTAGTGTGAAATCCATATTGGCTGTTGCTTAAAATTTTATATATTTCAATAAATTTATTCAATCTGATCACAAATAGTTTTTCTAATATTTCAGAGAACCGTGAAAGCAGTGACATAGGTCTATAATTCAAGGTATCATTTTTATTTCCTTTTTTAAAAAGTGGTATAATTTTGGCTACTTTCATGTGGTCGGGAAATGTTCCTAAGGTGAATGATAAATTACATATATGTGTGAAAGGTTGAATAACAACATCTACAATTTGCTTTATCAGTGACATATTTGTCTGCATAATCGTTAGATTTTTTATTAGCAAATTTATGAACCATTGCCAAAATTTCAATTTCTTGCACATGCTCCAGAAAAACACTATTTACATTTTCTTGTATAGTTTGTCCATCATTTGTTTCTTTCGGAATATTTTATGATAATGTTGGACCAATATTCACAAAGTAATTATTAAATTCATTTGCGATTTCCTCTTTTCTAAAAATATCTACATTATTCTTTGTTACATAGATTGGAATATTTGATTTGGTCTTGCCTTTTTCCAAGACTGTTTAATACACCCCATGTGTTTTTTTATACTATTTTTATTTTTATCTAATAATTTGGTGTAGTGATCCTTTTTTTGTCTTCTTATGATTGATACAAGTTTATTTTTATATGTTTTATACCTTACCTCTGCGTCTTTTGTTCTCGATTTCAGAAACAATCTATAAAGATAACTGTTTTTCCTACAAGCGTTTTTAACCAGTTTGTCATCCATGGGTTATGAATCTTTATCTAACCATGAGAACTAGATTTATTTTATTATTTTTTTTGCAATTTTTGTCATATAGACTGAGAAACATTGTCATGAATGCATTGTAGGCATTATTTAGATTACCTGAATATAGTCTTCTCTGAAGGCCTCTAAAGCCTTACTAGATTTATCTCATTATTATCTTACAATAATTTGATTTTCTTCTTGTACCACATCAAAACACAATTTTTCAAGTTTTTCTTAAATCATAAATACAGGGAGATGATCACTCACATCTGTCATAAAGACAACGCTAATTATTTCGCCATGTATGTAAGTATATATATATTATCAATGATTGTAGCACTATGGGTAGTTATCCTGGTTGGTTTTGTTATCATGGGGCACAGGCCAGCAGTTTCCATGTACTTCTTAAAATCATTTGTTGTTACAGTGTTTCCTAGATCTATGTTGAGGTCACCACATAAAATAACTGATTTGTTTACATTCTCAAAGACTTCAAGTATTTTATCTGTAAACAAGTCCACATTGGCCCCAGGTGGTCTATACACACAACTAATTAAAATATGTTTGCCATTATCATTACTGATTTCTATTGTAAGCATTTCCATCAAGCAATTTATAGTTACTGTTTTCTGTTCAACAACCCTACATTTTAAATGTATGTTGATGTAGATAGCAACCCATCTTCCCTTTTTTTCCTGTTTATATAAAACATGTTATAACCTTCTATCTGTACTTTATTAATGTGTGTCCTTTAGCCAGGTTTCTGTAATGGCTATTACTTTAAAGATGCTCTTAAAACACTGAGAAACTCTTTTATCTTTTCAAATTTACATTTCAGACTTTGACTATTTAAATGTATTATAGAGAATGCATTATCTGTTATCTTATCTGTTCCAGAATTGAACTGCTGTACTGTTGAATAATTACATTCAACAGGTGTTAGTAGCTTGTGTGCAAAATCAGTTTCAAAATCATATATTTTATCACTTATGTCCGTCTTTGTGTCCATAACTAGTTCAGTGTATTGTGCCTTTATAATAATGTGTATCCATCCATCCATCCATTTTCTTCCGCTTATCCGGGGCCGGGTCGCAGGGGCAACAGTCTAAGCAGGCGTTCCCAGGCCAACCGGGAGACATAGTCCCTCCAGCGTGTCCTGGGTCTTCCCCAGGGTCTCCTTCCGGTGGGATATGCCCGGAACACCTCCCAAGGGAGGTGTCCAGGAAGCATCCAGAACAGATGCCCGAGCCACCTCAGCTGGCTCCTCTCAACATGGAGAAGCAGTGGCTCTATTCCCAGCCCCTCCCGTGTGACTGAGCTCCTCACCCTATCTCTAAGGGAGCGCCCAGCCACTCTGCGGCGGAAACTCATTTCGGCCGCTTGTATCTGCGATCTTGTCCTTTCGGTCATTACCCAGAGCTCATGACCATAATGAGGGTAGGAACGTATATTGACCTGTAAACTGAGAGCTTCGCCTTTTGGCTCAGCTCCCTCTTCACCACAACAGTCCGGTACAATGATCGCATCACTGCCGACGCTGCATCTCACGCTCCATCCTCCCCTCACTCGTGAACAAGACCACAATACTTTAACTCCTCCACTTGAGGCAAGGACTCTCCACCCACCCGGAGAGGGCAAGCCACCTTTTTCCGGTTTTCCTTTTTCCATGGCCTCGGATTTGGAAGAGCTGATCCTCATCCCAGCTGCTTCACACTCGACTGCAACCCACCCCAGTGCATATTGGAGGTCTTGGTTCGATGAAGCCATCAGGACAACATCATCCGCAAACAGCAGAGATGAGATCCTGTGGTTCCCAAACCGGATCCCCTCCGGCCCCTGAGTGTGCCTAGAAATTCTGTCCATAAATATAATGAACAGAACCGGTGACAAAGGGCAGCCCTGGCGGAGTCCAACATGTACCGGGAACAGGTCTGACTTACTACCGACAATGCGAACACAGCTCCTGCTCCGGTCATACAGGGACCGAACAGCCCTTATCAAAGGGCCCCGAACCCTGTACTCCCAGAGAACTCTCCACAGGACCCCACGAGGGACACGGTCGAATGCCTTCTCCAGATCCACAAAGCACATGTGGACTGGATGGGCAAACTCCCATGCACCCTCGAGCACCCGATGAAGAGTATAGAGCTGGTCCAGTGTTCCCCGGCTGGGACGAAAACCAGACTGCTCCTCCTGAATCCGAGGTTCGACTATCAGTCGAATTGTCCTCTACAGCACCCTGGAATAAACCTTACCGGGAAGGCTGAGGAGTGTGATTGCCCGATAGTGGGAACACACCCTCCGGTCCCCCTTTTTAAACAGAGAGACCACCACCCCAATCTGCCAGTCCAGAGGTACTGTCCCCGACTGCCATGCGATGTTGCAGAGACGTGTCAGCCAAGACAGCCCTACAACATCCAGAGACTCTCAGGGTGGATACTCAGGGTGGATCTCATCCATCCCCGGGGCCTTGCCACCGAGGAGCTTTCCAACCACCTCAGTAACTTCAGCCAGGGTGATGAATGAGTCCGCCTCCGAGTCCCCAGCCTCTGCTTCCTCCTTGGAAGACGTGACGGTGGGATTGAAGAGATCCTCAAAGTATTCCTTCCACCGTCCGATAACATCCCGAGTCGAGGTCAACAGCTCCCCACCCATAAACAGTGTTGGTGGAGCACTGCTTCCCCCTCCTGAGGGGCCGGGAGGTTTGCCAGAATTTCTTTGAGGCCGTCCGATAGTCCTCTTCCATGGCCTCATGGCCGAACTCCTCCCAACCCCGAGTTTTTGCCTCTGCTACAGCCCAGGCTGCAGCACGCTTGGCCCGCTGGTACCTGTTGGCTGCCTCCAGAGTCCCACGAGCCAAAAAGGCCCGATAAGACTCCTTCTTCAGCCTGACGGCATCCCTTACTTCCGGTGTCCACCACCGAGTTCGGGGATTGCCGCCGCGACAGGCACCACAGACCTTATGACCACCGCTACCGGCGGCCACATCGACAATAGAGGCCGAGAACAGAGTCCATTCAGACTCTATGTCCCTAGCCTCCCCCGGAATCCGGGAGAAGCTCTCCCAGAGGTGTGAGTTGAAGGTACCCCTGACAGAGGGATCTGCCAGAGGTTCCCAACAGACCTTCACTACGCACTTGGGCCTGCCAGGTCTTTCCGGCTTCCTCCCCTGCCAGTGGACCCAACTCACAACCAGGTGGTGATTGGTTGACAGCTCTGCCCCTCTCTTCACCCGAGTGTCCAAGACACACGGTCGGAGGTCAGATGACAAGACAACAAAGTCGATAATCGACCTCTGTCCTAGGGTGTCTTGGTGCCATGTGCACTGGTGGACACCCTTGTGCTTGAACATTGTGTTCGTTATGGACAAACTGTGGCTAGCACAGAAGTTCAATAACAGAACACTACTCGGGTCCAGATCAGGGAGGCCGTTCCTCCTAATCACCCCTCTCCAGGTTTCACTGTCGTTGCCCACGTGGGCGTTAAAGTCCCCCAGGGGAACAATGGAGTCCCCGGTCGGTGCACTGTTCAGTGCCCCTCCCAGGCACTCCAAGAAGGCCAGGTACTCTGCACTGCTGTTCGGCCTGTAGGCCGACACAGCTGTGAGAGACACAGCAGTGAGAGACCTGTCCATTGCCCAATGGCTGAGCCATTGGGCAATGAGCAGGCCCACACCAGCCCGCCGCCACTCCCCACGGGCAACGCCAGAGAAATGGAGAGTCCAACCCTCTTCAAGGAATTGGGTTCCCGAGACCAAGCTGTGAGTGGAGGCGAGGCCGACTATATCTAGTCGATAGTGCTCAACCTCCTGTACAAGCTCAGGCTCCTTCCTCCCAGCGAGGTGACATTCCATGTCCCCAGAGCTAGTCTCCATGTCCGGAGATCTGGTCGCCGAGGCCCCTGCCTTCGGCTGCCGCCCAGATCTCTCTGCACCGGCCCCTTATGTATCCTCCTGCGGGTGGTGGGTGCATGGGAGGACGGCCCCACGTCGCTCCTTCGGGCTGAGCCTGGCCAGGCCCCATGGGGGAAGGCCTGGACACCAGGCGCTCATTGGCGTACACCCACCCCAGGCCTGGCTTTAGGGTGGGGCCCCGGTAACGCCAATCCGGGCGACGTAACTGGCCTCAATCTATTACTCGTCATAAAGGGCTTGTGAACTGCTCTTGGTCTGACCCGTCCCCCAGGACCTGTTTGGCTTGGGTGACCCTACCAGGGGCATAAAGCCCCCGACAACATAGCTCCCGGGATTATTTGGCCACTCAAACCCCTCCACCACGTTAAGGTGGCGGCTCAAGGAGGAGGGGGGGTATATCCAGCCTGATTTCTCCTTTGGTCTATATTTTCAGTCTGTTCAAGTCTGTCTTGCTCTTTCACTGTCTAGCCTTGTACTTCTCCAGCTCTTTTAGGTCCCTGATCTTCCTTGATGCTCCATCAATGTCTCCAATCCACACGTTTCCATTCCGTGTCCATGTCCCAGTAATTTTCCTTTGCTTTCTCAACACTCTTGCCTCCCTTGTGATGTCTTCATTTTTCTTTGTAAGATGCTCGTTTATAAACACGTTTGTGCCTTTCAGTTTTCTGACTTGCATTAACACATCCGTCTTCATATTCCTGCTAATGAATCGGATTACAATAGCAGGCCTTGATTTCTCCGACTTTCTGGCAAATAGAAAGACTCCTTATAGATGCTAATGGTTTTATTGTTCAGAAAATCCACCACCTCTTGCTCCAGCGACAGCAACTCTCCCCCTCGGTGCGTCCTCCATGGTCTCCGCGTTGGCTGTCGCCCTGGCATAGGTCTGGTGTCGGGTCTCCAGCCCAGAAATGATCAAGTCCTCTCTCCGTGTGTACTGCTCAAGTTTGTCGACTCATTGCTCCAAGAAAGAAATCCTTCTGTCCCTTTCTCTCATCAAAGTTTTCAGAGTCGCTACCTCATCCACGAGTTTGAGCAGCCGCTCCTGATGTGATATTAACTTTGCCAGTTCCCCAGACATAAAGTTCAATGATCGTTTGATCTCGTCCATGTCGTCTGTCTTTGGCATGTTCTTGTTTTTCATAAAAAGTCCACTTCAGTGCTTTTGCTCCGCTCAGTTTGAGCTAAACAGTGCTAGCTCCGGTTTTCCGGTATTGACTAATGAAGCTCAAACACGCACACACATCCAAGATGGCGGCCACATCCAAGATGGCGGCACGTCTCTCCGCATGTCTGTATGCCTGTGATATTTGAGTGATAAATTTTACCTCGGCTGTCTATTTTCATATGCTGTTTATATCGGGCAAGCATTAATGAACACTGCAAGTTTTTGAGCCCCTTGTCAGGAGCCTGTGTCATAAACAGATTTCGTCTAGTTTGCTCCGATTGATTTCGGACAGCTAGGCTGTTTGCTGCAGGCAACATTGACAACAGCAGCTTTTGCCGCACATTGGCCCGGATGGCTACTCCGAACCTAATGGAGACAAAAGTGTCTAAATGAGCCGCTTCTTACCAACTTTGGAGTGCCAGGATGTCTCGGATCCCAACTCTGCCGCCTGCGCTGGTCGGACCACTGAAGTCCCCAGGAGCCGCACGTTGAAACGCTGATTCTTGTTGATGGGCCCCATTTTCTCAAAATAAAGGGAAGTGCTTTCTTCTTGGCTCCTATATCCCGTGTTTCTTAGATGCTCTCGTTGTTTTGACCGGTTGATTCGGTCTTGATTTTGACTCATTTTACTCCACAGCATTGCTCCGCCGGATCGCTCTTCCTGTTTTCGTCAGACGTCATCGGGGTCGTCATTCCTGAGTAGTGGCGGGAAATCCCGGACTGGATTATTGTCCAGCGCTGGATCCTGGATTCCATTTTTTACGTCATTTTCGCTGGCAAGAAGTTTAATATCCCTGCAAGTGAATCTAAGCTAAATGGAATAATGGCAATAGCCAAAATTGCGCTGTTTCTTGCTGCATTTTTTTCGCAAACCTCGTACTGGAGCAAGGGGGTACTAAATGTGCCTACAGACTCCCGTCCAGCTTTTCCACTCCTTGTGACAGCAGATAGGGGATCACGTACTGGGGGTTCACTGGGATTCCCAGATGCCACACGGTATTCCCTGCTGTTTACAACTGATAATTTAGAGCTTATCCGGTTTTCCAGTGTTATGTTTCTTCAGGAAAATTTCACCATCTCTGAGTGTGTCTCTTTTAACCTGGTATCTGAAGCCATAATTCTTGTCAGAAGTCTTTAAAAAATCATTTGAGGCAGAAATTGTTGATTGCATTATTGTTGTTGATCTCTGGAAATGTACAGCCCAATCCAGGTCCTGAAACAAGGTTTGATACACCTGCTGATTTTAAGATGAGGACTGGTCTTGGCTTTCTCCATCTCAATGTCCGTAGCTTGGTCAACAAAATGGACATGACTCGAATATGGGCTCTTTCTACAGATGTTGACATAATGGTTATATCTGAAACTTGGCTTAGTAAATTAGTCACTGATAAGGATATTCATATTGATGGTTATAACGTATTTAGGGCTGATCGACCCAGGCATGGTGGAGGTGTTGCAATTTACATTAAGAACAGGTTCCCTGTAAATGTTTTATCCTCCAAATCCATGGTCAAGCAGTTTGAATTTTTAGCATTGGATGTTGAAATGTCTAAAAAATGTGCATGTAACTGTTGTTGGTTGTTACAAGATGCCCTCAGCTGATAGTAGTGCTCTCTCATCTTTAATGCAGCTCCTGTCAGAGCTGAAATTTAAAGAGATTGTTGTTGCTGGTGATTTTAATTTGAACTGGTTGCATCCAGTATCTGATGATTTCAAAACCCACTGTGATTCACTTAATCTTTGTCCCAGTCCCAGTCCCACAAGACCAAATCCAAAAAACCCAGAAAAATCTACCTTGATAGATTTAATTTTGACAAACGTGCCACACAAATATTCACCTGCCTCAGTATTTGCTAATGACATAAGTGATCATTGCGTCATTACAACAGCACGGAATACAAAAATATCAAAAACAAGACCTCGCATTATTATGAAGCGTCACATGAAACACTTCTCAGAGCAGGGTTTTTTCCACGACTTGTATAGTTTTGACTGGGACAAGGTTCGTGTAATTGTTGATGTTGAAAATGCCTGGACGTTTTTTTATGATGGTTTTAGCAGTATTGTAAATAAGCATGCACCTTTTATAAATTTTAGAGTGAAAGGACGGAGCAATCCTTGGTTCACCCATTGAATTATCAAACTGGTTACATGAACGTAACCTTGCTTGGCCCAAAGCAAGAAAAACTAATGTAAATAATGACTGGCTTAAATTCAGACAACTTCGCAATTCATTTACAGTTGCCATCAGAAAGGCTAAATCGGATCATTTCCTCAGTCAAACCTCCAACAATCTTAACAACCCAATTCGGTTTTGGAAAACAATTAACTCTATTGATCAAACTAATACTGATACAGCGCTCCCACCCTGCATAGTGACAAACGCCCATAAAATCTCCAACAGAGCAGAGATGCTAGACTGCTTCAATGAACATTTTGTAGCCTCTGGTTCCCTGTTTGATTCGCTGCACAGTAGGCATAAAAATCAGAATGTCTTGACTGTTGACTCCCCTGTTGCTATAAATCAGCCTTTTAGTTTTACTCCTGTCACTGTCCCTGAGGTACAAAAATCCCTCAAGTCTCTTAACATTTCAACATCTCCAGGTCCTGATAATCTTGAGCCCTACCTTCTAAAATTAGCTGCTGACTTTATTGCCTCACCCCTGACTCACCTTTTCAACTTAATTCTGTCCATAAATGAAATCCCACTAATTTGGAAATCTGCTTTTGTCCTTCCCTTGTTCAAAGGTGGTGACCCTGCACTTCTTAACAATTACAGATCAATTTCAAAATTATCTATCCGGGCCAAACTTCTTGAATCTCTCATTAGCGCACAACTGAAAGACTTTCTCTCCGCCAACAATATTCTATCTGATTTACAATCTGGTTTCAGGAAAAAACACAGCACAACAACTGCAGCCTTAAAAGTAGTAGTCATCACTGGACAATAAACTCCACTGCGCAGCTTTGTTCATAGACCTCACTAAAGCTTTTGATACCGTTGATCACACCATATAACAGACCCCCCAGGATTTCGCGGGCATTTTTTGTGATTGTTGCGGGCTAAAATGCCTGAATTTGCGGGAGCTTTTCCAAAAAGTTGCGATGAAAGTTGCGGTGCTTTTAAGGTTTTTGTTGCGATTTTGTTGCGGGAGGAAGTGAAAGTTGCGATAAATAGTTGCGATTTTCACTTTTTGTAATTAAAATTGAGTAATATTTTGAATACTGAGTTATTACTGACAAAGAATAATACAAAGACACAGAGATCACAGATATGGTCCTAAAACAACCTTACCAACATCGAAAATAAATGACTACTAGGAGGGGAACTGTTTCGGTCTTTTGCTGTTATTTTTGTGGGCAAATGGCGCCGCAGACATGTTTCTTTGCCATTAGAAGCCGTGTCCCAATTCCCAGAGCGCGCGGCTCGGAGCGTGGCCCGAAGGGCATGTGCGTCACACATTTCGACAGTACACCGGTGCGACGACTGCTGTCCCACTTCTTTTTTGTCCCATGCGCAGTTAACACGCAGTCCGAAGACCGCAGTCGTTAAGCGGTCCGCGGACTGCAGTCGGGGCTGAGCAAGTGTGCACCGCCTTGACTGCAGTCTGAGCCCCCTTCGGGCCGCGCACCGAGCTGTGCGCTCTGGGAACTGGGACACGGCCGCAGTTTTGTTTCGTCACACGGAAGTAAAGCAGAATGTTGCGGATTCCAAACTCAAACCTTTTAGCCGCCGAGAATATGAGGTTGGGTCCTATGGCTCGCAGATTTGTGACGCGCAAAGAGGAGGCTGTGGTGACAGATACGCTGAGATCCAGATATGCGTTTTGTGCATTTATTACAAAAAGAGCGCACACAGCTATGACAGCGCAGAAGGATGAAATGGAACTCATGAAAACCAGCAGGATGAACAGATTAACATGAAAGATGAATGAATGGTTTGCGGTCAACAAAAAATACGGCTACACCCCAACCCTGACTCTCTCCTCTGTGTGACAGGTGAGCGCGCGCTTTTACACGCACACACTTCCGTACGTGCACACACCCACACTCATGTGAACCACCGCCTCTGCCGCACACACACACACACAAACGCACCGTGCACCTCATCTCAGTTATGTCTCCTACACAAAAGGAAGTTGGTCGGCGTTCAATACGTCGCCGATGATTGGTCAAAATTAGTAAAAATTGCGGGAAAGTTGCGGTGATTGGTCAAAATTGCAACACTGCCCTGAATTCGCGGGGATGGGCTGAAGTTGCGTTGAAGTTGCAAATCGCAACATCGCGAATTCCTGGAGGGTCTGATATTAGAACACAGACTCACTACATGCGGTTTGTCAGATCATACTGTCAAATGGTTTCGTAACTACCTCTCAGACCGAACTCAGTGTGTAAAGGCAGAAGGACTCACATCGCAAACACGTACCATCAATACAGGTGTACCTCAGGGATCTGTTCTAGGACCATTACTTTTCATTCTTTACATCAATAATATAAACCTGAATGTCACAAATGCAAATTCACATTTCTATGCCGATGATACAGTAATCTATAGCTCTGCACCTTCACCATCACAAGCCATTAATCAGTTACAATCGGCCTTTGACATTATACAAAAAAACCTTCTGGATCTTAAACTTATCCTGAACTCAGATAAAACCAAATTCATGTTGTTGTCCAACTCAAAATCAAACTCACAAAATCTGCCACAAATCACCACTGCACAGGGCGCTCAAATAGAATCAGTTACCCACTACAAATATCTTGGGATCTGGATCGACAACACTGTTGTCATTTTCTTTTCATATTCAACAGTTAGTGAAATGACTTAGAGTCGAGTTGGGGTTTTATTTCAGGATCAAGGCCTGTCTCTCTTTTGAGGCCCGAAAGAGGCTTGTTGACGCCACATTTATGTCTGTCCTGGATTATGGGGATGTTCTGTATATGCATGCATCAGCCCAGAGTCTGCGAGAAAGACTTGAAACTGAGTGAGCTGGTCTCCTTAGAATCTTTTTTAACTGACCGGGATGCTGTAACATCTGTATGTAGCTGCTATTCCTGATTGTGTTGTATTTATTGTGAAATAGTTTGACATTTTTATCTAGAAATTGTGATTTCTGAACTGTAAAATTTTATCAATTGTGTGTGTGTTGTGTTTTGAAAGTGACCTGTAACCGACATGTAACTGAACTGCTGCCTGTCTTGGCCAGGACGCTCTTGTAAAAGAGATTTTTAATCTCAATGAGTCTTTTTTTCCCTGGTTAAATAAAGGTTAAATTAAAAAAAATAAATAAATAAATAAAACACGCACTCAGACACAATGACAGTTTGTGGTGGGATGATTAGAGTGGTCCGTAATCATTCACGAAACTGTAAAAAACTGTAACCCTGCGTAAAAGCAAATTGATCCGTAAAAGAACCGGAGACACACACATTATGCATTTATTTTGATTAAACGATTTATTAAGTTTATACAGAAATGTATAAAAACAAGCATATTTGAGCTTTTTAATGCAGAAATATGGATTAATGTGTAAATGCATTTATTTATTACACATTTATATTTTTTTCACCATTTCATTTAATACAATCAAACACTTATACTTTTTTTGTATTTATTTATTTAGAAATATGTAACTTTTGGTCCTCCATAGTTATTGATATTTTGATCCCTAATGTAAATTTTTATTTTTTTCAACTTTCTGTTTTTGCATTACATTAGAGCAGCCTCATTATTGGGCTATAATTTGTTGGAGTATGACAGCATTTTTATTGGGGATAAAATCATGACAGAAGGGACAACAACAAGGAGTGCAGCTGGGCTCAGCTGCAGTACAGCAGAGTGGCCACAAATCAAACTCACTTCAGGTGAAAAGGGGGCCTGCCTTATCCAGGTCTTATTGCAAAGCCATGATCACAACATGCTAGTAAGAAGAGTGAGACATTTTATTTTTGTTCAGCCCATATTACAAGTTTTATGGACATAAAAATGTAGGCTCTTGGTTGTTGGTTGTTGTTTCTTCCAAGACTTTATTCCTTTGTGTAAAAGAAAGCTGGGGTAATGCAGAGTAAGATGTTCCATGGGTATGTGTATAGAATCCCTCAGTTGTCCTGGTAGAATTCATGGCAAAAGGAGAAACTCAATTTGTCAACTGGACAAAAGTTTAATTGGTTGAATACATTTACATACTCATCCAAGATGCTTCTTCAGTTCTGGTCAGATACCCGTGGCCACTGCCTTATATCTGCCTGAAGGGAGAAGCTAACTATGGTACCATGGGTACTATACAAATCTAGAGGTATTTTACCATTATTAAATACCCACTGTGCTTGTGTCTGCTATTGTTATAATCTATGACACCTGTGGATCCATATATTATCATTTAAACATATATTTTAAATCGGAATATTCTAAAATGATATCTTCACTGACTTACAAAAAAAATAAATAAATAAATAAAATAAATCACTGACTTCCGCTTTAGAAAACTGCAGTACCCAGGAGCTCACATTGCCATAGACATCACCACAGCAAAAAGTTGTTGTCGGCTCCATGGATTTTTTCCCTCCTTTCTACCAAAATGACTACTTGACACTGTGGAATCCTATGTGTGTCACAGATTAAGAAAATGAAATTGGAGAACAAAATAAGTACCAGAGAATAGTACCGATCTGATGTTGCTTGGCACCTTGAAAATAAGTGATTAATGATTGCTCATGGTTAAAAGTAAATTTTACAGAATAGGTCCACTTTTATACTACTATACCTCTGTTTTCTGTGATCTCTTTTGTATTATTCACCTGAAGATGGCAATGTGGGTGAAGTGTTTTGCTCAAGGACACAATAACCAATGCCATCAGTGATGTAGAGTAATTTCTGTAAAGAAAACATTGATTTCAATTGTTATTCAGAATAAGTCCTATTTTTGAGAGCACATTTATTATTGCACTTTGAGCAGCAGAGCCTGGAGTCTACAAGAGAGGTGTAGCTTTCCCTGCAGCCTCCAGCCAGGAGTGGCACAATAACAAAAACATTATCCTCCTGCTGCGTTTGATACTGCCCTGTCAATAATGCATGTGTACTGTGCAGGCCTGGCTCCAATGGCCAGGCTCCAGGTCCTTCATGTATTTATGAGGCATGTGACAGACTGCAGCACCACAACTCACCTCCTTTACCTCTCCATTCATCGTTTACACCTTTTGTGCACATTATTTTAAAGACGCCCTATTGTGTTTGTGTCTGCTATATGCTAATAATCTATGACACCTGTCATTATGTTAAAACTTGCACATTTTAAATTGCAATATTTATCAAAAATGACTTACTAAATGAAACAAGTCAGCTGACTTCTGCATGAGGAAACTTAGGTGCCCAGTGGGAGCTGACATCGGCGTAATCATCATCATAACAAAGCTCCAAGAAGTTACCAGCATCTCCAGTGTATAGCTACAGATCACCGATTAAGAATAGAAAATAATATTGGAGGAGGAAGTAAGTACAGAGAAGTGGGCATGTATCAGTGCCGGTGAAAAAGATTGATCAGCAATGTCATAAAAGATTGCTCACACTTGCAGGAATCAAAGTTCAAAGTTGGCTTTATTGTAAAAAAAATAATGTACAGGTTGCACACACAGGATTTAAAATTGCAGCGCTCCCAAGGCCCAAAGTGCACATTAAACATCTTATAAATAAGACAATAAACACAATGACTAAAACATCACATATACCTGTAGCAAAACTACAGTAGACTTGTATATAATACATATAGGTAAAACACAATGTGTAGCGTAATAAAGCTAAAATTGTGTAATTTAAGCAGCAGTGTGAGTGTCATTTAAGTGTCATTTAAGCAGTAGTGTCATTGAGGGAGGGCAGAGAGAGAGTTCAGCATCCTGACAGCTTGGTGGAGGAACTGTCTTTCAGTCTGCTGGTCTTTGCCCTGAGGCTCCTGATGGCAGCAGACTGAAGAGGCAGTTGGGATCACCCGCAATGCAGAGGGCTTTGCGGACGAGGCAGGTGCGGTAGATGTCCTGCAGGGAGGGGAGAGAGACACCCACGATTCTCTCAGCTGCTCTCACTACTCGATGTAGCTTTTTCCGGCAGGGCACGGTGCAGGTGCCATACCACACAGTGATGCAGCTGGTGAGGATGCTCTCTATGGTGCCTCTGTAGAAGGTGCGCATGATGGGAGCTGGGGCTCTGGCTCTCTTCAGATTGCGGAGGAAGTAGAGTTGCTGTTGGGCTTTATGCAGTGTTCTTTGACCAGGAGAGGTACTCAGAGATATGCACACCCAAGAACTTGGTGCTGCTTACTCTCTCCACAGCAGCCCCATTGATGGTGAGGGGGGCGTGCTGTGTGTGTGCTCTCCTGAAGTCTACGACAATCTCATTTGTTTTCTCCACATTCAGGGAGAGGTTGTTGTTACTGCACCACTTCACCAGGCGACTCACCTCACTCCTGCAGTGTCTCTCATCATTATTGGTGCTGTGACCCAACACAGTTGTATCATCTGCAAACTTGATGAAGAGGTTGGAGCTGTGTGACAGTTTGCAGTCGTGGGTCAGCAGAGTGAAGAGGAGGGGGCTCAGCACATATCCTTGGGGAGCCCCCATGTTCAGTGTGATGATGCTGGAGGTGTTGCTCCTGACCCGTACTGCCTGCAGTCTTCCTGTCAGGAAATCCAACAGCCAGTTGGACATTGGGTTGTTGATCCCCAGCTTGTCTAAGAATCACTCCAAATACAGAATCGCTCCAAATACAACTTCAAGATTGTAAATTTTGAGGGGAAATAACTAACATAATAATGATTAAAAGCTCCGAAAAATCGATATTGCTGAATAGGTCTGCTTTAACTCAAATATATTATAATTTATTGTGAGTAAGGACTTGGCGGTTAAATTAATTTAACAATGCTAAAGAGCAGTTCCATTAAATTTAGCTCTGTGTTCCCACATTTGTTGGCTTGCAAGGTAATCATTAAGGTTAGGGCCTAGTTTTGAGGTTAAAGATGTGCCTGATTTTTCTGGCCTTAATAACTTGAAAAACAACCATTTCATTTTATCACTTTGCAAAGATCTAAAGTTATTCAAAACATACCTTTTCAAAATTCAAAACCAGAGCGATCTTTACTGTGTCACCATGATAGCGGCACACCATAAATACAATACAACTTGCCAAGCACCTGCCTCCTGGTAAACTAGTACTGCAGGGGAAAGGGGCAGTGTAGGGCCTCTCTCCTGATTGGCTCTTTGGTTTCGTGCTGGGATTTCCAAATTTGGTCCCTGGTTGCAGATTAGCCGCTATAACCGCTATAACTGTTAGCCTCAATGAGCTTCATTTGATTGCAACAGAATACTATGACATTCCCTTAGTCCACTTCTTTATACAGTCTATGGGTCTGAGGGATCGAGTTACAGTTTCTTGAGGATTGGTTCTACTATGGTATTCTTAAAACCACAGGGGAAACAACCAAATGACAATGAACAGTTCATAATGGATAAAACGTCAGAGCTAACAGTGTCAAAAATGTCCTTGATGAAAAAGGCAGGCATAATTTCCACTTTACGTTTGAATTTCCAGTCAGTGGTGTGTGAGCCGTTCTTTTTTCTTTCTTTCATTGAAGAAGAGACAAACGCAGACATTGCAACAGAGAGGGGACTCCTGTGTCACTCAAAGGTGTACAGTGGAGACTTGTAAACCACAGAGCACCCACTTCTCCCGGTGTCATCACAGACACCACTCCCATGGGCAGTGACGGACTGGACGGGCTGGCATTTGGGCACATGCCAGAAGGGCAATGCCCACCGCGGCCCCGAAACCGCATTGCCTCGGCCCACCCGCTAGGTATTTGGTCATCACGTGCCTCCATCATCTTAAAAATTCCGCCCTATTACTGTAATTGAAAGGACTCGTTCGGTATTTATACCCTTTACAACTATATATATATATATATATATATATATATATATATATATATATATATATATTACAGTGACGGTGGCACCATGATGATGTGTTTAAAGGAAAAGTAACTTTTTTTTACAATTTGAGCCTTATTTCGGTAATAAAACAAGTTGTTTTACTCACCCATAGCACTTTGGTGTCATATGGAGCACTTCCAGAGATGTTTTAGATTTGCGGTTAGCCTAGCGTGACTTCTAGCCATAGCTCGGGCCATATAATATATTCCCCAAGCATGTAATATGCCCCATGCGGGCTCCAAATACCACAAACTTTAGCACTTTTCAAATCATAGAAGCCCGATGTCTTAGTCTACGATTTCGTTTGAGTCAAAAGTGGCCTGTAATCCGAGATTTATCCATAGTTTACAGCTTTGCGTTTCATGTTTGGGTCCCAGGAGCTGAGAGCACAGTCCGCACATGCGCACTGGCCTCCTCATCTACTCGAAACTATGGCTAAATCTCGGATTACAGGCCACTTTTGACCACACGAAATCGTAGGATAAGACATCGGGCTTCTATGATTTGAAAAGTGCTAAAGTTTGTGTTATTTGGAGACCGCAAACATGTGCCCCGAGAACTCACATGATGGAGATCGCAAATCTAAAACATCTCCGGAAGTGCTCCATATGACACCAAAGTGCTATGGGTGAGTAAAACAACTTGTTTTATTACCGAAATAAGGCTCAGATTGTAAAAAAACGTTACTTTTCCTTTAAGAAGTGTTTGATTAGGGCCTGGGAGAGATCGCTATAATATTCAAGCATGCGTGGATGATGTATAAAACTTCTTCATGCATGTTTTTGAGGAAGGAACAAAGTTATAAGATGGTAGATAGCGCCAAAAAAGACATTTTTGCATAATACCCCTTCTCTTTAATGTCCCACAAATCAAAATACATGTATCATTCCTCTCAGCATGTATTTTCTGAATACAGTGATAGACTGTTTTAAATTAATAATAATAATAATAATAATAATAATGGAGCCAGTTAAATCAAATATCATTTATCAAATTTTCGTCATATAAGAAATAATCTAAAAACAAACTCTGCAATTATGTATTTAAATTCAATGATCTTGCCGCACCTAAATTATTGTATCACTAGTTGGACTCTGACAAATAAAACTACTCTTAAATTAGTTGAAACTGTTTATAAAAAAGCACTTAAAGTATTGGAGAAAAAGCCCGCAAGTTACCACCATTGTAGAATTCTGGACAAATATAAATTTCTTAATTGGGACAACACCGTCAAATATGCAGATTTAATTTTGGTTGACAAAGTTTTTAATAATCTTGCTCCACCTCCTTTAAAAGAGTTTGTGAAAAGAAATACAAATCGAAAACAAGAGCCGGTTCTAGAGGCGACTGCTCTGTGCCGTTAAGGAAAAGCGCTTTTGGACAGTTTTCTTTTACTTATCGAGCAGGTCAAACATGGAACACACTGCCTGCTCACATACGAGAGCTTCCAACACTGGCAGCATTTTCTAAAGCTGTAAAACAGTGGCTGTCCACTAGTCAAATATGTAACCATATTTAAAGGTCCCATGGCATGCAATTTTCACTTTCTGAGGTTTTTGAACATTAATGTGAGCTCCCCTACCCTGTTTAGGCCCCCCCCCCCATGGTTAAAAGTTGCGAAATGTCTAAACTGAGCATTTGCGATCCTTTTCTGCGTAAGAAAAAATCAGAGCTCAAACGGGCGATTTTGAACAAGGAAACTTATTGACGTCAGATCGAAAAAAGAAATGCAAATGCACTTCCACCCCCGTCTGTCTGTACTCAGCGTCTCTGTAAATCACGCCCAGAGAGTTTAGACCGCGAATGTGCTAGGCAATGCAAAATGCATTTTTTTATTTGCCTGGAGGCACGTCCGAGTGTTTCTAGGCTCGGAAGTCCTTTATCTGAGCCTCTGGACCTTTGAACAGCAGTGGTTTAATTTTATTTTCTGTGGAAATGTGTTTATTTTTCAATGGAACGCTTCAAATCTCTCCTCCTGTGCAAAAACACGGAAATGGATCAGCTGAGAGCTCAGAGCCGAGAGCAGAGAGTTTGGCCACGTCCCCACCCTCTACTATTGGCCAGCTCTTTTCTCCTCATTTGCATTCAAGCAACAACGCCCAGAATAAAGTGTTTGAGAGAGATATTTATGACTCTTTCTCATCTTATCTCTGTTTCTCATGCACTGAGTGTTGATTTTGAAGAAGGATTCATTTACAGTATTAGGGAACCATTAAGGAGCCATATAAAAGCATCAAGAAGTACCATGTCATGGGACCTTTAACAAAATTGAAATATATTGAGGGGTCATTGGTTTAACTCTTGGACTCTTGACTTGAACTGTCTGAATTGTGTGTACAGTGAGTGCTGGTTTTATGTACTTTTGTGTGATTGTTGTTGTACTTTTCCCTGTCCCTGATTTGACATCAACCTGCCGAGGGACTGAAGATGGAAATTAGCCACGCTGGCTATAATCTTTACATATTTTAAATGTTTTAAATGTACATTAATATGTGCTGTCCCTTTACAAATAAATAAATACAAATACAAACGGCTCTTTGAAGGTAAGCGAGCCTGAAGAGTCAGGTGCTTTTAAGTCCCATCATAGTTCTATTACATGACTGCTGCTAAGCCCAGAGTCAAAATGGATGCCTCTTCTATTTGCATTTTGATGTGACTGCTGAAGGAGGCTCTGGAGGTCTTATTACAACTCGTCTCCAGAACACCTCAGCAGCATAGGCGTGCTCCAGGGCACGCGGGAAACACTGCTGACACACACTGGCACAGCTCACAAATCAAAGCGTTCAAGGCCAGTGCAGGAATAATACACAGACACAGAGCCGGCAGACAGAAGCCACCACTGCAGTAGTGGTGGGTTTTGCCTGCTACCGTCACACGAGAGCATTCAGGGCAAATTCAGGCCAGTCAGAGTCATACTGCAGGCCTATGACGGTTATCAACCTGAAACACTGAATACATCGCCCATTGTACGTTGCAATGCCACATGAGCATGTTCAATAGATATGGGCGATACCAGAGATATTCATTTTGATCCGATACCAAACAATATTATGGCAAGTATCCCAGTGTGAATCCGATACTGAGACTAATCAGTTTTGTATAAAAATTAAAACTACAACTGGTCTGAAAATAAAATCTACCCAAAAACCAAAACATGTTGGGTTTGGCATGAGTTGGATCCTCAGGCCAGGACCTGCACACCCACTGCTCCTGAGGCAGCACTGAACGAAGGGACAAATTTCCCTACAGGGGACAACATTGTAGGCGCTTTGTGCTACAATTTTGTATGAAAAGCGCTTTATAAATATTGTTTGATTGAATAAGGTGTTTTTGAAGTGCAATCACAAATATATAAAACGTCAGGCATGCCTTTTGATGAGCTAATGTTATAACATGGTAGAAAGCTAAAAAAAAAAAAAGCTTTCTGCCTTTATATTACAAAACCTCAAAATGGTGTTTGGATGAACAGCAGTGGCAGCAGTGTCTCCCTGTTTTGCTCTTATTCTGCTAAACTCCCTATAATAACAATAATGTCATTACATCTTGTTACCCAGTGCATTACATTGTTCATGATAGGTTTAAAAAAAATAATCTTATCTTTATGGAGATGTTATTGCTTTACCTGGACTATTCCACAATTTCTCCTCTGGCAGGGGTTTTCAAATTGGGCGAATGTGAGCCTCCCCTTAAAGGAAAAGTAACGTTTTTTTACAATTTGAGCCTTATTTCAGTAATAAAACAAGTTGTTTTACTCACCCATATCACTTTGGTGTCATATGGAGCACTTCCAGAGATGTTTTAGATTTGCGGTTAGCCTAGCGCGACTTCTAGCCATAGCTCGGGGCATATAATATATTCCCAGAGCATGTAATATGCCCCGTGCGGGCTCCAAATAGCACAAACTTTAGCACTTTTCAAATCATAGAAGCTCGATGTCTTAGTCTACGATTGCATTTGAAGCAAAAGTGGCCTGTAATCCGAGATTTATCCATAGTTTACAGCTTTGCATTTCATGTTTGGGTCCCAGGAGCTGAGAGCACAGTCCGCACATGCGCACTGGCCTCCTCATCTACTCAAAACTATGGATAAACCTCGGATTACAGGCCACTTTTGCTTCAAACGAAATCGTAGATTAAGACATCGGGCTTCTATGATTTGAAAAGTGCTAAAGTTTGTGTTATTTGGAGACCGCAAAGTAATGCCCCGAGCACTCAAGTTAACGGATACGCTACAACATAACTTCTACGAAACTGCTCAAAATGACACCAAACTGCTATGGGTGAGTAAAACTACTTGTTTTATTGCCAAAAGAAGGCTCAGATTGTAAAAAAAACGTTACTTTTCCTTTAAAGTAGGTAAAGACAGCCAAGACCCTCCCTTCCCCAAAATCCCATCCACCTGCTCTACCCCACACAAGCCTTTGAAGTAAATGCATCTTTTGTGTTTCTGGCAATGATGAGTTTCAATAACAACTGATAATATATATATATTTTTTTGGCTTGTTCTTCATGGATTTCTTACGTTCCTTTATTATCATTTTTACTTGCAAATGATTGCGATTTTGAGGCCCTAAACATCAACGAAGAATCCTCAAACTGGGGTCCAGATTGACCAGTCCAGCGAAATATTTGATAAATGGGCATCACGACAATGCCCAAAGTGACCCCACCCTATGGTCTCCAAGTCTATGGGCAGTTGAAAAGCATATTTTGATGTAGGCTCACAGAATTGGGAACAGTGATAGAGCTCAAGGAAACAAACACAAAAGCTAATTGTCACACTGCCCTTTGACAAACAGGAAGTCAGTTATATTGGATCAAAAATTTGCTGTTGTTTTGACTAAGGTGTACAAAAATCAATCAATATTTTATATTTGATCCAAATGAGCTCATATTTGACATGTCACATTTACAGGCATAGACTCACAAAAGTTAGCCATGTTTTTGGGGCCATCCCTACGGTTTGCCCATAGCACGCCAGCAAATAACACCTTCATTTCCTGTTTCTTTGATGACCTCTCATGGCCACAGGCATTGGCCTTAGAAAATTTGGTCTTTAAAATACAGTTAAAGGAAAAGTAACGTTTTTTACAATCTGAGCCTTATTTCCGTAATAAAACAAGTCGTTTTACTCACCCATAGCACTTTGGTGTCATATGGAGCACTTCCAGAGATGTTTTAGATTTGCGATCTCCATCATGTGAGTTCTCGGGGCACATGTTTGCGGTCTCCAAATAACACAAACTTTAGCACTTTTCAAATCATAGAAGCCCGATGTCTTATCCTACGATTTCGTGTGGTCAAAAGTGGCCTGTAATCCGAGATTTAGCCATAGTTTCGAGTAGATGAGGAGGCCAGTGCGCATGTGCGGACTGTGCTCTCAGCTCCCGGGACCCAAACATGAAACGCAAAGCTGTAAACTATGGATAAATCTAGGATTACAGGCCACTTTTGCTTCAAACGAAATCGTAGACTAAGACATCGGGCTTCTATGATTTGAAAAGTGCTAAAGTTTGTGTTATTTGGAGCCCGCACAGGGCATATTACATTCTTGGGGAATATATTATATGCCCCGAGCTATGGCTAGAAGTTGCGCTAGGCTAACCGCAAATCTAAAACATCTCTGGAAGTGCTCCATATGACACCAAAGTGCTATGGGTGAGTAAAACAACTTGTTTTATTACCGAAATAAGGCTCAAATTGTAAAAAAAAACGTTACTTTTCCTTTAAAACAATGGCTAATTGCAAACCAGATCTGTGAATGTTGACTTTAGCCACTGTCGCTGCCCCCTGCTGGCCTCTTGCCCTGTGTCTGTGTGCGATTGTCGTGTGTATTTGCTCTTTTTATGAGTGGTGGTATGTAGCTGAATGATTGTTGTGAGTCTCCCATCTTATGTAATAGTGTATATATATCTCAACTGTTTTCTATGTATTTATTGTATTGTATTTTTACTCTTGTTTTTAGGTGGACAGTTTCTGCTGTGAAGGGACTGTGGATGAAAAATAGCCTTTGCTAATTGGCATATTTACAGAAATGTTGATTAATATGCATTGTCCCTGAAATAAATAAACAAATAAATAAATAATGAAAGTGAACACTATAGCGCCCCCTAGCATAGACATGAAACATCAACATTATCGGATCTGGACCAAATTTGGGAATAAATTCTTTGCATGATTACAAGCAAATAAATCTATTATGAACATGGGGCATGTTCACATTTGACTAGCAGGGGAGCAAGGACTCCCCCCAAAAATAGTTTAAAATGTATTACATGCACATCCTTAGTCCAATCATGCTGAGATTTATTTATACACTGCGTGACCCTGATTTCATTGGCATGTCAAACACAGTTGCAGCACCTATAGGAATGCACAAAGTTGACTTTGAGATTAATTAGTGAAACTTTGCAGAACATTCACTAACATGCTTCTTATCATAAAAGTCAATATATATCATATATTATATTTTTTACTTTCTCATCTGAAGTTAATAACTTCCCCAGCATAAACACTACTACATCTACACAGGACTTTCCCATTATAACATCAACTTACACACCCTTCTTAACACCCACGCTCCCCTCAAAACTAGATCTGATTCCTTTTCCCGCTCTGCACCTTGGTTCACCCCCACACACCGACAACTCAAAGCTAAAGGACGACAACTGGAAAGACTCTACAATAAAACTGGACTCACTATTCACAAGGAAATGTACAATAACCATGTAATATTATACAAGAACAGTCTATCTTCAACCAAAACCACATACTACTCTGGACTAATTCACTCAAATCAAAATAACACCAGGACCCTGTTCTCAATCCTCAACAACATTACCAAGCCCCCCAACTCACTCCCTGACCACTTACAATCCACTGACTTCTGTAACTCACTCATGTCCTTCTTTACATCTAAGATCACTAATATCCACCAACACCTGATTTCATGCGGAGCTGCAGTTTCTACAGTTTACTTTACCCCTGCCTCATAACCCGGTACCCAATTTTCCAGCTTTACCCTCCCTTCTGTCATGGACATCATAGAAATTATTAAAAAATCCAAATCCTCCACCTGTCCCCTTGACCCACTCCCCACAGCCCTTGTTAAAACCTGCCTCCCTGTACTAGCTCCCCTCATCACCAATATTATCCACTCTTCTCTCACCTCTGGTACTGTCCCCTCATCACTCAAAACCGCCACAGTCACTCCAATTCTTAAAAAACCTGGTGTAGACCCCAACGATTTCAATAACCTCCGCCCCAATTCCAGCCTACCCTTCATCTCCAAAATCCCTGAAAAGACTGTTGCCTCTCAACTCCACACCCACCTCAGTAATAACAATCTGTACGAACTGTTCCAATCAGGCTTTCAACCCCTCCACAGCACAGAAACTGCACTCATAAAAATCACCAATGACCTCTTTATGGCCGCTGATACTGGTTTACTTTCCATCTTCATCCTCGTTGATCTTACCGCAGCTTTTGACACTATCTCCCACAGCACCCTCCTCCATAGACTATCTTCAATCGGCATTACTGACACCCCCCTCACCTGGTTTACCTCATACCTCACCGACCGCACACAGTATATTCATCTCAAATCACACACATCCAACACCTTTCCTGTCTGCGCGGGGGTGCCCCAGGGCTCTGTCCTGGGGCCCCTCCTCTTTATCATCTGCATACTCCCTCTTAGCCATATCTTCCGTAAGCACAACATTCATTTCCACTACTACGCGGATGACACCCAGCTCTACCTTTCCTCCAAACCCTCATCATCACTCCCAGAGTATGACGTCATAAAAGTAGCTTGTTCAAAATCGCCCGTTTGGGCTGTCTTTTTTTCAAACGCAGAAAAGGATTGCAATTGTTCAGTTTACACATTTTGCAACTTTTAGCCATGGGGGAGGGGGGGGGCTAAACAGGGTAGTGGAGCTCACATTAACGTTCTTAGAGACATAGTGGTGAGCTCCTTACCTGGCCAGCCAAATGATATCTCTCTGTATTTCCTATACAGCGCGATACCATTTGGACACCCTCCATCCACTCTCGCTCCTCCGGTTACAAACGGACTTCGCGATTCTGATTCGTTCAAAGATGGTGACGTCAGTGCACCCGCCTTTGCCCGCAAAGTCACTCTTAGGCAGCGGAAGTTCCGCCTCAGTTTTGAATCAAGATGGCGCAATCTCTGATTGGTTCACTTAGCTGTCTGTCTACGCGCAACCGCAGCGCATTCTGTGGATCAAGCGTTACCAGACTCACTCGCTGGTACAGCGATGAGTCATGGATTCTTCCAGGCAAGTGAGCTCCATCAACCCATTCAACACAGTTGGCTCTCCCAACAAGTCCGGGCCAATCACAGATGTGGAAGATGTGCATATTGTGCTATCACAATAAAGACAAAAACTTTCAACCATCCACATTCTGGAAAGACTTATAACATTAAGGACTTTATCAATCGTTCTACTACTCATGTCATTTATGTGCTTATATGCTCTTGTATGTGGGCCACACTAAACGTAATCTTAAGTTAAGAATTGCTGAATACAAGGCAGCTATTAGAAATAACCATTTTGATTACGCTATAGCGAGACATTATATAGACAGAAACCATGGTTCTCCTGCCTTCTTGAGGTTTGTTGGCATTGAAACAGTGCCACCTAATGCTGGGGGGGTAACAGGATCAGGATGAACAACTTTTAAGGAGGGAAGCATACTGGATTAATGAACTGTCAATAATTGAACCTGGTGGACTAAATGAAGCACAGGATTTAAGCTGCTTTTTGTAAATAATTACTTGTAAATATTGCTTGTGGGGTGTGTAAATAGTGTCTTAATATATTCATGTTGCGGTTGTGAGATTGTCCAATTCTGAAGATTCTGCACTGGTCAGTGTGGTGTAATGTTTACTTGTGATATTTTAAAACATTTTTTTCTATATATATTATGTACATTCAATATGTCTGTTTTTCTACTACTGTATATATGTAATATATATTGCATTCAAAAAATATGATATGAAAGAACATGTGCCCGGATGGTATTTAGTCACACCTGGCACTACTCGGGTGAACCTGATGACGCTGTAGAAGCGAAACGTGTTGTTTGCTCTAAGCCCAATAAAGGAATAAGAGTAAAATCAAGCGAATGTGCGGTAAACTTCATTTTTTCTGGAATTATTCAATATTCCTGCTGTTACCAGCACCTGGAAGCTGTGCATGGAGTTTTGAACTTTTGAATTTACGCTGGGAAATACTGCAGGAAGTTTCCTCCCCGTTTAACTAAGCACTTAAATCAAGCGACTTGCTTCTCCTTCGAAGACTCGGACGCAGAGAGGATAATTTCTCAACAATCACTCTTTGATAATCCATTATAAGAAACCCAGACAGTAAGTTTGGAGAACGACAAGACCAAGATATCGTATTTGGAGGAAAAGGAAATATGCCTGAAATGGCACGCCATTGCATTATCCGAATACTGGCGGAATAAACAAATCCCAAGAGGACTGAGAATTAATAAAAAGCCGACACGGCAACCAGGACCCTGAATTTCAAAGTAAATGGGAGCAGATATTGAATAAGTGCTCAATGGACTTAACTTATTATTGAACAAGCAAAAAAAGAAGCTGAGAAAGTGAAAACAGAGTTACAAGAAATTAAGACAATATAAAAGACCAATATGGCCAAACCGGATTTCTTGACCATGGAGGCTGCATTAAAAGAGGAATGGACAAAGTTCGAGGATGAGCTGAAAGCCTACAAAATAAATAACAAAGGGATGCAGCGGACTATAAGAGAGGTATGGTCTACAACTGGACAACGAGTGCATGCCACTCCAGGAGACCAGGCCCCCCCGCGGACAACGAGCAACAGGCAGCCAACCAGCACAACACAAAGATCTGCTTTTACAAGTGAAGACGGAACATCCGGAACAGATGCCCGAGCCACCTCAGCTGGCTCCTCTCAACGTGGAGAAGCAGCGGCTCTACTCCGAGCTCCTCCTGTGTGACTGAGCTCCTCACCCTATCTCTAAGGGAGCGCCCAGCCACTCTGCGGAGGAAACTCATTTCGGCCGCTTGTATCCGCGATCTTGTCCTTTCAGTCATTACCCAGAGCTCATGACCATAGGTGAGGGTAGGAACGTAGATTGAGCGGTAAAATGAGAACTTCGCCTTTTGGCTCAGCTCCCTCTTCACCACAACGGTCCGGTAAAGCGACCGCATCACTGCCGAGGCTGCACCAATCCACCTGTCAATCTCACGCTCCGTCCTCCCCTCACTCCTGAACAAGACCCCGAGATACTTGAACTACTCCACTTGAGGCAAGGACTCTCCACCCACTCTATCAATCAATCAATCAATCAAACAATATTTATAAAGCGCTTTTCATACAAAATTGTAGCACAAAGCGCCTTACAGTGGTTAAGGATTAGAAGATTGACCTTTATTGATCTCACACAGGAGAAGTTGTTTCTATATTTGACCCGGGGACCATCCCCATAATTTTGTTTTGCTATTTAGGCTTTGGTCAGGCCCTAAGCTGGAGGATTTTACTTATGGCACATGTTTTGGGTTGGTGGGGGAAACCAGAGTGCCCGGAGGAAACCCACCCAGACACGGGGAGAACATGCAAACTCCACACAGAAAGGCGCGGGCAACCCAAACCTTCTTGCTGTGAAGCATGAGTGCCACCGTGCTGCCAGAGGAAAAAATAAATAAAATAAATAAATAAAACAGACAAACAAACAAACAGATGGACAAACAAGCAAACAGATGAACAAGCAGATGAACAAACAAACAAACAGATGGACAAACAAACAAACAAAAGAACAAACAAAAGACAAGCAAACAGATGACCGAAGTCAATCAAAGGTCAAGTTAAACAGGTGAGTCTTGAGCCCACTCTTAAAAACATGAACATTCTCTGCAGCCCTGAGGTCCTGAGGCAGTTCCATAGACGAGGGCCGTAGTACTGGAAAGACGCCTCTCCGTGAGTCTGTGTCCTGACTTTGGGAATGACCAGGAGCTGCCGGGGGAGCGCAGGGCCCGTGAAGGTTCATAAGGGGAAAGCAGTTCTGAAAGATAAGAAGGCCCAAGACCATTAAGACAGTCTGCAGATGGAAATTAGCTTTGAGCTAAATCTGGTGCAGACATCTTGTTAATGAAACTGCACACTGTCCTTAATAAACTAAGAAACTAAGAAATTTAAAAAACAGTAAAAGAACTTTAAAATCTATCTTGAAACTCACAGGGAGCCAATGCAGAGATTTTAAGACCGGTGTAATGTGATCCCGCCCTCTGGTCCTAGTCAGGACACGTGCTTCTGAATTTTGTAATAATTGCAAACCTGAAATCCTCTTTTTGGGAAGACCAGAGAGCAGAACAGGAGCCAGTCCAGGAGCCAGTCACAGAGGGCAGGGTGTAGTCCAAGTGATGCCAGTTTGTGGGTAAGTCTGTGGAGCATGACTGTGTTGAAGATGGAGTTGTAGTCAATAAAGAGTATCCTGAAATACGAGTCTTTATTTTCTAGGTGGAAGAGCGAGGCATGGAGGGTGGCGGCAATGGCGTCAGAGTTGGACCTATTGGGCTTGTAGGCATATTGTAGGGGGTCAATAGAGTCTGGTATGCTGCTCTGAATGTGGGGCAGTACCACTCTCTCAAAGCACTTCATAATAGCCGTGTCTCAATTATCAGAGTGCACAGTTCGGAGCATGGTTTTAAGGGGGCTCAGACTGCAGTCAAGACTGTGCATACTTGCTCAGCCCTGAGTGCAGTTCGCGGACCGCATGGGCGTCGGTGAAATGCGACAGGTCTTGCAACTACCAAATGCAGCCGCCGACTCCATTTTCTCCCGTAGAAGAAGTTGCACGCGGTGCATGCTGGAATATATGACTGCACGAAGTGTGCTTTTTCACGCAGTTGGTCCACGCCACGATTTTGATGGAAACGACTGGGCTCTTCAGACCGCGTGTTAACTGTGCATGGGGCAAAAAAGAAATGGGACAGCAGTCGTCGAGCCGGATGTGATGTGATGTGATGTACATGCCCATAAAAAGACGCTCTGAACTATGCACTCTGATAATTGAGACACGGCTAATGGTTGAAGTGATTGCTACTGGCCTGTAGTCATTCAGGCAGGATGAGGGGTTCTTCTTGGGGAGGGGAACGATGGTGGAAAGGGGGGGGGGGGGGTTGAATGGTTGAGGTGTGTCTGTGCTCTGTGGGGGTGGTGGTGGTGGGCTCAAAGCAGGTGTAGAAAGCACAATGAAGGTGAACTCACAGCTTTTAAGAACTGTATTAACACGTACCCCAACCTTAATTTTACAATGGAACACAGCCAACAGTATCCATCTTCTGGACCTGTTAATCACAATAAACAGTGAGAGACGATTGGACACCTGAATTTTCCGAAAAGAAACAGACAGAAACACAATAATGCATGTCAGTAGCTTCCACCCTAACCATCTAATTATTAGACTCAAGAGAATATGTAGTATGGAAGAGGACTTTGTGTTAAAGGCTCAGGAAATGTCTGAACGTTTCAAACAAAGGGAGTACAGTCAGTCTCTGATTGATATAGCCATGGAGAAAGTTAACCAAAAGGAGAGAAGAGAACTTTTACATCCTCAACCCGCTCAATGTCGCAATACCAATAGAGTCACCTTTGTATCACAGTATTCGACGGCTTCAAAACAAGTGAAAAAGATCATTAATAAGCACTGGGGTATACTAGACTGTGACCCAACCTTAAATCACTTATCCTCCCACAGACCACGCTTCTGCTTCAAAAGAGGAAAAAACATTAGAGACATAGCGGTGAGCTCCATGTACACACAACCCATTCAACACAGATGGCTCTCCCAACAAGTCCAGGGCAATCACAGAAGTGGAAGATGTGCACAGTGCGCTAACACAATAAACACAAAAACTTTCAACCATCCACATTCTGGAAAGACTTATAACATTAAGGACTTTATCAATTGTTTTACTACTCATGTCATTTATGTGCTTATATGCTCTTGTGGCCTTATGTATGTGGGCCACACTAAACGTAATCTTAAGTTAAGAATTGCTGAACACAAGGCAGCTATTAAAAACAACACATTTGATTACACTATAGCGAGACATTATAGAGAAAGAAACCATGGTTTTGCTGCCTGCCTGAGGTTTGTTGGCATTGAAACAGTGCCACCTAATCCTAGGGGGAGTAACGGGATCAAACAACTTTTAAGGAGGGAGTTTGCTTTATTGTCGAAAAAACGTATGTACAAGACACATAGATCAAAATTTCGTTTCCCCCTGACCAAGCAGGACAGTGATAGAGATGGCCAGGGCACATGTGCACGCCTCCGACTCAGAGATGACAGAGATGAAAAGTGCAGTACAGTCAATAACAATATTCACAAAAATATTACAACAACATTGGACAGGTAAAGCACACTGTGTTTTTTTGTTGGTGACAGCCGGGCCGGGGGGAAGGGGAGCAGTCCAGAAAGATCGATGAAACTGGTTGAAAACTGAAGCAGAGGCAGACATTACTAAGCAGACAGGGCAGTGTATTACATAAAACATATCAGTGTGAGCCAAATGTGGAATATCTTGTTTTGTAGAGTGCTGTGATAAGCCGTAGCTGTTGACCTTGGATGTGTTTGTGCAGAAGGTGCAGTCAAAGCAAAGACCAGTTGAATCACATTTTCACGAGAACTGATTACACCAGAAAGGGGAAATTTGACATAATCGATATATTTTTAGAAACCAGACGAAAAGATAATTTGCCAGAACCCTGGTTTCTGCCAGGCCCCCAACTTCATGCCACCAAGCAAGGCTGTGCGACTCGCAAACTTCCCCCTGGCACGTATGAATGTGGACTGAGCTGCTGTTCCACACATTTCCACTGCCATTATCCGTGACGTTATCCTGTGCCAGACAGATTTACACAGTGTAACGAACAGGCCGTTCGTTACTGAATGAGTATCCACACATGCACTTTCATAGACTTTGCACTTTATATATATTTACATTGCACCTTTAGAGCACGGAGCACTTACAAGATACGCTAATTTGCACATATAAGATTGCACACATTTGTATTGTTTTAAAGTATTTATTGAAAACATTTGTAGCGTTTGTCACGGAGTCCGGGCGGGCGGGTGCTTCCGGTAATGGTGGCCGCCGGTCTGTGGAGACAAACAACAACAATCAATGTGCAATATGTGCCACTTTTTAAATTAGTTGTGTCTTGTGTGTGTTTGTGTGTGTGGGATGTGGATATTTTAAAGTGTGAAAGTGGTATGCGTGGGTTGAGTTGTGGTTTTACTTACCTGTGTCTCATGTCCAGGTGTCTGGCCAAAAGATTCCCCGGGGGACCAGACACCATTTAAGAGTTCCGGGCCAGCTCAAGACAGCGGACATCGGGGGGAGGAAATGCCACCTATTTTAATAGGGTTTATTCATTTTATACTTTATTAGGTGTTTGGTTTCTAAGAGTTTATTTTTGTATGTGGGTTTTATATGGTTTATTTGATGATGGGTATTTTATTGGAGGATTTTAACTTAGTTTTAAACAGCTAATGTTAATTATACACCCCTTGGAGTTTTTATGGTTTTACCCAGCAGTATTTAAGCCACCTGTATCCTATCATTGATTGCTCTGCTGCTGGAGAAGAACCACGCTCCTATCCTCCTTGCACCTTAATTTACTTTGCACTGCACTTTGCACGTGAGCACTTTATATTTTTTGTGCAAACTGAAAAAAAACATTAAAAACTGTGGACCACGTCAACCCTGCCTCCAGTATCTGTTTGTGGAACTCACTGCAATCCAGCCGCTCTACCCGTCTTGGTCACACACAGATTGTGATGGTACAGTTCAATCTGTGTTTTCTCTTTCTGATGTAGCCTCCCCCAAGTTCGCAGCCCCACTATCGTGTAAAATGACCGCATAAAAATCAGTGTAAAATCCCCCAGGCTAATCCAAATGTCCTGCCATCAAAATTTCAATAGTAAATTTACTTAAATATGACTTTAAATCGTAAATATGACTTCAAGTGAAAGAACATGTGACCAGATGGTATTTAGTCACACCTGGCATTACTCGGGCAAACCTGATGACGCTGTAGAAGTGAAACACGTTGTTCGCTCTAAGCCCAATAAAGGAATAAGAGTAAAGTCAAGTGAGTGTGATAAACTTATTTTTTTCTGGAATTATTCAATGTTCCTGCTGTTACCAGCACCTGGAAGCTGTGCATGGAGTTTTTAACTTTTATATTTATTTGCTTGTTATCATGCATAGAATTTATTTCCCGAATTTGATCCAGATCCTATAATGTTGACGTTTCATGTCTATGCAAGGGGCGCTATAGTGTTCACTTTTATTATATTTCATATTTGATTACATTCGGGCCAGGGTCATGCAATTGTGATCTGAATTTGAGCTCTCTCGGCCAATGCCTGTGGCTGTGAGAGGTCATCAAAGAAACAGGAAATGAAGGCATTATTCGCCGGTGTGCTACGGGCAAACTGTAAGGGGTGCTCGACCAAGAACAGTTACTTCATCACTGGCGAGGGCCCCTCGTTAATAATTCCTACATTTTTTGCTGGGTCCTGTCTTCTTGCTGCTGATTTCTGTTGAGATGCAATCAGAAATTGATGAATTTTACAGCTAATACACACAATTACCGATATCAGTATTGTTGCAGATGTATACAGATTATTGATAAAAGGATAAGTTCAATTTGTCAACTGGAGCTGAGCTGACGAAGCCTCTCGGATGAGCGGTGAAACGTTTTCAACCAAACAAACTTTGTCCAGTTGACAAATTGAACTTCTCCTTTTATCATGGATTCTACCTGGACGACTGAGGGACTTTTCACGTATACAGATTATTATAATTTTCTCTTTGCGTGTGTGTCGTGCCTCCCCAGTGGCTCTTTGGGCCTCACCTATTGAAAACTGTCCTATGGCATTCTATCTCCATGGAAGAAATGGGTGACACAAAATTATGATCAGATCTTTGGGGTGGCAACCCTGTAGCACAATACATAATATTCAGTTGATTATTGATAAAATATCCAATTTCATACAATAACATTTCAACAAAGTAACATTTCTCTAGAGACAAGCTTGTCATGACAGAGTCACTTTCTGAAAAAATACTTTTTGAAGCCTTATTTATCTGAGACACTAGTTGTCAGTAGTCAGGGGAAGTGACTGCATGGGCGGCTGTGCTGTTTCCACGGTAACGCTGCGTCCGCGAGACCTTTCTGCACAACTACCTCACTGCATTTACCATCATAGTTTGTCATAAAGAACAGCACTTTCTCAGCCTTGACATGGCACTCCTCTTTTAGACTAAGTTATTATGTAGTTCCTCCATCCCCACATCTGGAATGGTGTTGTTTCATTAAAGAAGACATAGTGCTTGAGCCTGCTATATACACTATATTGACACAGGTATTGGCTCACCTGCCCTCACTGAATATGAACTTAAAGGAAAATTAACATTTTTTTTACAATCTGAGCCTTCTTTCGGCAATAAAACAAGTAGTTTTACTCACCCATAGCAGTTTGGTGTCAATTGGAGCAGTATCGCAGAACTTATGTTGAGCCGTTCTGTTCTACTCATGATCCCGTATCCGTTAGCGTGAGTGCTCGGGGCACTGATTTGCGGTGTCCAAATAACACAAACTTTAGCACTTTTCAAATCACAGAAGATCGCTGTGTCAGCGTAGACTTTTAGTAGATTCCAAAACGGCCTGAAACCCGATATCGCAACAGAAAAGTAAAGTTCAGAGCGGTGTTAGCTTCTTTTGGACTAGCGGTGTTTACAAAACAGCTGAGTTCACGCATGCGCACTGTCCTCTCTGATGACGTCATCAAATGAAACTATAGCTGGATATCGGGTTTCAGGCCGTTTTGGAATCCACTAAAAGTCTACACTGACACAGCGATCTTCTGTGATTTGAAAAGTGCTAAAGTTTGTGTTATTTGGACACCGCAAATCAGTGCCCCGAGCACTCATGCTAACGGATACGGGATCATGAGTAGAACAGAACGGCTCAACATAAGTTCTGCGATACTGCTCCAATTGACACCAAACTGCTATGGGTGAGTAAAACTACTTGTTTTATTGCCGAAAGAAGGCTCAGATTGTAAAAAAACATTAATTTTCCTTTAAGTGACGTCCCATTCTTAATCCATAGGGTTTAATATGACGTAGGTCCACCCTTTGCAGCTACAGTATCAGTAACAGCTTCAACTTTTCTGGGAAGGCTGTCCATAAGGTTTAGGAGTGTGTATATGGAAATTGTTGACCCCTCTTCCAGAAGCGCATTTGTGAGGTCACACACATATGTTGGACGAAAAGGCCTCTCAGTCACCACTCAAAATCATCCCAAAGCTGTTCTGGTGGGTTGAAGTCAGGACTCTGTGCAGGCCAGTCACGTTAATCCACACCAAACTCTCTTATTCATGTCTTTATGGCCCTTGCTTTGTGCACTGGTGCACACCAATGCATCTGATCATTTGCATAATACTGAAATCTCAATAATACTGCACTAAACTAGCTTCCATTATGCATAATATGTTTACTGCTGCTGCTCTGTATGAATGTATCATGTTTGTCACTACCTCACAGTAAACTACTGTTACCTGTGCAATAATCTGTGCAATTACCTATGTGCAATATTTATACCATACTATGTGCAATACGAAATCCACATGCAACACCTACACCACACCATATTATGTGCAATCTGTGAAATACTTACACCTTATTTGCTCTTTGATTTAATCCTACCTGCACCTTTGCACATTGTACCTTGTATTTTTATTACATTTTATTACATATTTTATTATATTGTTTACTTCTTCCCCTGCACTTTTGCAACACTTTTTACCATGTACTATTACTGCTGTTATTAGTACTTCTGACTATCTCAGCGAGTCAACGGTTCTTCTGATCCTAAGCATTTCATTGCATTGTTGACCCTGTGTTGATTCTGCATATGACAAATAAACCATCTTGAATCTTGAATCTTGCACTTGATGTTTGGCTTGGATGTAGCTGCTTGGCCATGGAAACCTATTCCATGAAGCTCCCTATGCACTGTTCTTGAGCTAATCTGAAGGCCACATGAAGTTTGGAGGTTGGTAGTGATTGATTCTGCAGAAAGTTGACGACCTCTGTTCACTATATGCACCTCAGCCTCCGCTGACCCCGCCTTGCCAGTTTACGTGTCCTACCACTTTGTGGCTGTATTGCTGTCATTCCCAATCACTTCCACTGACAGTTGACTGTGGAATATTTATAAGCGAGGAAATTTCATGACTGGACTTAGCACAGGTGGCCTCCTATCACAGTACCACGCTGGAATTCACTGAGCTCCTGAGAGCGACCCATTCTTTTTATTTGTAGAAATAGTCTGCAGAGCTAGACAGAGTTCACAGCTTTTGTTTTCTAGTCTGAGACGTCCGCCAAGGTGCAGCAAGATGTGGTATCTAAGGGAAGGCATACAAGGTCCTTTATTAAACTCCTGAGGGTGCAGAGGACTCCCACAGCTGCTGGGACTTCTGGGAGAATGGCCTCCACTTCTGAGCTGTTTTTGCCCTTTTGGGAAGACAAAACTGTTGTCCTGTTGTTGTCCCCTCTACCAGTGTACATTTGCATAATGTTCTGATACTGCATACCCAGTATGTACTGATTATATCAGTACATACTGGATACTGGGTACTGGGTACTTTCAAAGAAATCATGCCTTTCAGAGCAAATTTCTAGTAGCATACTCCTGCTTGAATAATATTTTTATTAAGAATATGTTGAGTAAACTTGAGTATACTTGAGTAAACATTTAGGCACCTCTTCCCACTGTTACACTAAAATTAATTATGAAAGAATTGTTACTTCCTGGCATTTACTCATTAAAGAACACCTACTGTGCTTGTGTCTGCTATGTAGTAATAATCGTTGACACATGTGGATCATTATGTTATAATCTGCACATTTTTATTGACCTTAAATGTGTGTAGAATCCCTCAGTCGTCCAGGTAGAATCCATGGCAAAAGGAGAAATTCAATTTGTCAACCGGACAAAAGTTTATTTGGTCGAATACGTTTTGCAGCTCATCCAAGCTGCTTCTTCAGTTCATGAACTGCACTGAAGCTGCTTCTTCTTCTTGGATGAGCTGCAAAACGTGTTCGACCAAATAAACTTTTGTCCAGTTGACAATTGAATTTCTCCTTTTGACATTGACCTAAAATGACTTAACAAAACACACAAGCTGACTTCCGTGTTAGAAAAATGTGGTGCCCAATTGGAGCAGACAGAGAAATAGGAACCAGCACATAACATGATTCAGAATAGTCGGTTTTGCAGGATAGGTCAGCAGTTACTCTTAAATAATTCCTTAGACCAGTACTTTGTACTTGAGTAATATTATCTTGAAGTAACGTCTTACATCTGCCCACATGCAACACCTCCTTGTATCTGGAGCACTGACTGACAGCACAGTCCGAGATGCTCGTCCTTCCACAATGAGCGGACTCTATGGGAGGTTCACTGTTGTTGGCAAGAAAAGTATTATTATTATTACAAATATATTAACCAATAATAAAGGTGCACTGTGTATCACTTCTAGTGGAGGGTCTGTCAGCTACACTGAAAAAAAAAAACTTCTGTAGTAAAATATATTAAACCAACTGTGGCAATTTTTATACTGAAATATCTGTGCGAAGTACAAGTTATTTAATAGCAATGGACAAAATGTACTTATTTTACTCATGTAGTCAAAGTAATGAGTAAGTTATACTATATAATCACCAATATATTTTAAAGGTTTTACAGTTGTTACTCACAAACCCAGAAATACTAACTAAGGGTTCAGGTAAATCATATCAGGTAAAGGCAGGGCTCTCAAGTCTCACGCAATTGTGACACACGCAATTCGACGTGTTCTCACGCATTTCTCTCTTTTTTTTTTGTTCCCAGAAAATCGGTCTGTGTGGCTTAGTTTATGCAGGCTCCGCGCGTTTTCAGCGAAAAAAAACTCCCCCTGCTCCGGGCGCACGGTCCGAGCGAGGCCGGAGCAGACGCGCCGTCCCCCCGGCACGTCCTGAGCCTCAGTCCCGGTGCCACGTCTCCGAGACGCACCGACTCCGGTCCCGGTGTCTCCGTCTGTGCGTAACGTGTCCCCCCCGATGGCTTACGCGCGGAATACGCGCGGCCCAGAGCCGAAGTGCCCATGGTGAGCCGCGGTGAGCCGCGGGCCCGATGCACTAACCAGACTCTTACATGAATCCGTTAAAAATGTCCCGCTCCCCCCCGCCCCGGTCCCTCCTCCCCTCTCAGCGCGCACTGACAAAGTGCGTTGATGATAAAACAGAGAACCATCAGGTAATAACTTCATTTATATAACTCATTAGTTGCTTTGTAGTTTAAGTTTGCTCTTTAGACAAACAGGGCTCTCAACACGCAATTCGACACTCACACGGCATTTCTCACCCCCCCGTCCTCAGAAATTACAGTCTCACACACGACCCCGCTCAACACTTGAGAGCCCTGGGTAAAGGTTAGGGGGAAAAGGGGGCATGGCTTCCAGAACTGCCCAGAGCTGCCTGGCGGCCATTATCCACCTCCTCTGCCTCACTCTCTTCCTGCTCCAAGAGAAACACCTTTTAAAGGTATTTAACATGTTTTATGTTTTTATTTTATCAACAAGACTTAATTCATATTTTTCTACAACTGAATCTTTATGTAAAAATGTCAGTAAGTCATCCTTGCATATTACACATTATCTGTAAATATGTACATAGCACCTAGCCTATATTTGTCATAGTGTATATTCTCTAAAGATTGTTTCTATTTGATTTTTTTACATGCTTCTCTTCATCTTATTTATCTATTTAAATTTTTGTATGCTCTTGACATCCAGGGTGGGCAGCAAAGTAAGAATTTTATTGTACAGGGAAACGTGTTTCTTTACTGTGCATATGACAATAAAAGCTTTGAATCTTGAATCTTAGCATGGTCTTGTCCATGGGCTTAACTTAAAGGAAAAGTAACGTTTTTTACAATCTGAGCCTTATTTCGGTAATAAAACAAGTTGTTTTACTCACCCATAGTAATTTGGTGTCATATGGAGCACTTCCAGAGATGTTTTAGATGAGCGTTAGGCTAACGCCATAAAGGCTGTTATGGACGAAGAACACAGGTGCATTTTATTGATGGCATTTTGAATGCACAGAGATACCGTGATGAGATCCTGAGGCCCATTGTTGTGCCATACATCCATGAACATCACCTCATGTTTCAGCAAGATAATGCACGGCCCCATGTTGCAAGGATCTGTACACAATTCTTGGAAGCTGAAAATGTCCCAGTTCTTGCATGGCCAGCATACTCACCGGACATGTCACCCATTGAGCATGTTTGGGATGTGCTTGACCGGCGTATACGACAGCGTGTACCAGCTCCCACTAATATCCAGCAACTTCGCACAGCCATTGAAGAGGAGTGGACCAACATTCCACAGGCCACAATTGACAATCTGATAAACTCTATGTGAAGAAGATGTGTTGCACTGCATGAGGCAAATGGTGGTCACACCAGATACTGACTGGTTCTGAGTCCCCAGACTCCCAATAAAGCAAAAAAAATGCACATTTCGGGGTGGCCTTTTATTATGGGCAGTCTGGGGCGCACCTGTGCACTGGTCATGATGTCGGATCGGCATCTTGATGTGGCGCACCTGTGAGGTGGGGTGGATTGTCTCGGTGGGGCAGAGGTGCTCGCTGTCACACGTTTGGACAGATTTGTGGACAATGTTTGAGAGAAATGGTAGTGTTGTGTATCTGGAGTGAATTTTGGATCTTTGGGTCCATCTCAGGAAAAATGGGAGCAAAAACAAAAGTGTTGCGTTTATATTTTTGTTGAGTATATATAGTTGTGTGAATTTGTGTAAAGAAAACAGAAATGCTTTTATATATTTGTGTGTGTGATACTGCATGTGCCTGTTTGTAAAAGATACATTTTCATTCAATAAAAAAAGACAAGAAATGGTTGCTCTTTTTCTTTATTTACAGCACACATCACACTCAAATTGGTATGTGCTCCTCATTGTCTGCTATCTGCCTTTTCAGCGATGGGATCTTTCCAGTTTTGAAATACGCGTTTACCATTGAATTGGCAAACACTTGTGTGTCGTGCATACTGCCAGGCCACGAAGTGCGTAATTAGGAAGTTTAATAATGTGGACATTAACAACCACGCTAAATATCCCGTGTGCCTTTTGGAGAGTAGCCTAAAATTCTGTTGAGGTTCTGGGCCTGTCTAGTAGCGAAATCATCACAGATCCATTGATTTTGGTTGGATTTGTATCTTTTTCTGTGGAATGAGTATACTGTTTGGTGAAAAGAATGGCATATTGGCTGATGTCATAGCTTGGGGGAATAGTTGATTGCCAATGAGGTAAAGATGAAAATATTGGAAAAAAGTGAGAAAACGACATTTTTTTTTGCAAAAGTTAACAACAAAATCCCAAAATAAAAAGTGTAGCAGACCATGTCAGGTTCAACCCAATTTTGAGACTTTGTCTCCCTGACTACTAGAAGTCATGGGCCACTCCTTTAAGGACAGTGAGGTTCAGATCTTAGCCAGGGAAAAGAACTGAGTTAAAAAGGCTATTTTTGTCCAAAAAAAAAGAGAATCCTCCTTTAAACAGGAATGGGGGAGTCAGACACAATTTGTCTCCCATCTATCATTCCATTCTCAAACCTAAATCAAAACAAACAAAGGAAACAAGGTGGTTAGACAGGTCAGGTCCAGAGGTGTGAAAACAGCCATTAGGGTATGAATGGGTATGCTAAACTAGACGCCAGAGAGAAACTGGAAAAAACAAAAGACAGAAACTGTAAACAAAGAGGTGTGATAGTTTCAGAATAATTTCAGTGTAGTTAGCTCCTCCCTGCAGCGAGATATAAGCAGTGTCCATCAGCAGCATCAGCAGCATCCTAACCAGAACTGACAAAGCAACTCGGATGAGCTGCGAAACGTTTTCGACCAAATTAACTTTGTCCAGTTGACAAATTGAATTTCTCCTTTTACCATGGATTCTACCTGGACGGCTGAGGGATTTTTCACACATCACCTTTCTAACAAATGTTTTGTTTTGAGAAGAAAAACAAGCTTTATTTCATGTTCCAGGGAAGTTACCGGACCTACTTACATGGGCTGGTTCGATCCGAGCCGAACCAGGATCAGCTGAGACTGTCAGAGGTAAGCCGGAGTCAACACACGGAACTTTTAGAAGGAAACCCATACAGATTAACATAAAAAAAAAACAACAACAACGCACTATCCCTTTAAAGCCCCAGTGTGTAGGATTCGTGGCGCAAAGGTGGATGGTGCTATTGCACTTTCTGTTTTAGCTACGGCAGACCTCGAGGGTCACCCGGGCGCCCCGTAACGCGGACAGCTCTCGTACCCGCGCACGAGCCGCGCGCCGCTACTGTATAAATAAAACGCGGTCCCGTTTTTTTTTTTTCCTTTTCTCATGAAAACACACATTCCTGATCATGTACCATGACACTCTACACATCAAATGAAACCTTACAGTCTCCTCTTTTTGACTATGCAATTCATTTCCCTGCACAACAATCACTTCCCGAGCACATGGGGCTTTTATACGGAAAAGCACAAAACGAGGTTAGTTTACCTTAGAATGCTTTGCACAGGTCAAACTCTGTATTTCACCATAAACTTGCTCTCAATTTGTCCGTAAGGATCCAGCGAATAAAATCCAGTAAAACAATTTAGTCCAAAACACGTGTTAGATCCATTACGACGTCTGATCCGGCAGCATGCTTGTGTTGTTTACCCAAAACCACGAGCCTTGCTGAAGGCGAAGGCGGAGCCCAAATGTCCTTCTGCGGCTCTTGTATTCAAAATGGCTGCCTCTGCATGGGGAAGATCCCCCTTTTATGTGACTATATCTAAGTCCAAAAGAATACTTTGATTTCATGATGGAAGTGAAAAGGCTTGGAAAACAATGTATTTTTGAATGGGTATCTTCAATTTCAGTAATTAACGGGTAAAAATCTTATACACTGTCCCTTTAAGTCTACATATTTTCTACACTTACAGTAGGCGTCTGTTCAATCCAAACCAAAATCATTTAAGTCCACTCATATCCTGAGGCATATGCTGCATAAATATACAATTGAAATCCCTGCCTGCACTGGTGTTAATGAGTTTAATTAATTAGCGCTCCCGTATGTTAGAATCTCACAGTGCTGTTTGCTGGTGCATGCTGCCAGATCGGTGTCAGTCATGGTGGTGCGCCGTGGTGACGGTGACGTCAGTCGATTGGACAGCTCACAACTCCACTCACACTCTCCCATCTCCATCTGCACAAGTGCTTTGGCACACGCTGCAGCTCACTGTTTAGTCCAATGATTATTCAGTGCTTGTTCATTTATGTGTCTTCCAACCTGACAAGTTCAGATTCAGTCCAAGATAAATATTACAACAGTGTCAGCTGTGTAACATTTTTGGTAGTTTGCCACTTGTCTGTTTCCATGGAGATGTTAGACTTTTCCCTTGCCTAGAATTCAAGATTCAAGATTGTTTATTTGTCATATGCAGAATCAACACAGGGTCAACAATGCAATTAAATGTTTAGGATCAGAAGAACTGTTGACTCGCTAAGATAGAAGTACTAATAACATGCAATAATAGTACATGGTTAAAAAAAGTGTTGCAAAAGTGCAGGGGAAGAAGTAAACAATAAAAATATGTAATAAAAATAGAAAGTAAAATGTAAAAAGGTGTAGGTAGGATTAAATAAGGTGCAAGAGTATTTCACAGATTGCACATAATATGGTGTGGTGTAGGTGTTGCATGTGGATTTCGTATTGCACATAGTGTGGTATAAATATTGCACATAGTATGGTATAAATATTGCACAGGTAACAGTAGTTTACAGTGAGGTAGTGACAAACATGATACAACAGAGCAGCAGCAGTAAACATATTATGCATAATGAAAAGTAGTTTAGTGCAATATTATTGAAAATTCAGTATTAGAGTATTACCCAGAGTTCAGTAGTCTGACAGCTTGGGGGTAATATCTGTCTTTGAGTGTTTTTGTGCGTGCTGGCAGGCTCCTGTATCGTCTACCAGAGGGTAGTAGATGGAAGAGTCCTTGTGCCGGATGAGTATGGTCCTTAGTGATGCTGCGTGCCTTACGCAGACCCCTGCTGTGGTAAATGTCCTGGATGGAGGGGAGACTGCTGCCAGTGATGTCCTCTGCCACTCGCACCACCCTCTGTAGTGCTTTGCGGCTCTGAGCGGTGCAGTTCCCATACCACACTGATGCAGCCCATCAGCAGGCTCTCGATGGTGCACCTGTAGAAGTTTGTGAGGATGCTGGTGTTATTTCGCAGTACAGCATTTTAAGTGCATTTGAGATTAATAGTGTTGTCATGTTACTAAAATTTCAAAATCGATTTTAGTATTAAGGAATAAAGACTAGCTCTGGGGACATGGAATGTCACCTCGCTGGGGGGGAAGGAGCCTGAGCTCGTGCAGGAGTTTGAGAGCCAGCTGAGGAGGCTCGGGCATCTGTTCTGTTCCGGATGCCTCCTGGACACCCCCCTCGGGAGGTGTTCTGGGCATGTCTCACCGGGAGGAGGCCGCGGGGAAGACCCAGGACACGCTGGAGGGACTATGTCTCCCGGCTGGCCTGGGAACGCCTTGGGGTCCCCCCGGAGGAGCTGCAGGAAGTGTCTGGGGTGAAGGAGGTCTGGGCGTCCCTGCTTGGACTGCCCCCGTGACCCGGCCCCAGATAAGCAGAAGAAAATGGATGGATGGATGGAATAAACGTGATACTCAGTCATCTTTATTTAGACAATAGAATGTGATTTTCACCTGTAAATGAAAGCACTTTCTTTTGTGTAATCTCTTAGTGGACCAGGTAGTGGTCCATGGGTGTATACTAATCTATGTGCTCTTATACAAGCAAAAAAACTGCACATTTCAGGGTGGCCTTTTATTGTAGGCAGTATAAGGTACACCTGTGCACTAATCATGATGTCAGATCAGCATCTTGATGTGGCACACCTGTGATATGGGATGGATTATCTCAGCAAAGCAGAAGTGCTCACTATCACACATTTAGACAGATTTGTGAACAATGTTTGAGAGAAATGGTGATATTGTGTATCTGGAATGAATTTTAGATCTTTAAGTCCATCTCATGAAAAATGGGACCAAAAACAAAAGTGTTGCGTTTATATTTTTGTTGTGTATTTGCTCTGATACAACTCAAGACCATTCTAAAGCTATTCAGGAACTTTTTTTGTATTAATCCTATTGAGTTTTGATAGTAGCTTTAGAATTAATCATGATCAGATCTTTGATACTTTATCAAAAACTGAAGTTTATAATTGAAATTTTCAGTTGGACAAACACAACAAATTCATAACTTATCTAGCAACCATAAGGGCCAAAACTTCTCTAATTTACACAGTTATGACTATCACACCTTTATTTGTTAAATTAAGTTTTAAATTGTCAAAAAAAGAAAAATTCCTTCCTTGTGTGTAAATTTTCTGTACTGTTGACACAAAGAGAACTCAGTGCTACTTCTTTATTTTGTACTTTTCTTGTCAACTTTTTTCCACAAACTGCCACTTAACTGATTATCACTATGCGTGAAAAGTCCCTCAGTCGTCCAGGTAGAATCCATGATAACAGGAGAAGTTCAATTTGTCAACTGGACAAAGTTTGTTTGGTTGAATACGTTTCGCAGCTCATCCAAGCTGCTTCTTCAGTTCTGGTCTGGTTCTGGACACTGCCTAAAGGGAGGAGCTAACTACAATCAAGAGTTGGCACACCTATTTGTTTACAGTTTCTGTTAGTTAGGTAGGCCTAACTAACAGAAACTGTAGTAGTTTCAGAGTAATTTCATTGTAGTTAGCTCCTCCCTTCAGGCAGATAGGCAGTGTCCACCAGCGTCTGACCAGAACTGAAGAAGCAGCTTGGATGAGCTGCGAAACGTATTCAACCAAACAAACTTTGTCCAGTTGACAAATTGAACTTCTCCTGTTATCATGATTATCACTATGTTAAGGCCAACTCGGGAATAGAATCCGGGTCGCCGGCTTGGTAGGTGGGTGTGCTAACTACTGTGCAACAGTCCAGATAGAGAGAGCAGACTCAAGTGCAGAGGTTCCAATTAAAAAGACGTTCTCCATTTATTTTTCAAAAAACTCAGAAGGTCCACAAGCAACACAGAAAATCCAAAATTTGCTAAAAGCTTGGCAACACAAAAACTCTCCAAAAACATAAAAAATACAAAAAACTAAGAGTATTAAAGTTCGAGAATGCAAAAGGCTTATTCTTAAGAAGACACAAATTCTAGAGACTCACTAGGGACGTGGACAGGTAACAAAGACTCAGTGACAAACAACAGAAAACCAGGGCTTAAATACCCAGCCCAATTGATCACATGATCACAAGAACAATTGGAAACAGGTGGTAAAGAAACGAAATAGAGGGAAACAAAAGATCAAGCAAATGGCTCACAGTGACCCCTAGTGTCCAGAAGAGCCATAACCCCTAACACACTACGATAAATGAACTATAGCAAATGAGAATTATGAGTCATATGCACTTAACTTATCTCTGTGAAGATCAACAAGTGATGCCACAAGTTACAGGTCAGAGCTGTGGAGAGGCGACCCAAAACATGCACCATAGGTAAAATAAAATAGGTCCTGACCAAACCGAGGATGGGTCAAATGCAGAGAAATAATTTCCCTACGGGGATAAATTCTTCTTCATTGTAGGTATTTCTTTAGCAATAAAAACACATGTGGTTGAAGACATGTGACATAGTGTAATGCCATATTGTGGAACATTTTTAATTTTAAACCTTTATTTAACCAGGGAAATCCCATTGAGATTAAAAACCTCTTTTTCAAGGGAGCCTTGACCTAGAGGCAGCAAAAAGACAATTAAAACACAATTAAAATGACATATAAATTAGTTAAAATTACATATAAATTAGTTAAAACAGGTACAATTTATGGAGGCTGTCTCAAGAGCTCTCTGTCTGGATTTAAAGTCATTCAACGAGATAAATTCTGTTAATTTCCAGTCCTTTTGCAGCTTGTTCCATGTCGAGGGGGCAGAGAAGACAAAAGCCCTTTTTCCCAACTCTGTGCGAACAAACGGAACAGAGAGCAACAACTGATCATTTGAACGCAAACCATAAGAATCAACACTTCTCTGTGTGATTAAGTTACATATGTAGGAGGGCAGTAGTCCAAGCATGGCCTTGTAGATAAAAGTGTACGAATGAGTCAACCTCTTACAGTCAACATGGCAGTAAAAGCAGTAACAACAGAAACAAGCAAGTAGTGCAGAGACAAGGGACGGTCTACATCCTGGTGCCCCTCACTGGCCGCTCACCGACACTCTCTCAGAGAATTATTCATCAGTGCTGCTCCAGGCTTTACGTGCTGTGACTTCACAACAGCCTATATGTATTCTAGACACAGTCATACAGTAGCCCACAGCTGCACAAGCTTCTGTTAGTCTTAAAGGTCCTATATTATGCAAAATTGACTCTTGTGTGTCATCAAAAACATACCTGGAGTTGTGTTTTATTTCATCCACACATGTTTGAGTAATTCTGCATTATTGGGTGTCTACAAAGGTGAGAATGTTGCCTCCAAGGAATGTCCATGGTACAGAAACCACTTATAGACAAATGTTTTGTCATTATTGAGAGAAATTCTACAATGAATGTGTGTAGATCAGATGGAGCATACACCTTTTTATTGCGCAGGTCTCCTTTGCCTGCTTATTGTTGCGTTTGTTCAGTTATTACAAAGATGTGCATAAAGCCTAGATTCAAGATTGTTTATTTGTCATATGCAGGATCAACACAAGGTCAACAATGCAATGAAATGCTTAGGATCAGAAGAACCGTTGACTCGCTAAGATAGTCAAGAAGTACTAATAACATGCAATAATAGTACATGGTAAAAAAGTGTTGCTAAAAGTGCAGGGGAAGAAGTAAACAATATAATAAAAAATATGTAATAAAATGTATGATAAAAGGAGAAATTCAATTTGTCAACTGGACAAAGTTTGTTTGGTCGAAAACGTTTTGCCGCTCATCCGAGAGGCTTCGTCAGCTCTGGTTCTAGTGCTGGTTAGACCCTGTTTATATCTAGCTGCAGGGAGGAGCTCCCTACACTGAAATAGCTCTGAAACTATCTCAACTAATCTGTCTCTTTGTTTTCCAAATTACTCTGGCGACTAGTTTAGCCTCCCTATTCAAGCCTAACAACCCTCTCCAACCCTCTGCCCTGGCTCGTCTGCCCTAATGTGTCTTTGTCTGTTCTGACTTGGTTTGAGAATCGAATTATAAATGGGAGACAAGTTATGTCCAACTCCCCCATTTCTGTTTAACGACGGATTCTCATTGCAGAGGGGTGGAGAGGGTCGTTAGGCTTGGCAGTAGTAAAGGTTGGCGGTTCAAATCCCGCTCTTGACATAAGAAACATCAGTGGTTGAGCGGTCAGATCCACTGACCCACAGGTTGGTTGGTACAATTCCAGCTCCCACAGATGAATGCTGCAGTTGTGTCCTTGGGCAACACACTTAATCCTCCTCGCCCCCAGTGTCTGCGTACACTGGTGTGTGAATGTGTGTGTGAATGGGTGATTGGTTCCTTGTTGTAAAGCGCTTTGGGCACCTTGAAGGTGGAAAAGCGCTATATAAAGATGTGACCATTTACCATTTGAATAGGGAGGCTAAACTAGTCGCCAGAGTAATTTGAAAAACAAAGAGACAGATTAGTTGAGATAGTTTCAGAGCTATTTCAGTGTAGGGAGCTCCTCCCTGCAGCTAGATATAAACAGGGTCTAACCAGCACTAGAACCAGAGCTGACGAAGCCTCTGGTTCAGGTCATCCAGTTTAATCATCAGAGACTAAACGTTTGCAAACAGGATAGAGTGAAGAGTAGGTTTGTTGCTTCTCTGGCGGGCTCTCCACAGAACACCAGCCCACTTCCCTCCCACTTCCCACTTCCCTCGGCGCATTCTCCTTTTGCGGCGCCACAGTAAACAAAGAGCGACACAACCAAGTGGTGGGCATAGTGTCCAGAAACATCTGTGCAGAGTACGGGCTGGAGACCTCAAGGTCTTCTTAAAAAAACACCTCAGAAGGTTGCGGAGAATGACTGAGCCAAGATCCTTCTAGATACAGACTGACAGAATGGTGATGGCAAACCAACCAGACATAGTGGTGGTGGATAAGCAACAGAACAAAGTCGTGGTGGTGGACATTGCAATACCAAGCGATGGTATCATGGTATCAGGAAAAAGGAACACGAGAAACTAGAGAAATACCAGGGGCTCAAGGAAGAGCTGGAGAAGGCCTGGAAGGTGAAGGCATCAGTGGTGCCCGTGGTGATCGGAGCACTTGGGGTTGTAACCTGTAATGAAAATGTTTACAATAACTATAAAATATACTCAAATATATATGTCATGTATAAGTTGTTCTTGTGATTCCTAATGAAATATATATATATATATATATATATATATATATATATATATATATATATAGTGGTTATAGTGGTTTTAGCCACATGTCATAAAATATAGTTATATTTCTAGTCAACCCAAGTTGCCTTTCAGAGATTTCTTTCCAACCAATTTATCTCCTAACTCCCCCCGTGGAAGCACACTACAGTAGTGTCAGGCCTGCGCTCATTACATGCACACAGAGAGCCCAGCTAACAGTGGCTAACTACACGTCTCCATGGAGATAACTGGACATCACCTGGACACCAGCACAGCCTGCTCCATGGACGCCTAACAATTTAAGAGCATTTCATGTCCACAGACAGAGCTGAGCTCAGCCAGACTCTCAAAGTGGCACATAGCTCCAGAGCGGCTTCGCCTGCGTCCTGCCCCGACATAATCACCAGACATTTGGAAGAGCAGACAGCCACAATTGAGCCCATTTGTCAGCCTCTCCCAGCTAATCACTCACCTCATGTTGACGAGTAATGGACAGGAATGAAAAGTACAGAGCATCCTCAGTTCTTCCTGTCATTACTGGAATAGAAGTGACTTTATTGATCTCCCACAGGAAAAATTCTTCTCTGCATTTAACCATCCTGTTATTAGGAGCAGTGGGCAGCACATTACTGCGCCCGGGGACCATCTTCGTGATCTTCTTGCTTCGGCTTGGTCAGGACCTAAGCTGGAGGATTTTACCTATGGTGCATGTTTTGTAGAGAGGCATTCTAACGTCTCAAACCATCTGAGCCCAGGAGATTCCTCAGAAGATTCCTAAGGAGGTCAAATGTTACATACTCAAGTTACTGGCTAAGATTTATAGATTACATTAATTGTAAAGGAAAACAAATTTTTGTTCAAAGGATGTCTGAAGTTAGCTAAGTGAAAACTAGCCTCATCTTTATGGAGGCATATTTATTTTGGAACTTTTATCTTTGTCTGTGAAATCCCCCAGTCCCTTTAAAACGTAAGCAATTGGAATTGCCAGCAACTTCTGAATTTGATAGTGTTGGTGTCAAAATCAAGTTATCCAATGAAATGTCTTTAATTTTTCTTTGTATATATTGTCCCCCAAATGCCAAGACAAAATTGTATGATGAGCTAAGGTCAATGTTAAACTCACAAGGTCCAAACGAAGAGATCATTATCCTTGGGGATTTTAACGTTAATTGGGATTCTAAACAAGGAAGGAAAAAACTTAAACAGACAACAGACATTTTTAACTTAGAACAGTTAATAAACCAACCACACTGACTAGTAAAACTCAAACAACAATAGACCTTTTGTTTACAAATAAGCCAGATAGAATTACAAAAACATCATTTTCTCACTGGCATCATCGATCACAATAGTATATTCATGTCCAGGAAGCTCACAAATTTAAGATTTTCAAGCTCATCGAAAACCTCTCCTCCATCCTATGTTAATGTAATACCAAAGAACCTATTACAAAATCTTAGTGAGGCAGTAAACAACATTAATTGGGAGGAAACGCTCACATCATATAGCATAGATACCAGTTCTGTATCCTTCATGAACAAAATGAAAGATGTAATGCTCTTTTACTAGGAAACTTAAAGGAAAAGTAACGTTTATTTTTTTTACAATTTGAGCCTTATTTCGGTAATAAAACAAGTTGTTTTACTCACCCATAGCACTTTGGTGTCATATGGAGCACTTCCGGAGATGTTTTAGATTTGCGGTTAGCCTAGCGCGACTTCTAGCCATAGCTCGGGGCATATAATATATTCCCCGAGCATGTAATATGCCCCGTGCGGGCTCCAAATAACACAAACTTTAGCACTTTTCAAATCACAGAAGCCCGATGTCTTAGTCTACGATTTCGTTTGAAGCAAAAGTGGCCTGTAATCCCGAGATTTATCCATAGTTTACAGCTTTGCGTTTCATGTTTGGGTCCCGGGAGCTGAGAGCACAGTCCGCACATGTGCACTGGCCTCCTCATCTACTCGAAACTATGGCTAAATCTCGGATTACAGGCCACTTTTGACCACACGAAATTGTAGGATAAGACATCGGGCTTCTATGATTTGAAAAGTGCTAAAGTTTGTGTTATTTGGAGACCGCAAACATGTGCCCCGAGAACTCACATGATGGAGATCGCAAATCTAAAACATCTCCGGAAGTGCTCCATATGACACTAAATTACTATGGGTGAGTAAAACAACTTTTTATACTCTATGGGATACACTCAAAGCCTACCTTCGTGGACAAATCATTGCTTACAGTGCTCGAATGAAACGTAAATCGGTTCAAGAGCAAAATGAATTAATTCTTCAGATAGGACAATTAGACAAACAATATGCTCAGAACAAATCCCCTGATACATATAAAAAGCGAGTTGAATTGAAGACTAGGTTTGATTTGCTCACCACTTATCGTGTTGAGCAATTGCTTTTAAGGAATAAAACTACGTTTTAGTTACGGAGACAAGTCAGATAAATTACTAGCCAATCAACTCAAGGGCTCAAGATCAAAACAGGCTATTGTGGAGATACGGCAGAGTAGTGGTGAGACTACCACTGACCCTTTAAAAATCAACACGGCCTTTAGAGAGTTCTATTCACAGCTTTATACCTCGGAGTTCACCGCAACACTAAAGACAGTAAGTGACTTTCTTGATAACCTTAACATTCCTAAACTCCACATGGACTCTGCGAAGAAGCTAGAAGAGCCCATCTCCCAATTGGAAATTGCAAAGGCCATCAAGTCAATGCAATCAAATAAATGTCCCGGCCCTGATGGGTTCCCATCGGAATTCTTTAAAACATTCTCTCAGGTGCTCTCGCCGCTACTGTGCCGTGTTTTTTCGGAATCCTGTAAATTGAACCAATTACCTAAATCATTTACTGAGGCATGTATTACTTTAATTAAAAAAACAACTTTTTATTACCGAAATAAGGCTCAGATTGTAAAAAACGTTACTTTCCTTTAACTACAGGGCCAAGAAAGGCCAAAAGCACCTCCCATGGTTAGATCAAACCTGTAAAGATCTGATGAGATCCACAGACATGCAGCTCAAGCTCTACCTAAAAACTCGTTTGCTCACAAATAGGTTAAAATTTAGAGCTGACGAAGCCTCTCAGCTGAGCGGCGAAACGTTTTCGACCAAACAAACTTTGTCCAGTTGACAAATTGAATTTCTCCTTTTATCACGTTAAAATTTACTCATTTGTACAATAAAGTCACACAAACTTTAAGAAAAGCCAAGGCAATTTTTTTAATCTCAGTTATTGAGGATGCAAATGGTAATGGGAAGAAGGTTTGGCAGATTCTAAATAAATTACTTGGTAATAACAGCAAATGTAATAATAACTTTAAACTAGAGATTGATAATGTATTGGAGAAAGATCCTGAAAGAATAGCTAATACTTTAAATAATTACTTTTTGAATAGTGTGTTCAAAATAACAAAACAGTTCACTCCCTCCCCTGTTGTATCTTCTTTGGTCAACCATGACCAACCCATTTTTTCAGCTAGAAAAAATAACAGTAGATGAAGCACTGAAAATCATTAAGGGACTCAAATTCTCCAAAGCCAAAGATGTGTACGGTATTGATACCAACTTCATAAAAACACATGCTAATGCATTAATAGAATCAGAAATCAAAATCAGAAAGACTTTTATTGCCATTGTCAAGTGAACAGAATTCACAAAACTAGGAACTTGTCTCGGTGATAACGTGTGAACATAAAACACTAAATAATAATAGTAATAACTAGAATACAGACACATAAAAATAAATACTAAAATATAGCTATAATATGGTAAAAAAAATAAATAAACAATCCAAATAACAAAAAGGTTCAGAGGAGCAACATCAGAACAGTAGTGCAAACATGACTTCATTAAAGTGACTGGTGATATAAAGTGTCCAGTTTTGTGCAGATGTTCTGAATTGTTCATGAGTCCAATAGCAAAGGGAAAGAAACTGTTCTTGTGTCGGGAGGTTCTGGTCCTGATAGACCGTAGCCTCCTGCCAGAGGGAAGTGGCTCAAATAGTCCATGTCCAGGGTGAGAAGTGTCAGCTGCTCTCCGGCCTGCTCGCCCCCGAGTCCTGGAGACGTACAGGTCCTGGACAGATGGAAGGCTGCAGCCAATCACCTTCTCGGCAGAGTCTCTGTTTGTCCCTGGCAGTGGCTCCAGCACCACACAGTGATGGAAGAGGTGAGGATGGACTCAATGATGGAAACTGGACTCAATAATAATACAACCCATCACCCACTTGGTTAACTCATTCACTGCCGGCCTGTTTTCAGAATTCCAACCCGACTGCCAGAGGTTTTACTGCATTTTCACTGATTTTACAAGACTCACAGAATACTGAGTTCTTTGACTGTATAAACATGGCACACATCAAAATAAAGTGAAGACTCTCTTTCACATGGAAAAAAATGCTTCTAACCTTTTCGGTTCTCAAGTAATTGATAGTAGAAAATAGGATAGTTTCTGCAAAAACATTGTTTTTTGACCACAAAGTGGAGAAAACCAGCGTTTTGTGCAAAGAAGGATTTCGAGCAGATCGGTGATTTTGACGTCAAGGGTTGTGTTGTCTATGGTCAGGCTGAAGTCTTGAGTGGATTTGGTGATGTTGTTGGGGCCAATAATGGTTGTCGGATCTGTCACAGTTTAGTTTTAGGAATTTGTGTTGCATCCATGTTTTGATTTCAGAGAGGCAGTGGGTGAGGGAAGAGTGAGTTGTGGAGTTGATGGATTTAGTACTTATGTAAAGTTGAATATCGTCGGCGTAGCAGTGGAAATGGAGGCCGTGGCGACGAATGATGCTTCCAAGGGGGAGGAGGTAGAGGATGAACAGGAGGGGATCAAGCACCGAACCTTGGGGGACACCTTGCAATAGGGGAGCGGTGGAGGAGGAGCAGTTGTTGATATGGATGAATAGTTGACGATTAGTGAGGTAAGAGTTGATCCAGGATAGTGCTGAGCCGGTGATGTTGAAAGAGTTCTTGAGACGGGAGAGGAGGATGGAATGGCTGATAGTGTCAAATGTTGCTGGAAGGTCCAGGAGGAGGATGATACTGGAGTGGCCGGAGTCAGAGGAGAGGAGGAGATCATTGGTGACTTTGAGAAGGGCTGTTTCTGTACTGTGTTGTGGACGGAAACCAGACTGGAATGGTTCGAACAGGCTATTGGACAGGCTATGTTGACGGGATTATTCATGGCCTCCATGTGGTTCGCGTCATCCACTGTGTTACAACACCCGATCAAAAACAAGGCGAAGGCGTTCAGTGCCCTCTTGTCCCCTGGCTTTATCTGCGGCCATTCCATAGCCTTTTTGATATAGGCATTGGATATCGTCAGTTGGTCACCATAAAGACAGTCAAGCAATGCTCTCGATTCTTTATATGCCCCCTCTGGCCTCAGGTGCTCACAGCTGCGAACAAGCTCAAGTGGCTCCCCACTTGTAAACTGTTCAAGATAATACAGGCGATCTTGATCACTATCTGTTCTGCGATCAATGACATGCTCAAAGGCTTTTATAAAAGATCTGTATGTCAGAGGATCTCCTTTAAACACTGCTATGTCCTTTGGAGGCAATTGAGTCAAACCTTGTTGCTTGACGATCGACTGCAATACCTCACGCAGGTCTTCACCAGAACCGGAATTCTGAGCATTGTCAGTCCTTTGCCTTGTTGGAGATTTTCTTCTGACTGAAGGGGTGACTTTACCTGGCCAGCCAAATGATATCTCTCTGTATTTGCTATACAGCGAGATACCATTTGGACACCCTCGCTCCACCCTCGCTTCCCCGGTTAACAACGGACTCTGCGATTCTGATTCGTTCAAAGATGGTGACGTCAGTGCACCCGCCTTTGCCCGCAACGTCACTCTTAGGCAGCGGAAGTTCCTCCTCAGTTTTGAATCAAGATGGCGCATCGGAGAACTGAACGTCCCTTCCATTCAGCTGTAAAATTGGTCTTAAATGACCTAAAACACATCGATTCCTTAAAACCACAGCAGCTGACAGCTCTAGAGGCCTTTCTTTTCTTTCTTTTCTTTTGTTTGATTGGTTCACGTCGCTGTCCGTTAACTGTTCTCTGATTGGTTCACTTAGCTGTCTGTCTACGCGCAACGGCAGCGCATTCTGGACCAAGCATTACCAGACTCGCCGCTGGTTCAGCGATGAGTCATGGATTCTTCCAGGCAAGGGGTGACTGGCTGCGCCAGTGAGACAACTGGCGCAGCTGCTCTAGACCCAACATCATGCAAAGGCTTATCAACTCTAACGTGGTCGCAACCATAACCGCACCTGGTGGCTCAAAGTAAACGATCAGTGTCTACTGAGCTCCTAGAGTGGTCGCAACCATAACCGCACCTGGTGGCTCTAAATAAACAATCAGTGTCTACTGAGCTCCTAGAGTCAGCAACAGACTCCTGAGCATCTTCAAAGTGATCATAAACTCTTAATTGGGCACTTGAAACTGCAAGCTCAGTTTCTATCTGCCACTGCTCCTTTTTAGCTCTCAAGCGCGCATTTTCTTGCTGCAAGCGCATTTCTTCTTGCTGCAAGCACATTTCTTCTTGCTCCAGCTCTTGCTTCTTTCTCATAGCCGCTGCTCTTGCTAACAGTGCCTCACGTTCTGCTTTGAGTTTTAACCGCACCAAACTAGCATTGGAACATAGAGATGCATGACTCATAGCTGAGTTAGCCCTAGAAATACTATCCTGCAGTCCAACGGCATCTTCCTCTTTATCTGAGTCTCTTTTAGCATTTGCAATCCATTCCTTCATTTTATGCATGAATGCGTTAATTCCTCACATTTACTTTCATATTTCTCCTGATCAACCTTTTGTTCATCACTCAAGATCTCCCACAATTGCTCAGTGAGGCGTTTGTACAATTCAAAATATCTTTCGAACTTAGGCAGAGCTTCCCATTTTACGTCATCAACATCTTGTTTCAACATTTTTACGTTTTTTCATTGCTTGGTTAGCTGTGACAAGATTCCCCTCCTCTGGTCCTTTAGTTTCTTTACTTTCTGCTCAATAGCTCCCTTTTGGTCAGACAGCGCATCAGCATTTGCTCCTGACATCATGTTTCCCGTATACATCCGCATAAACTGTGACAATTCCACGAATTCCCTACAGCTTCTAACTCTTCCTAAAATTCACCGACACTCGGGAAAGGAGTTATTGGATGTGTCCTTAGGGCATGTACTTCAGTTTCCGGTAGCTAGCAGACTAATAGAACTGAGAAGAGAATGTCAGACCTGACCCACGGAACGCTCGCTTCAGCTGTAGATGTCTCAGTCTCTTGCTGGTTTCAGTTAGTTCTGTCTTCAGCCAAGTCTCCTGACTTTGATCAAGTTGATCTGGCGTTGTGAAACTGTCTGTACTTGGAAGGTTACTAATATGAGAAGTTAAAATGTCCAAGTTTATGTCCTTAATTTTACGGAAGTTCTGGTGCGTGAAGGGTTGTGTTTGTAAAGAGGAAGATTTGCATTAAATGTAAGAAGCATATGATCAGAAAATGGGATGAAGTTGGCTTTACAGTCTATGGGTATTACACCTGAACAGCAGATTAAGTCCAGAATATGTCCTTTGGAGTGAGTGGGAAAATTAACAAATTAATGCAAACCAAAACTGTCCAGACAGGATGTGAAATCATTGGTGAGTGAGTTACTGACCATGCCCAAGTGAATACCCTAATAATATGACATTTGGTGAAAGTGTGGAAACATGTGTTAGAAAAGCTGCGAAATCTGTTAAAAAAAATCCTTGTTTGGTTTTGGAGGTCTGTAAATAGTCACAACAACAGTAGGAGTAGATCCCATGCAGTCGCCTCAAACGAGTGATATACAGGTACAGTCACAGGAGCTACCCTCAAACTCTTGCTGTAAATTACCATGATACCGCCCCCACGATACCGCCCCCATGACCGGTGACACGAGGTTGGTAAACAAACCACGGAGGAGTAGCTTCATTGAGATGAGCGAAATCATTTTTCTGCTGCGACGTCTCCGTCAAGCACAAAAAGTCTAACTTACGGTCCGCCACAAGATCCTGGATGAGATGGCCCTTGTTTGTGAGAGAGCGGGTGTTAAGAAGACCGCACTTTCACTCTGCACTGTACAGCTGTCCTATTATAACCAGCGTCGACCATTCTTTCAGAAATGTTTTTAAAGACCTTTGCATTGCGGTGTGTCGTGGACAGTTGTCCTTTTATGTGTTCGTCGCCCCAAATCCCCAAAAGACACAGCGTTTCGTCCTCCTCCCAAACAACGCCATGGCCCGCCATCATTTTCTACTTTTCCCATAGACAGTCTTTGGTCTTTTCCTGCTGCTTTTCGTATGTAGACACGTGACCTGTCTACGGGAAGCTTAGAAGGTAATAAAACTGCACAAAAGGCGCATTATGTGTACACACTGCGCTGGTTAGGCGAACCGTACCGCGGACCTTTTAGCGAACCGTACTGAGACCACCTCCCGAGATGGTCTCAGTTCGGTTCATTTTAAAGGGGTCTGAGTGCGCTTAGAGTGTTCACATATTAACCTATAATGCTCAGTTAGTGATCTGAGTTCGCTTTAAACGCTGAAAGGGACCAAGTGTGAAAACACCCTAAATGTGAATGAAACATTCTTTCATTTTAATTCAACCTTTTAACTGAACCACAAAGTGTTTTTTTTTTTTTTTTTTTCAGAAGAAGAAGAAGCTTTATTCATCCCCATAGGGAAATTATTTCTCTGCATTTGACCCATCCTTCAGGAGCAGTGGGCAGCTCGTCTTTCACGTGCCCGGGGACCCATCTCCATGATCTTATTGCTCGGCTTGGTCAGGACCTAAGATGGAGGATTTTACCTGGAGCATGTTTAGGTTGATGGGGGAAACCGGAGTGCCCGGAGGAAACCCACCCAGACACAGGGAGAACATGCAAACTCCACACAGAAAGGCTCGGGTGACCCGGGGATCGAACCTGGAACCTTCTTGCTGTGAAGCATGAAGCCACTCAGCCACCGTGCCGCCAAATGTTTTAAAATTCAAATTCAGGCTATTCAAGCAACTGGCAGTAACTTTTTTAGATCTTCATACAAAACTATGATCCATAAAACAGAAAACAGTTCCAGTTGTCCCAATACTCCACTGCAATATAAAACTAAGCCAAAAGGCTTAATAAAATTCCATCTACTCACTGAAAAAGCAAAAAACTACAGAATATGAAAAAAGTACAGAATATAGAACTGTATGAAATATGAAATAAATAAATATATAGATATGTGAAATATAAACTCTAGACATGTATGAAATATATGAAATATGAAACATAAAATATGAAATAGGTATAGAATATGACAGTACATGAATAGATACATAATTTTGACAGAGAGTGACAGTTATCCAGAGAAAACAAAAACAGAGTGCAACCAGGTCTATTAAAGGTCCCATGGCATGAAATTTTCACTTTCTGAGGTTTTTGAACGTTAATGTGAGCTCCCCTACCCTGTTTACCCCCCCCATGGTTAAAAGTCGCAAAATGTCTAAACTGAGCATTTGCGATCCTTTTCTGCGTTACAAAAAATCGGAGCTCAAACGGGCGATTTTGAACAAGGCACCTTATTGACGTCAGATCGAAAAAAGAAATGCAAATGCAGTTCCACCCCCGTCTGTCTGTACTCAGCGTCTCTGTAAATCACGCCCAGAGAGTTTGGACTGCGAATGCGCTAGGCAATGCGAAATGCGTTTTTTTATTTGCCTGGAGGCACGTCCGAGTGTTTCTAGTCTCGGAAGTCCTTTATCTGAGCCTCTGGACCTTTGAACAGCAGTGGTTTAATTTTATTTTATGTGGAAATGTGTTTATTTTTCAATGGAACGCTTCAAATCTCTCACCCCATGCAAAAACAAGGAAATGGATCAGCTGAGAGCTACAGCAGAGAGCGGAGCGTTTGGCCACGCCCCCTCCCTCTACTATTGGCCAGCTCTTTTCTCCTCATTTGCATTCAAGCAACAACACCCATTATAGAGTGTTCAGAGAGAGAAAAATTACTCTTTCTCATCTTATCTCTGTTTCTCATGCACTGAGTGTTGATTTTGAAGAAGGATTCATTTACAGTATTAGGGAACCATTAAGGAGCCATATAAAAGCATCAAGAAGTACCATGTCATGGGATCTTTAACAGCTATTTGAAAGAGACAATAGTAGTAGTGTGGACAGAACAGTCATGGCTCGAGCTGTCTTCAACACCTGTCCATGCTTCTATGCCTCAGCACAGCTCAGACCTCTGTATGCCACAAATCCGGCATGTCTGGAAAAGAGAACAAAGATTCAAGACATTTTAGCAGCAATTGCTGCTTGTATTTATGAAGTTATTGTTTTTTATACTTTAGAATTCATATCAAATAAAACAGCTTATTATTCAATTTTCATTTACCTACTTTAGTTTTCCCCATCAGACTGGCCCATAGCTAAAATGTACAGTGAATCTGACAATATGTATGACAATCGTTCCACTAGTGCCTTGCTTTCACTGATTCTTAACCAGAGCACAAGGGTTAATCTTGTCAGTCTTAAAGGCTGGTTTAAAGTCCAGCATCAGGCCCAGAACCAGACAAGCTTCTGCAGAGCTCAACAAGGCCCAGGTGCATCATGGGAATCCAATTTCATTTGCATTAGTCATTTACTGTGTCAGTGAAAAATCACATTAGGCTCATATGCAGAGTATTGCAATATTTCCAACATTTTAGCTTACACATAATCACTTGTTTGCATGTCTTTCTTTGCTAAATACAAAATATAATATTTTGACTTTTGTGCAAAATGTAAAAATATAAAATCGTTTAAAATCCTCCCCTCACTTGTAAACACTTTTTCACGAGTGAGGGGAGGATGGAGTTTGAGACTGACAGGCGGATCGGTGCAGCGGATCGGTGCAGCGGATCGGTGCAGCGTCGCCAGTGATGTGGTCACTGTACTGGACTGTTGTAGTGAAGAGGGAGCTGAGCTGAAAGGCAAAGCTCTTGATTTACTGGTCAATTTACGTTCCTACCCTCACCTATGGTCATGAGCTTTGGGTAATGACCGAACGGACAAAATCATGGATAAAAGTGGCTGAAATTAGTTTCCTCCGCAGAGTGGCTGTGCGCTACCTTAGAGAGAGGGTGAGGAGCTCAGTCACACGGGAGGAGTTTGAAGTAGAGCTGCTGCTCCTCCACATAGAGAGGAGCCACCTGAGGTCACTTGGGCATCTGTTCTGGATTGTGAAGCCTCCCTCGGGAGGTGTTCTAGGCATGGCCCACCGTGAGGAGGCCCCGGGGAAGACCCAGGACACGCTGGAGGGACTATGTCTCTCGGCTGCTCTGGGAACGCCTTGGCGTCCCCCCGAAGGAGCTGGAGGAAATGTCTGGGCAGCAGGAACTCCCAGACTTCCTGCTTAGACTGTTGCCCCGTGACCCAGCTCTGGATAAGCGGAAGAAAATGGATGGATCTTTTAAAATTTGAATGTCCTGTGTGTGTTAAATGTATAATTTGAGCCCATTTAAAATAATCAACAAAACTAGTGAGATCATATTATTCAAATGGAATTAGGTGATCAACTCTCAAAAATTGGTCTTATAAATCCTGATGGGATCACCTCTACCTCCTTCATGTCTGTAGTGAATGAACCTTGTTTATTACAGGTGGACAGATTTTGCCATTAGATTAGTTTGGCACAAGAAGTGACATATTCAAAAGGACTTATTCAATCAGCCTGTTCTTAACTCTGGGATTTACAGTCAAGGATGTTCCCAGTTGAGGTCATGCTCCTCTCAGAATACGCTTAAGAGGCCACTTTTAACAAAATTCCCAAAAGCCAAAAATGTTGCTAGTTACGAGGCCATGATTAAAACCAGTGGTAAGATGCAATTCACACAGACTTCAAAAATCAAATCAAATGTGTTTGAGATGCTTTCTGAGGAATTCTGAATACCTGTAATGGAACTTCTCCTAAGAGATTTCATTCGAGTGACAATAAAAGCCTGTAAACACACAGCAGTCACAGTTCCTGTTTGTGTTGATGAGACGAATGCAGAAGTGTCTCATTTGGCGGCGTTCTCTCTGTGGAGCTTCCATTACAGCCTGTGACAGAGATCAGCTTTCATATCCACAAAAGAGCACAGCATTAAAGAGGGGATATTTTCTATGGTGTTTTATTTGTTAACACATTACATATTTAGATCACTTTTTATTGTTTTGAAAATGCTATATTAACAGCATATTAAAATATTGAATTAATTTCTGTTTTATTTCGATATCCCATCAGGTTTGTACATTTGTAGTGTATTGTTTTGTATCTTGTCTTTGTACATTTGTGAAAAATGTATCAGTTCGTACTGTACTGTTGCCATGAAGAGGATTTGAATAGAGCCTGGGACAGATCACTAGATTACTCAAACATAAATGGATTATATATTGAAGAATTTCAGGCATGTTTTTTGATCAGGGAACATTATAACATCAATCCTCTTTCGAAGCATAATATGTAACTTTTTTAACCAAGAGAATAGATCAAATTAAAAGCATGTTTTTAGACACATGTTTAAAAAACATATTTCTGTACTGTTAGTTGGCTTGTCGTCTTATTTGGCCTGGAGGAGGGCCTCCTCCTGCTTGTTTCCATGGAAATATTGTTCTTTCAACTATAATATACATTATGGTGTAAAACATATCTATTTTCATGAAGAATTTTTCAAAATATAGTTTTAACTTTCTGTTTCGCTGATATCACCACCAGAAAGTGACATACAATCACTTTAAAAGCACACACCTTTGGGGACAAATCTATGAGTGCTTTGACACACAGGTGCACGGTGATCTGAGCAGATCAGGTGGGAGGGGAATCCATACTTGCTCTTATTGGGATTTTCAGAGCAAGTCAAGCCTTGAGTTCAAATGTGCCCTCATTCAGAATGTTTTTTTTGTTTTTCCCCCAAGAGACACCGCTCTGGCTCTTGTGAATACTTATAAACTGGTCAGCAATATGGGCTGTGCACATCTTTAGCCAGCAGATGGCAACACCCCTACTATAAAATGCCCCACAGCAGTCACGCTTCCTCTGCTCTCTTACACTGGGCTGTGCTCAGGTGGACCTTCATTTGTTACAGGGCCAGGTAAATCATTGTTCTTTCAAATTCATACCATCTGTAGATGTGGAGTGGCTAATGTAAATAGTTTTTAGTGTGACAGAGACCCCCATGATGGCTGGGGCATAGTGAAAAGACCGACAGTCTAACTGCCCATCTGCGGTGCGTGATCAATCGTCCACTGTGATCAAAATTATGTGTCCATTATTGCAATTGCACTTCACTGCAGTTATATGTTTTGCCCGAAAAATATTGAACTTTATAAAAAACACCCACTTGAGAGTGTGCCTGTACATTATAGTTGAAATAAAAGGGGTTTGGGGGGAATGATCTTTGCAGTTCCCTGCTGAGTATTTTAGAGATTCAAGATTCAAGATTCTTTATTGTCATTATGCAAGCATAACAAAATTTTGATGGACTCCCGGCTACAGTATAAAAATACAAGCATAAAGATAAAAGTATCATAAATAGATTTTTTTTTTTAAAGCATCATAAATACAGTTCCAGTAGTGTAAAGTGTCTGCAGTGTAAAGTGAATTTTGTAGTAAAGTGCACTTAGTGCCAGTCAGTTTAGTAAAACCTAATGTCCATCTTATGCCCTGTGTCTGTGAGATGATGGGGGGTGGGGGCCAGTTCTGTGGGTGTGCTAGGGAGGGTGGGATGCAGTGGGGTGATGGCCTTCACAGCTCTGGGGAAAAAACAGTCTCTGAGCCGTGAAGTGGTTGTTTTAATAGTCCTGCACCGCTTCCCTGATGGGAGAGGTACAAACAGTCTATTTCCGGGGTGGGTGGGGTCAGTCGCTATGCGTCTGGCCTTCTGCTGAACCCGGGAGCTGTAGACTGAGTCCGGGTCTGGCAGACGACAGCCCACGATCCCCTGTGCAGTCCTCACCACCCGGGCTAAGTCCTTTTTGTTCTGTGTGGTGCAGCTGCCATACCACACCGTCATACTGAGAGACAGGTGCTCTCAATAGTGGCTCTGTAAAATTTCACCAGTAGTTGGGAGGAGAGTCCAGAGCGCTTCAGCTTCATGAGGAAGAGACGCTGTTGGGCCCTCTTCACCAGGTGCGAAGTGTTAACAGTCCACGAGAGGTCAGAGGAGATGTGGATGCCCAGGAACTTTATGCTGTCAACACGCTCCACTGCCTCCCACTGTATGCAGAGAGGAGCGTGTTCAGTCCTCCTGGACCTTCTGTAGTCCACTATCACCTCCCGTGTCTTGCTGGTGTTCAAGATGAGGTTGTTCCTTGAACACCACTGTGTAAGGCTCTAGACCTCCTCTCTGTAGTGGGTCTCATTGTCATTGGATATGAGACCCACCACGGTGGTGTCATCCGTGAACTTCACAACCATGTTTGTGGGGTGGATGGCAGAGCAGTCGTGTGTGAAGAGGGTGAAGAGTGCAGGGCTGAGCACACAGCCCTGCGGTGTTCCTGTGTTGAGGATTAGTGGTGCAGATGTTAGCTCCCCCATCCTCACCACCTGGGCCCTGTTGGTGAGGAAGTCACTGATCCAGGAGCAGAGTGATGCTGACAGACCTAGGGTGTGGAGCTTCAGGGCCAGCACATCTGGGAGGACAGTGTTAAATGCTGAGCTGAAGTCCACAAACAGCATCCTGACGTAGGTGTTAGTACGCTGCAGGTGAGTCAGGGCCGTGTGGAGCGTTAGCGAGACCGCATCCTCTGTGGAGCGGTTCTCCCTGCAGGTGAACTGTAGGCTGTCCAAGCCCGCAGGGATGGCATCCTTGATGTGTCTCAGGAGGATCCGCTCGAAACACTTCATGATCACCGGGGTCAGTGCGACCGGGCGGTAATCGCTGAGGCAGGTGATTGTTGTTTTTTTTGGCACAGGCACGATGATGGAGGACTTCAGGCAGGCCGGGACCATGGAGAGCTGTAGGGACAGGATGTCCAGGAAAACACCTGCCAGCTGGTCCGCACACAATTTCAGAGTCCGCCTGGACACCCTATCGGGACCCGCAGCTTTGTTCACGTTGATCCTCCTTAGAGTGGAGGTCACCTGGTGCAGCTGCAGGCTGAGGGAGACGTACGGTCCCTCTGCTGTTCGGCGAGTCAAAGCATGCGAAGAAGCTGTTTAGGGTGTCAGGCAGAGCGGGATCGTGGCTGATCACCACGTCTGTAGTCCGTGACGGTCCTGATGCCTTGCCACATGCTGCGTGCATTGTTATCACTGAAGTGCTCCTCAATGCGCTGTTTGTGTCTCCGTTTGGCCATCTGGATGCCCTTATTCAGTTCTTTGCGGTTCCTGCTGTAGGCCGGTCTGTCCCCTGATCTACAGGCTGCGTCTCGGGCCCTCAGCAGGGACCGCACTGTGCTATCTACCCATGGCTCTGGTTAGGGAAAACTGTGATTGTCTTTGTGGGTAGGACAGCATCAGTGCAGAAGTGTATATAGGACAGCACAGATGACGTGTAGCCCTCCAGGTCTGTGTCTGCTTTGAACACCCCCCAGTCAGTGTGCTCAAAGCAGTCCTGTAACACAGAGATAGCCTCCTCAGTCCAAACCGGAACAGTTTATATGCAGGGATCAGCTCCACAGAGATGTGGTCTGACATACCAAAGTGAGGAGCTGCTGTGGCCTTGTATGCTCCTTTAAAGGGATATGCCACCCCCAGGTCAAATTTGGGCATCTCCCCACAGTCCAGAGACTAAAATAAGTGGTGGAAAGCGTTTTCCTGCTCACCCAGCCATTGTCCGAGTCTGTCGCCACTGACCGCCGCGGTATCTGGTGCTCCTCCGCCTTAGACTGGAGTCTAACGTCGCCAGAGAAAGATTTCGGCCAAAAGGAATTAATTTGCTCGATGCGTTTCCCAATTACTTTGTGTGTAGTGCGCATTCATATCGAGTGCAAATAAATGTGCAAATCAACACGGAGAGCTTGCCTTGGTCATTTTGGGTGGGAACTATTTTCCAGTGCGTAAGAATACAGCCGTATCACGCAGTACGCTACCAGGGGAATCCCAGTTACGCACCGGGAAGGGAGTTCCCCTGTTGCACAACGTGGTGCGTGATACGACTGTATTCTTACGCACTGGAAAATAGTTCCCACCCAAAATGACCAAGGCAAGCTCTCCGTGTTGATTTGCACATTTATTTGCACTCGATATGAATGCGCACTACACACAAAGTAATTGGGAAACGCATCGAGCAAATTAATTCCTTTTGGCCGAAATCTTTCTCTGGCGACGTTAGACTCCAGTCTAAGGCGGAGGAGCACCAGTTACCGCGGCGGTCAGTGGCGACAGACTCGGACAATGGCTGGGTGAGCAGGAAAACGCTTTCCACCACTTATTTTAGTCTCTGGACTGTGGGGAGATGCCCAAATTTGACCTGGGGGTGGCATATCCCTTTAATGTTGCAGTAGACCTGGTCCAGTATATTGTTGTCCCTGGTTGGAAATTCAATGAATTTGTGGAATTTGGGGAGGACAGCCTTTAGTTCCAAATAGGGATGCAAATTATCGATTAATTCATTAATTGATAGTTGATTGACCTTATCAATCGATTAACGATTAAGTGATAAGCGGCGTTTTTCACCTGAATTTTAGTGTTTCAATAGGGTCTTTAAGAATATAAGCTATAGTAACATAACACTGAGTCATAAATATATCATAGTATTATTATATTGTATATTCCTCAATGAATTATTCCTTAGTAAAAAGCAGACAAATGTATTGATGCTGAATAACAGAATACAGTAATCCCTCGCTTATTTTTTTTATTTTTTATAGTGTAACATTTTTTTATAGTGTAACATTGTGTTCTGTCCTGATTGGCTAAGAGACTAGACCAGGACTAAACGTGGACTGGACCAGGTCTAGACCAGAACTAAACCAGGTCTGGACCTGGATTGGACCTGGACTGGACCGGGACTCGACCGGGTCTGGACCTGGACTAAACCAGGATTGGGCCGCTGCTGGTTTCGTGCGGCTGGTTTGTGGCTCGGGGCCCGGGCCGCAGAGCAGCTGCGCGGGACTCGGGGCCTGAGCCGCGGGCCAGCCGCGCGAAGCTCGGGGCCCGGGCCGCACGGGACCAGCAGCGGCACGTTGCGGTGCATTACTGGGCGCCGCAGTTCGATCTCGCCTCGCGCGTACACCCGGGGCTGCTGAGCAGTGCCGTTGGTGCCTGCGGCCGGCTGTGAGTCGAGCGCAGCGCGGTGCGCGGTTGCCTTGTTTCGTGACCACGCGGGTGCGTGTGTCCGCGATTAGCGATTAATTACAATGAATGCATTTTGTTCGACTAACGTCTTAATCGACAATTAATCGTTAATCGATTAATTGTTGACATCCCTAGTTCCACATGATTAAAATCCCCAGCCACGATTACAGCTGCCTCTGGACTAGCGTTCATCTGGCAGCTTATCAGGCAGTACAGCTCCTCTAGCACTAGCCTAGCATTAGCTTGTGGTGGTAAATAGGCCGCTACTATAATAACAGAACTGAGCTCCCTCACCAGTTTGAAGGGTCTGCATTTCACTGCCAGTTACTCCAGGTCAAGGGAGCTTGTCACCGTGCACCACGAGTTGTGTATATACAGTGCCAAACCACCGCTTTTTGATTTGCCAGAAGCGGCTGTCCTGTCGGCCCGGAACAGTGCGCGCCCCGCTAGCTCCACCGCTGCATCGGGGATGTTATTGTCCAGCCAGGTTTCGGTGAAGATTGTCACACAGCTGTCCTTCCTCTTTGAGCCGATCCTCAGCCGAACCTCATCCATCTTGTTGGTGAGAGACCTGGGCAGGTCTGTGCAGGTTAGCATGTTGCCTAGCCCTTAGCCCACTCCGCTTGCCCCGCTTTTGTTTACGGTGTCTCCTCCGTCTCTTGGGCCACAGAGGTGGATGGTGAGAGCCTTGGGGGTCCGTAGTACTTCAGGTGGAATAAAGTTCAGTTTTGGAGGTGCAAAAAGTCAGCTGGACTGCCCCAACTCCCACAGTTCAGACCTACTGTACTGGATTAAAGCTTCCAGTCGCTGGAACACGGATGCATACAGTAAAAACAACAGTAAAAACCAAAAAAGCCGGGAGCCTCTAGCCGCTGCGTGCATCCGCGCTGCCATCTTAAAGTACTAGAGATAAATAAACACATTTTTTTGTAGTGCTAATATGCTAATATGTTTTTTGTAGTGCTAATATGTTAAAAGCAAATATGTTTTTACTTACCTTTAAAACAAAAATAAAACTGTTATAACAGTAAATGTGTAAAAAATCAGACAGGACTGTTTGGGCATTAAAGAATGAGCTGGGGGTTTCATACCTGTTGTATTCGAGCAGGCCTAAAAACAATATACTACAGTAGCCATTTAGCCAAATATAAACCAGGATCTCACCATGCGGCTTGTGCCATAAACATACGGTCAGGGCAAAGACGAGAATATATATATATATATATATATATATATATATATATATATATATATATATATATATATATTTCACTTTTCTTTTTTAGAACTTTATTGCAAAAAGTGGAAAAATCACAACAAGTGATGAGATTGACTCTAAACCTCAATTATATGTAAATAAATGCAGTCGACCAGTGAGGCATAAAAAAAAGAAAAATAGAGTAAAATATTTCTATTTCTATTTTATCTTTTTAGATGAATAATGCAAATTAAAATGTCCAAATTATAACATAATGATCCACGTATGTCATAGATTAGAACTGTATAGCAGTCACAAGCACAATATGTTTGCTTTAAGACAGAAAAAATAAGGTACGGTGCCTTTAAACATTTTCACCCTACAGGAATGAGTCTTGTTGAAGAAACACCAGTGTTTCTGTGTGTGTGTGTGTGTGTGTGTGTGTGTGTGTGTGTGTGTGTGTGTGTGTGTGTGTGTGTGTGTGTGTGTGTGTGTGTGTGTGTGTGTGTGTGTGTGTGTGTGTGTGTTGTAAAGCAGTGTTTCCCAACGAGGGGTACGAATACCCCTAGGGGTACGCGAGCACACTGCAGGGGGTACGTGGCAGTGTCGCTTTGAATGTTTTAATTCTAATTTTGTAAATTTGCGTTAAAGAAAAGAGAGAAAATGCCTGAGAATTAAATTTTCAAATTAAGGAGATGAAATAAAATGATTTTCATTTAATAATCCCTTGTGTCACGTTCTACTTTTGGAGAATTATCAACATGTATGAGTGAGGGGGTACTCGAGGTGTGACAAAAAGGCTCAGGGGGTACACAAGACAAAAAAGGTTGGGAAACACTGTTGTAAAGATCCAGCCTCGGATCTTCACTGTATTTCCCAGAAAGTTCAGCCGGACATGGAGGATAAGGGGTGTTCTTATAAAATATGGGGATGGTCCCCGGGTCAAAATATAGAAACAACTCCTCCTGTGCGAGATCAATAAAGGTCAATCTTCTAATCCTTGACCACTGTAAGGCGCTTTGTGCTACAATTTTGTATGAAAAGCGCTTTATAAATATTGTTTGATTTGATTTGATTCTTCATTTATAATAGCAGATGATACCACGGGATTGCATAGAGCTGACGTACACTGCTGTACACTTGTAAAATAATAATATTCTAGGGCTGCAACTAACGATTATTTTAGTAGTCGATTAATCTATAGATCCAGTCACGATTAGTCACGAAAAAAAATATTACTAGGATAATGGACACGACACTAACGTTGGTATTTACTGAGCGCAGTTACGCGTGCGTGCTTTAAGCATTCCGTTTCAAAGCGGAATATTGTCAGTATCCAGTTTTTAAAAAGTTGAAGTATTCTGTGAAACAGCGTTTTGTTAAGGGATTACTGCCAAAACACGACTAGACTACATTCGGAATGAAAAAGATTGTCCATGACTCGTGAGCAAATTGTGTATGGCCACCATTCCGTTTAGCACTAGTGCTAATATTGGAATATTCCTCACATGCAGATACAGTGACTGGTGCGAGCTGGCTGCTCGTCACAACACTCCCGCACTTTTCCGTAACTTTCTTAACTTTTTGCCTTTAAACGCCCCACTTTTGTAAATATTTTTGTCAACACTGTTCGTTAAGCTTGGGCTGCACTCGACTTCACGCAGGTGAGAGCATGAGCGGGGAAAAGGGAGGAGAGCGCGCGCGAGGGGGCCACCCATGATGTCATCATAGGACGATCATTACAGTGTGTGTGTGGCACATATCTATCTCCTATGTATTCATCAAACTTTGGGCATGAAGTATTAGATGCTGTGTTTTCTGTTAAATCTTTGTGAAGCCTAAATGGTATTCATCAGTAGAAATAGGGGCAGTTTTATAAAGTGCAGAAAGCAACATGTCTTGGTAACTGAAAATTAATACACAATTGACAGAGGACAAATGTGCACAGCCTAAAGCAGCTCAGTATCTCCAGTATTCATTATTATACTTGATGTCTTTATGGCTCCATTCCTCCACACACACCCCTCTCCCCTCTCCACTGACGGGCAAGGCAGTGCTCCCCTGGGCTGGATGTGATGAGCGGCTTCTCCTCTCCTCTCCACCTGTTAGGGCATTATACTGACTTTACACTATCCCATGGTGCACAGCTGAGCCCCACTGCTGTGTGCATATATCTGTGTCTCAATCAGATATACGATGGCAATTGTCTTTTATTTCCTACAGAATTACAAAGCTTAAGCCCCTTTTGGTTTGAAGAACCTAGTAACCTCACTAAACACCCCTGGGATGTCCACAAGCTAAAGAATGTCAAATGGCTAAACAATCATGAGAGCGACCCTGGCCACAGGTACTATACGACTGTAACCAGTGCAAGGCTATAATAGTGTAAGAACAAGGACACACTATAACACGAGAATACTGTAACACTATAACATGGACAAACTGTAAGACTTTAACAGTGTAACACTTTAACAGTGTAACACACTGCAGCTCCTGAATGGAAGACAGAGGCCTGGGTCTTTTGACATTAAAAAGAAATGACCCACAACCACTAGTGGCATGGATCTATTGGCTTCCTCTCTGCTACCTCTTGACAATATTATTTCACTTTGTCTGTCTGTCTATCTATCTATCACTATTTTTTAAGAACTGCAACAGAGCTGCTGCCAATGCGGCGATGTTTGAGTGAATAAGAGCATTTTAAAGATCCCATGACATGGTATTTCTTGATGCTTTTATATGGCTCCTTAATGGTTCCCTAAAACTGTAAATGAATCCTTCTTCAAAATCAACACTCAGTGCATGAGAAACAGAGATAAGATGAGAAAGAGTCATAAATATCTCTCTCAAACTCTTTATTCTGGGCGTTGTTGCTTGAATGCAAATGAGGAGAAAAGAGCTGGCCAATAGTAGAGGGTGGGGGCGCGGCCAAACTCTCCGCTCAGAGCTCAGAGCCCACACCTGATCCATTTCCTTGTTTTTGCACGGGGGAGAGATTTGAAGCGTTCCATTGAAAAATAAACACATTTCCACAGAAAATAAAATTAAACCACTGCTGTTCAAAGGTCCAGAGGCTCAGATAAAGGACTTCCGAGCCTAGAAACACTCGGACGTGCCTCCAGGCAAATAAAAAAAACGCATTTCGCATTGCCTAGCTCATTCGCAGTCCAAACTCTCTGGGCGTGATTTACAGAGACGCTGAGTACAGACAGACGGGGGTGGAACTGCATTTGCATTTCTTTTTTCGATCTGACGTCAATCAGGTGCCTTGTTCAAAATCGCCCGTTTGAGGTCCGATTTTTTGTAACGCAGAAAAGGATCGCAAATGCTCAGTTTAGACATTTCACAACTTTTAACCATGGGGGGGCTAAACAGGGTAGGGGAGCTCACATTAACGTTCAAAAACCTCAGAAAGTGAAAATTTCATGCCATGGGACCTTTAAAGCCAGTATTTTGGATTTTATGCTGGCTGAATGTGGGTGACATTCTAAATTTGGGGTATTTGCTGTAATTGACAGGGAGAGGGACAGATGCTGCCTCTGGCCTGTAACAGTATGAGTTGGCATTGGCCTATGAGTGGCTGCCCCCTCTCAGACCCCACTCCTCCCCCTCGGCTTAGTCCTGCCCAGTCTGGCCTCTCTGTGCCTGCTCTGTGCCCATTCCGGTGCAGGTGGGCGTCCCTCTCTGCTCTGGTCAAAAAGTGTGGTGCTGCTTGCTGCCAGTTTTTCTGGCCCTATGCTCTGCATGGTGCCAGGCTGTGTCCCTGGGGATATATTGCTAAATGTTTGTACTGGCACACAGCAGCTGCTCTATTTGATGAGGCTTTCACTTGTGCAACGAGGATGTGCATGGAAACATATACTTGTGTTTTTAATAGAGGTTATTTGTATGCCCATAACCATAACCAACCATCTTCTGTTACCAACCTTGGCGTCACTATTGACAATGATTTTAAGCTTGATAAGCACGTGAATGCGGTCGTCAAATCTGGCTTTTATCATTTAAGGCTTTTATCCAAAGTCAAATCCTTTTTATCTTTTAAATCTTTCGAACAAGTCGTGCACGCTTTTATCTCTTCTTGTTTAGACTACTGTAATGCACTTTTCTCTGGCATTAGCCACCACGCACTTTCTCCTCTACAGCTAGTCCAAAACTCTGCTGTGCGCCTTTTACCTGGTACCAAAAAACGAGAGCACATAACTCCGATTTTAGCATCTTTGCACTGGCTCCCTGTTCGTTTGAGTTGATTTTAAAATGTTATTGTTTGTTTTTTTAAAGCTTTGAATGGACTGGCCCCGGATTACATCTCGGACCTGTATAAAATGTATAAAAATGTACACAATTAATTATGAGTGGCAATTCAATGCATTCGTGTTTTAAATTTGGCATGCGGTGAGCAAATCACTGCCAGGGCCTTTGAACGGCAAGTTTATTTATAAAAAGAACGAAGACGGGACTATTAACAAGAACGCGGTGATTTGTAGCTTTTGTCAAAAAGAATTTTCCGATCACCGAAGCTGCTCCAGCCTGACGGGTCATTTGAATGTGAAACACATCCGGACAAGTTCCATTGTTACTGGTGATAGATTAGATAGATAGATAGATAGATAGATCAATTTATTGTCCCCGAGGGGAAATTTGTTTCCACAGACACTGTCAACAAAACAAACAAAAACACATATGGACATTACACACAGGACATCACACATGCAGATGAGGAGTGGATAGGATGGTTACATATTATTATTAAGTGTGGCAATGGCAGAGGACACAAAGCTTTTACTGAAGCGTGCCCGCTTCCACCTCAGAGTCCTGTACCTGCGGCCAGAGGGCAACAGGCAGAAGTGATTGTGTAGTGGATGGTCTGAGTCTCTGATAATTGTCCGGGCCATACGTGTGATGGATTTATTGTTAAAATGTGAGAGGTCTGTGATGGGCCGATTGATGATTTTAGATGCTGTGCGGGTGACCTTGGTGAGTTTGTTTCTGTTGGTGATGGAGAGCATATTGAAGTAACAGGGGGAGCAGTAGAGAAGGATGGGTTGTATGATGCTGGTGTATAACAGTAAGAGAAGTTGTGGGGTGACGGAGAGAGCACGGAGTTTGCGGAGAATGTGGAGTCTTTGTTGTGAGCGTTTATGGACATCAGTGACATGCTGTTCGAAAGTGATAGTGCGCACTTCACCAAACCACCAAACCACGCTCGCAGAACTTGGGAAACGATTGAGCAAAACGACCGCAGAAAAACTGACAAACTCAATCGCAAAGTGGGTTCGCTCGCTAGCTCGATCGCTCACTCACTCACAATATCTCTCTCTATTTCTCCCTCTCTCGTTCACTCTCCCTCTCACACTTTTAAAATACAATTAATTAAATTATTCATTCATTCATTTTCTTCCGCTTTTCCATTTTCTGGGTCGCGGGAGCAGCAGTCCAAGCAGTGTTCTGCTGCCTAGAACACAATGCACCAGCCCCCATGAATCCTCCCGCGGGTGGTGGGTCCACAGGAGGACGGCTCACGTCACAACAGGCCCTGATGTATCTTCTGCCATGGGGGCTACCAGTGTCCACAGACACTGGGGGCGAGGTGGGGTTAAGTGTCTTGCCCAAGGACACAACGGCAGCGCTCATCTGTGGGAGCTGGGATCACATGCGGTCAACCCGTCAAGAGCGGGATTCGAACCGCCAACCCCTGGATCACGAGACATACTGTATGCTCTACCAACTGAGCTACTGCTGCCCCCATGGTTAATTAATTACAAATTAATTAATTAATTTAATTAATGAATTAAATTAATTAATTACAAATCCTGTAATTAATTAGATTATTTTTTTAAATCGCCTGACAGCACTACTTTGAACCATTCCAGGCAAAGCAACAAAATCTCTATAGAGGCAAGAAGGTGTCTGGCCCTCCAAGAGAAACGTTACACCTTTAAATAAAGATGAACATAGCAAATGTGAGCTTTTATAACTAACTCAGAGTGAATATATTTCCTCAAACTCATGTCCATCTATTTTTGTGCACCATCTTCTCGGAAATGACATACAGACAAGTTGCCTCAGTCAAATGATTAGTGTAAAAATAAAATAATTTTACAGAGAAGAGGGAACAAATCCACAAAGATGGATCAAAACTTGTGAGCGATTGTAGTACTCCTGGTTATTCTATTATCTGGTTTAAAGCAGACATGCAAAAAGTGGACTTTTGAGAGTTTAGACCATGTTTTAGTTCTTTCTCATTGACCCTCTGAAGTTTCATTCATGCATGTTTGAGTAATCTTTATTTTCCTGTATCATCTGCAGTGAAAATGTCGTACTTTGTTCTCCAGTTTTATTTTCTTAATTAGTGATACACGTAGGATGCAGCAGGGTCATGTAGCCATCTTGGCACATATTTAAAAAAAGATTAAGATGCTCGCCAGTGTGATGTGCTATCATAGGAGGGGCTGACTTCAAACAGTGCTTAGTGGTGATAATACAGGGAAGGTGGGAATCAGCTTCCATTGGGCTCCCCAATTTTCTAACCCAGAAATCAGGAAACTTCTTTCTTTTATTTAGATCAATATTGCCATTTCAAATGTGCACATTAACATAATGATCCACGGGTGTCATAGATTATAACTGTTGTAAATTCCCTAGTATAACTGTTAGTTCATTAACTGTTTATTTATACAACAAAAATAAACACAACACTTTTGTTTTTGCTCCCATTTTTCCTGAGATGGACCCAAAGATCCAAAATTCACTCCAGATACACAACACTACCATTCCTCTCAAACATTGTTCATAAATCTGTCCAAATGTGTGACAGCGAGCACCTCTGCCCCACCGAGACAATCCACCCCGCCTCACAGGTGCGCCACATCAAGATGCCGATCCGACATCATGACCAGTGCGCCCCAGACTGCCCACAATAAAAGGCCACCCCGAAATGTGCATTTGCTTTATTGGGGGTCTGGGGAACCAGTCAGTATCTGGTGTGACCACCATTTGCCTCATGCAGTGCAACACATCTTCTTCACATAGAGTTTATCAGATTGTCAATTGTGGCCTGTGGAATGTTGGTCCACTCCTCTTCAAAGGCTTTGCGAAGTTGCTGGATATTAGTGGGAGCTGGTACACGCTGTCGTATACGCCGCTCAAGCACATCCCAAACATGCTCAATGGGTGACATGTCCGGTGAGTATGCTGGCCATGCAAGAACTGGGACATTTTCAGCTTCCAAGAATTGTGTACAGATCCTTGCAACATGGGGCCGTGCATTATCTTGCTGAAACATGAGGTGATGTTCATGGATGTATGGCACAACAATGGGCCTCAGGATCTCATCACGGTATCTCTGTGCATTCAAAATGCCATCAATAAAATGCACCTGTGTTCTTCGTCCATAACAGCCTTTGAAGAGGAGTGGACCAACATTCCACAGGCCACAACTGACAATCTGATAAACTCTATGTGAAGAAGATGTGTTGCACTGCATGAGGCAAATGGTGGTCACACCAGATACTGACTGGTTCTGAGTCCCCAGACCCCCAATAAAGCAAAAAAAAAATGCACATTTCGGGGTGGCCTTTTATTGTGGGCAGTCTGGGGCGCACCTGTGCACTGGTCATGATGTCGGATCGGCATCTTGATGTGGCGCACCTGTGAGGTGGGGTGGGTTGTCTCGGCGGGGCAGAGGTGCTCGCTGTCACACATTTGGACAGATTTGTGAACAATGTTTGAGAGAAATGGTAGTGTTGTGTATCTGGAGTGAATTTTGGATCTTTGGGTCCATCTCAGGAAAAATGGGAGCAAAAACAAAAGTGTTGCGTTTATATTTTTGTTGAGTGTAGTTCAGGCATTCTTGGACAGCTCTGGGATCTGTGGGAGCACCATGGTAACGCTGTTACTTCTAGCCTAACTGCTGAAACTTCAGTTCATTACCTACCTATCAAGTGCTAGAGATTAACAGACAGAAGGATACAAGAAGAAAGGACATTAAAGCCCCACAAATCTATCCCTGTGTCCTTCTACATTCTCTGATTGGAGTATTGTTTTGGATGAAGTGTCCCAGTGCATCACAGTCTACAGTCCTAGCTACCTCCAATATTGGTCCTTTGAGCTGGATTACTTCACCCAAAACCTCAAAATGGAGACCAGATGGACCATAACAGACAGATGGGCAACAGGATGGTTGCAACAGCTTCCTATGGCATTTCAGATTTACCAGGTCAGGCTTCCTCATTAATTTCTCATAAATTAGGGTGCACTCACACTAGGACTTTAGAACCATGCCCAAGCACAGATAGCCCCTAAAGTATGGTATGTTTGTTCAGTGTGAGCGCAACCAAACTGTGCCCAGGCATGGCACAGTTGAGACTTTGGCCCAGTTGGGGGAGGTGATCTAGTGGTATGTAAGGCTTCAGCATATTAATGTGACACAAACGGGAGCTATGTCATCTGTCAGGGGACCAATTAATGCCTGTCACCAACTTAATTTTCAATCAAGTAACACTCACTGTAACGAGCTTGCAAGCAAAGAAATGACCTTCTACAGATACCACAGAGACTTCATTGAAACACAACCACAAGCTCTGTAGCTGGACATCTCAGTGCTCAACTCTCAGGAGAAATCAAAGCTATCCTCCTGTTCTGGCGGCATGGTGGCTGAGTGGGCAGCACTCATGCTTCACAGCAAGAAGGTTCCGGGTTCGATCCCTGGGTCGCCCAGACCTTTCTGTGTGGAGTTTGCATGTTCTCCCCGTGTCTGGGTGGGTTTCCTCTGGGCACTCCGGTTTCCCTCACCAACCCAAAACATGCACCATAGGTACCTCCAGCTTTGGTCCTGACCAAGCCGAAGCAAGAAGATCATAGAGATGGTCCCCGGGCGCAGTAATGTGCTGCTCACTGCTCCTGATAACAGGATGGGTTAAATGCAGAACTGGAATTTCCCCACTGTGGGACTAATAAAGGCATAGCTTTCTTTCTTTCTTTCTTTCAGAAAGCAGCGTCTGTCCCATCCTCAACTGAACCCTCTCAAAGACATCGAGCCCTTCCTGTCCCACAACAAGCTGAGTGCACAGCGATACACAAGCACCTATCCATACTGTGAAGGTTGAGTTGCACAGAAAGACGAAATGGGGTTTAATCTTCAAGTCCTGCAGCACCAAACACCTTCTTCATGGTGCGACAGAACTCTTACTCGCTTCAAGACCATAACACAGTCATCGTGATCATCAATCCCCAGCTTCCAAGAGCCTATTGGCCTGCGAAGGTGATCCAGAGCGATGACAACTGTATCCAGTTGACCGTGGTCCAGATTGGTAACAAGACTTACCTGCTGCCAGTAGCACACCTTGTGCAACTGCCTGCCATTCATGATGATGACGACTCCTCTCCAGGGACAATAGTGAAAAGCGCTTTATAAATAATGTTTAATTGATTGATAGTTGCACCTTAGGTAATTTAGCTAGTTTTACATAATAGCTGTGCCATTATCAGGGCAGTTGATGTAAATTTCCTTGTATAACTTAGTTTAGTAAATGTTTCTTTAGTTCAGACATTCTTTTGTAGCTCAGGGGTCCTTGAGAGAACTATGGTAATGCTTTTACTGGTGCCATGATAACACTGTTACTTCTAACTGTTATGTTAAAGGGATATGCCACCCCCAGGTCAAACTTGGGCATCTCCCCACAGTCCAGAGACTAAAATAAGTGGTGGAAAGCGTTTTTCTGGTGAGCCAGTCATTGTCCAGGTCTGTCAGCACTGACCGCTGTGGTATCTGCAGCCAGATACGAAGCACACACCACGCTGCGTAACAGGGGAACTCCCTTCCTGGTGCGTAACTGGGATTCCCCTGTCAGCGTGGTGTGTGCTTCGTCTGTCTTTTTCCGCACTGAAAAATACCAAGTCAAGCTCTCCGTGTTGATTTGCACATTTATTTGCACTCGATATGAATGCGCACTACACAGAAAGTAATTGGGAAACACATAGAGCAAATTAATTCCTTTTGGCCGAAATCTTTCTCTGGTGACGTTAGACTCCAGTCTAATGCAGAGTAGCTGCAGATACCGCGGCGGTCAGTGGTGACAGACCTGGACAATGGCTGCGTCACCAGAAAAACGCTTTCCACCACTTATTTTAGTCTCTGGACTGTGGGGAGATGCCCAAGTTTGACCTGGGGGTGGCATATCCCTTTAACTTTCCTGGTATTTAGCTCCTGCTTTCAGGCAGATATAAGGCAGTGTCCACCAGCACTCTGACCAGAACTGAAGAAGCAGCTTGGATGAGCTGCGAAACGTATTCAATCAAATAAACATTTGTCCAGTTGACAAATTGAATTTATCCTTTTGCCACTGTTACTTCTAGCCTAGCTGCTGTAGCTTCAGTTCATTATTTACCTATCTAAGGCTGTGTCCGAATGTCCGATTCCACTGGTTTGAGTGTTGTGCCAGCAGCAAGTGACCATGTGATTATGCAGTACTCTATATGTGACAGAATCATGGAGTGTAAAAACATTTGTGCCGCATATAGAGTCATAAAGGATCTTTCCTGTCTAAAATTCACCAAGTTAAAATGAACAGTTTTTGTGAGGTGCTTAATGTGTTTCTTAAATCTCAATAGAAAGAATAGAATAGAAAGCCTTCATTGTCATTATACACAGTACAACACGATTTAAAGGAAAAGTAACATTTTTTTACAATTTGAGCCTTATTTCGGTAATAAAACAAGTTGTTTTACTCACCCATAGCACTTTGGTGTCATATGGAATACTTCCAGAGATGTTTTAGATTTGCGGTTAGCCTAGCGCAACTTCTAGCCATAGCTCGGGGCATATAATATATTCCCTGAGCATGTAATATGCCCCGTGCGGGCTCCAAATAACACAAACTTTAGCACTTTTCAAATCATAGAAGCCTGATGTCTTAGTCTACGATTTCGTTTGAAGCAAAAGTGGCCTGTAATCCGAGATTTATCCATAGTTTACAGCTTTGGGTTTCATGTTTGGGTCCCGGGAGCTGAGAGCACAGTCCGCACATGCACACTGGCCTCCTCATCTACTCGAAACTATGGCTAAATCTCGGATTACAGGCCACTTTTGACCACACGAAATCGTAGGCTAAGATATCGGGCTTCTATGATTTGAAAAGTGCTAAAGTTTGTGTTATTTGGAGACCGCAAAGTAATGCCCCGAGCACTCAAGTTAACGGATACGCTACAACATAACTTCTACGAAACTGCTCAAAATGACACAAAACTGCTATGGGTGAGTAAAACTACTTGTTTTATTGCCGAAAGAAGGCTCAGATTGTTAAAAAAAAATGTTACTTTTCCTTTAAAGCCTCCCTTCAAGGTGCACACAGCACAAGTATAAATAATGTTCTAATAAAAACTACAAAACTACTATGCTAAAACAAGACAGACAAGAGACATATACACATATGCAGCATGCTGTTTGATAGAGGTAGTAAAAAAGTCAGTGCAAATGGCAGTTCTTAGTGCAAGTTGGTTCAGTATGCAAATTCAGTATGGTGACAGCTTTGGGAAAGAAGCTGTCCCTGAGTCTATTTGTTCTGGCCAATATGGACCTGTAGCACCTGTCAGAGGGCAAAAGGTTGAAGAGATGGAAGCCAGGGTGGGTATTGTCCTTCAGAATGTTTCTGGCTCTGTTGAGACATCAGGAGTTATAGATGTAGATTATGGAGGGCAGCCAATAATTTTTTGTGCTGTGTTGGTCACCCTCTGCAGTCTCATCCTGTCAGCCTCCGTGCAGCTGGAGTGCCACACTCACATAGCGTAGGTCAGAAGGCTCTCAATGGTGGAACGGTAGAAGGTCACCAGCAGGCTTGTGTTTAGCTGCTCCTTCCTGAGCACCCTCAGAAAGTATAGCTGCTGTTGGGCCTTCTTTACCAGAGTTGAAGTGTTGACTGTCTAGGAGAGGTCTGCAGAGATGTGAACGCCTAGGAATTTGAAGGACTCCACTCGCTCCACACGTTCACCCTTGATGTACAGGGGGACAGGGGCAGCTCTATTACGCCGGAAGTCCAGGATGAGTTCCTTTGTCTTAGAGATGTTCAGTGCCAGGTTGTTGGTTGCATTCCCCTTCCCAAGTTTCAGGCCTCCTTGTTTCACCCTGTTATCATACCCACCATCGTCGTGTCATCAGCAAATTTGACAGTGATGTTTTCTGGGTGGGTGGGCCCTGGGGGGCACAGGTACTGCGCATGGATGAGAGGTGCTGGCCCAGTTTCACCTGCTGGGGTTGATTTATTAAAAAGTCATCATTTAACATTTTAACATTTAACCGCATTATGGAGCATGTGAAAAGTGCAGCGGGTATGCAATCCACCATCATATGCAAGAGGAGAGGGAAACTCATCGAAGAGATGGAGAAACTCATCAACCCTTCGAGTACCTCTTCCAAAGGTAAGCTAAACTTGCTTTTTTTTTTAATAGGCTACACACACAGTCTCACACACACATTCACACACACACATGCTCTCTCTCGCTTGTTGGCTGGCTTGCTCTTTCTCTCAGCTGTGTCTATTGCGTCTGCCTCTGTGTCTCTCTCTTCTTTTTATCTCATCAGTTTTCCATATTTTTAAAAAGCATATTGTTTTGTTACTATTTAGTGTTATATAAATCCATATAGATTACTTATACAAGCCTTAAACATACACTCCCTTTTAAAGAATGCCCTATAACGACTTACGAACAAATTCAACAAACGAACGGCAGTTCGGAACGTAACTCGTTCGTAGGTTGAGGAGCGTCTGTACTCCTTAAATACCTGTACCTTGGTATTTCATTACATATTGTATTACTTTTTTTTAAATTATATTGGTTACTTTGCTATGCTATTAGTACTTCCTGACTATAAGCACATTTTGTAGTAAACTTTGACATATTATCCTGTGTATTATTAAATTATTGAATGATTCTGACCTGGACAGAGCACAGTGACAGTCATGATGGGGGAGGGCTTATCTTAATGTCATGCAAATGAGGCAACGAGGGCTGAAGAGACGAAAACTTCGAGAGGGATTATCTCGATACTAGAAAATGTGGTATGGCTGCATTCAAATAGAGACGGTTTTAAATATGGTCCGATTTTCACGTGTAAGACATCAGTGGAAAGCTTAGAACCTGTACTTTCAGAATCTGTGAATAACTCAAAATGCCTCCGTGACGACTTGGTATTGGTTTTCCTGCGGTTATACACATTTGGACACATTTCCGGAAAATCATTGATAAATAAAATAGGTTCTAAAATGCTACCTTGGGGGACCCCTGTTGGACAGTGAAGGTAGGGCGGTTTAAAACCAGACAGGCAAACACATTGTTGTCTATGGGACAAGTAAGACTCAAACCAATGCAGCGCCTCTTTAGACAAATTAAAATGGGAGAGTTTAGTTAAAAGAATCTGGTGATTAACCATGTCAAAAGCCTTCTTAAAGTCTAAAAATACTGTACCCACAAATACATGTTTGTCAAGAAACTTTTGAAAAATTTTGAAAAAAAAAAAAATGGCAGACTCTGTGGAATGGTGACTATGAAAACCAAACTGCATTGAGTGCAAAGGTGCTTGTGGTGAGATGTTCATTTAATTGTTTGGCCACCCATCTCTCAGCAGTTTTGGTGATGGCAGGGAGGATACTAATGGGGCGATAATTAGACATCTCAGTCTTACTGCCACTTTTAAAAACTGGAGAGACCACTGTCAACTTCCAACGGAAGGCACGACAGTTTGTCTGAAGGACAGATTCAACAGATGTTTAACTGGTGTAATTAACACATCTTTGTGCAGTTTTAAAAAGTGTGTATCTAGTCCATGTAAATCTTCTGCCTTGGAGAAATTAAGAGAATTAATAATGCGAAGCACATCTCCATCAGATATTTCTGTAATTTTAGTCACTAGAACTCACAAAGGAATACTTATGAGTTTCTGATTGTGCAAACTGCTGGGTTATTTCATGTACAGATTTAATAAAATAATGGTTCATCTCAGTAGCAATAATAAGAGGATTTTCTACAAGGATGTTGTTTATTTTAATTTTGATATTATGATTATCATTTTTATGTTGTTTGACAGTTAGTTCATTAATATTTTTCCAAATAACTTTGTTGTTTTCTTTTGCGTCATTGATAACTTATATATATATATATATATATATATTAAAAAAAATAATGCTTTGGCTTTGCATATTTTGCCAGACCAGATTTCAGAGCTTTTTTGAGCAATATGTCTGTTTCTTTCATTATTTTCATGCACTCTGTGTCTATTCAAGATAGAGCATTCTTTGTTTGTTTGGATTGTTTTCCCTTTATCCTGAACGGTGCTATGATTTTATCAAGTTTTGGACATAAAATGTTGCACTGATTTTCTACATTTTGGCTGTTTAGAATTTCACTTCAATCAGTGTCTTTCAGGGCTACCTCAAGATGTTGTATTTAATTTATAGGTATGAAATCATGACTTTTAACTGTATATGGATTTTGAAATCTCGCTTTGGATAATTTTCGTGAGAACAAAATTATATTATGATCAGACATTCCTGTGATTAGAAAATAGGTCTTAAGAATCCTATCAGGATAATTTGTAAACAATAGGTCTGTTCTTGTTGAAGAATTTGCAGTAACTCTGGTAGGCCTATCAATGATTTGTTTAAAATTAAAATGATCCATTATCTGCTAACCCTAACCCTTTTTTCTCATCCCAATTAATATTAAAATCACTGATGATAGTTAATTCTTTCCACACAGTATACCAGTAGGCATTTCATTTGGTCATAAAAGTCTGTAGTTGCCCTTCTTCACTCTCTGACCGGAGTATTGTTTTGGATCTGTTCAGTACATCACAGTCTACAGTCCTAGCTACACTATATTGACAAAATTATTCACTCACCCACCCACATAATCGAAATCAGGTGTTCCAATCACTTCTATGTCCATAGATATACAAAATCAAGCACATAGGCATGCAGTCCGTTTCTACAAATATTTGTGCAAGAATGGGTCATTCTCAGGAGCTCGGTGAATCCCACTACACTGTGATAGGATGCCACCTGTGCAACAAGTCCAGTCGTAAAATTACCTCACTCTTAAATATTCCACAGTCAACTGTCAGTAGTATTATAACCAAGTGGAAGTGATAGGCCACGGAAACTGACGGGGCAGGGTCAGCAGATGCTGAGGCACATAGTGTGCAGAAGGCGCCAACTTTCTGCAAAGCCAATCGCTACAGACCTTCAAACATTATGTGGCATTCAGATTTGAGAGCTTAAAGGAATGGATTTCCATGGCCGAGCAGCTACATCCAAGCCATATATCACAAAGTGCAATGCGATGCGGTGGTATAAATGCTGCCACTGGACTCTAACGCAGTGGTGACTCGTTCTCTGGAGTGACGCATTGCGCTTCTCCATTTGGCAATTTGATGGATGAGTCTGGGTTTGGAGATTGCCAAGAGAACAGTACTGACTGCATTGTGCCAAGTGTAATGTTTGGTGGAGGGGGGATTATGGTGTAGGAATGTTTTTCAAAACCTGGGCTTGGCCCTTTAGTTTCAGTGAAAGCAACTCTGAATGCTTGAGCATACCAAGAGATTTTGGACAGTTCCATGCTCCCAACTTTGTGGGAACAGCTTGGGGATGAGTTGCGGGAAGAGTTTAAGCTATTATAGCTGCAAACTGCGGACCAACGTCATATTAAACGCTATTGATTAAGAATGGGATGTCACTTAAGTTCATATGTGCGGCAAGGCAAGTGAGCAAAAACATTTGGCAATATGTGACCCACCACGTGAAAAACAGCCACATGTCAGTAGTAGGGAGATAATCACATTTGAAAGTTTTTTTTTTGTTTTTTTTTACAATTTGTGATTTTCATTTTTTTGCAGAATGTGCTAGTTGAGATCATGAAGAAACCACTCCATGTTTCAGATAACAGCACTGGCTGCTTAAAAAGCATACATTTTGTCTGTGAAATTGGCTTGTTTTTAAGAAAGAATCGGGGCGTGCATAAATTACCATACTGCCGCTGTGGACCAATCACGTGACATTAGCGCTCTTTTGTTTTCTTTTTCCGCTTATCCGTAACTTAAAAAATCCGTAACTTTGACTGTAAATGCATAAGAAGGAAGAAGCCTCTCCTCGGGACACGTTTGGGACATGTTCAGGACACGTCCGTTTCTCAGCTTATGTACAGAATGCGATCAGATACTTTACCTACCAAAAGACCGTGGATACGCGAATGATTGGACACCGAGGCAAATAAGTGCACCCGATGATGTTTGCAGGAACAATTTACTTTATAGACTTTAGGACATGTTTAAATACTAATTCAGCTTTCGTGTGGCGATCATATTTCATGACAGCCGCTGCGGTCAAATAAACTTTAACCGGTGTGCATGGGGCTTCTCACTTCTCACTTAGCCTATTTCTGCTAGGACTAAAACAGGACTAAACTGGGACTAAACCAGGACTAAAACATGACTAAAACAGAACTGAAACAGGACTAAACTGGGACTAAAACGGGAATAAAATGGGACTAAACCAGGACTAAAACGGGACTAAACCGGGACTAAACCAGGACTAAACCAGAACTAAAACAGGACTAAACCAGGACTAAACCAGGACTAAAACAGAACTGAAACAGGACTAAACTGGGACTAAAACGGGAATAAAATGGGACTAAAACAGGACTAAACTGGGACTAAACCAGGACTAAAACATGACTAAAACAGAACTGAAACAGGACTAAACCAGGACTAAAACATGACTAAAACAGAACTGAAACAGGACTAAACTGGGACTAAAACGGGAATAAAATGGGACTAAACCAGGACTAAAACGGGACTAAACCGGGACTAAACCAGGACTAAACCAGAACTAAAACAGGACTAAACCAGGACTAAAACAGGACTAAACCAGGACTAAACCAGGACTAAAACAGGACTAAGGTGTGCATGTGTGTCCAGAGTGTGTGTGTGTGTGTGTGTAGTTTCCTATACTATTTTGTATTGTATTAAATTGACAATACAGGTGATATTTAATTTAACATATCCTGTGTATTATTGAATTATTGAATGATTATATGGACTTTTTGTTATAAAAGCATTTACATTTTAACAAAGTACCTTCTAATTCTGACCTGCCCTGAAACACCACACCACAGTAATGTCAGTGATGTGGGAGGGCTTAGCTTAATGTCATGCAAATGAGTTCTGAAGTTTTCAGAATGTGCTTCTTTCAAATGGCCACACATTCTTCAAATGTTCTCAGATTTCCATGTGTAAGGCATCATTGGAAAGCTTACAATCTACACATTCAGAATCTGTGAATAACTCAAAACGCCTCTGGGACGACTTGTGTCTGTTTTTTTCCGTGGCCGGGTACATATGTAGCTCCAATATTGGCAAAAGGAGAAATTCCAGTTTGTCAACTGGACAAAGTTTATTTGGTTGAATACGTTTCGCAGCTCATCCAAGCTACTTCTTCAGTTCTGGTTAGAGTGCTGGTGGACACTGCTTATAAACTGGGAGTTATTTGGACATTACAACACAGGGCCCAAGTGGTTCCTACAAGCACAGAGGGTAAGGAGAAAGAAGAACAACATGTGCAGGAAGCCCTCTCTGTTTGTGGAGATCCTAAATGGGCGTTCAACAAAACCAAGAGAGACAAGGACAAGAAACAAGACAACAGAGAATCAGAACCCAGGAGGAAGCTATTCCTTACCTGGCCGGCGTTTCTGAAAAATTACAGAGGATTTTCAGACAATATGAAATCCCAGTCTATTTCAAACCCACAAACACTTTAAGACAAAAACTGGTCCACCCAAAGGAAAAAACACTGAGTCACAAACAAAGCAATGTGGTCTACTCCATTCAGTGTAGTGAAGACTGCAGTGAGCGCTACACTGGAGAAACAAAACAGCCACTTCACAAGTGACTGTACCAACATCGACGGGCGTGCCAGAGTGGACCTTCATCTGCCGTACATCTCCACCTAGAAGCCATGGGGCACTCCTTTGAGGACAGTGAGGTACAGATCTTAACCAGAGAAAAGAACTGGTTTGAGAGGTGAGATAAAGAGGCTATTTTTGTCAAGAAAGAGAACCCTTCCTTGAACAGAAATGGAGGGCTCAGACACAATTTGTCTCCCATCTATAACTCTATTCTCAAACCTAAATCAAAACAAACAAAGAAAACAATAGGGTTAGCCAGGTCAGGTCCAGAGGTGTGAAAACCCCCATTATGGTCCTTAATGACTATGCTAACAAGACCCCAGATATAAACTGAAAACAAATAGGTGCGATAGTTTCATAGTAATTTCATTGTAGTTAGCTCCTCCCTGCAGTTAGTTATAAGCAGTGTCCACCAGCACTCTAGCCAGAACTGAAGAAGTAGCTTGGATGAGCTGCGAAAAGTATTCAACAAAATAAACTTTGTCCAGTTGACAAACTGAATTTCTGCTTTTGCCATGGATTGTACCTGGACGACTGAGGGATTCTTCATGGATCTCTGGTATTAACTTAACTTAACAAAAGTATATGTAGTTTTTAAATGTGACTTCTCATGAGAACTGCCCAATCCATTATATTGACATAGTTGAACCTTTATTGTTGCCTGGAAGAATCCATGACTCATCGCTGTACCAGCGGCGAGTCTGGTAATGCTTGGTCCAGAATGCGCTGCTGTTGCGCTTAGACAGACAGCGAAGGAACCAATCAGAGAACAGTTAACGGACAGCGACGTAAAACAAGCCGGTAGGAAGCAATGCAAAAACATCTTTTTTGAAAAGAAAGGCCTCTAGAGCTGTCAGCTGCTGTGGTTTTAAGGAATCGATGTGTTTTAGGTCATTTAAGACCAATTTTACAGCTGAATGGAAGGGACGTTGCGGGCAAAGGCGGGTGCACTGAGGTCACCATCTTTGAACGAATCAGAATCGCGGAGTCCGTTGTTAACCGGGGCAGCGAGGGTGGAGCGAGGGTGTCCAAATGGTATCGCACTGTATAGGAAATACAGAGATATCATTTGGCTGGCCAGGTAAACTTTATTGATTTAACCATGAGGAAATTAGATAAATATGCTCTCAGAAATCAGGATAAGAAACTACTGATTACTAGTAGACTCCACACTGTGAAAGTGGTGCAGAAATACAAGGCCTCAACACTATCATTAAGTGTATTAAGTGGCTCGGACTATAGCTGTGTACAGTCCAGAACAGAAACAAGATAAACAGAGGAACAGAAGTGACTTGAGAGCATTACAAAGCAGATGGTCCATACTCTGTTACAGTATGGCAAGGGAAAAGAAGAAGAAGAAGAAGAAGAAGAAGAACCTACTGAACCTCTCCGTCACACAGCGAGTGTGGATCAATCTGTAACTGATTTTATTTAACTTATTTTACTGGCATTTGGCTTGTAAAAAATAAATTCAAATTGAGATCACACACTGTATAAAGAACTAATGGAGTGTGATGTCACACGTAGCATTTGACTCCTGTCAAAAGTGAGCGCCTCAGTGCTGCACTCAGGACCCATCTCCAGTTTTGAACTGGTCCTGACTAAATTATGAAAACCAAGTACATCACACTTGGAACAACAACTATGTTTTTTGTTTGTTTTTATTTTTGTATTTTTCTTTATTTCATATACATTACCTGTCAAAATTTGGACAGACCTTTTTCAATGTATTTATTTATGCTTAACACATTTTAGATACACACAGAAGACATCAAATATATGATGCAAGTTATATGGCATCATGTTGCAAAGGGAAAAAAAGTGAAATAAATGTCTTTTCAATTCAATTCTTTGTTTTGTTGACAGTGCTGCAAGTCCCTGGCCTTCTTTCTATTTCCTGTTTCCTGAAATGGTGTGTCCTTTGTCAGGGTCGAAAATGCCAAAAGAGGAAAGTGGTGATTAAAGCAAAGGAAATATATATATACATATATATATATATAAAATAAAAATAAATAAAAATAATAATCTAAAACAAGTTTTGAGTTGTTTTGAGAGTATCCTGTATCATGTTTACTACAGTCCACATGTTTTATACATAGTGTTGATGTTTCAGTGAGAATCTGCAATGCAAATAATCATGGAAATTAAGAGGCAACATAAATGAAAAAGAATGTCCAAACGTATGACTGGCAGAGCATTGAAAATTAAGTTTATTTTAAACAGCTCTTCTCCTGCTCTAGGCAGTACATACTATACATGTCAATAGAATCCTGGTACTTCTGTATTTAGCATCTCAGCACAGTGGCTAACAAGTCAAAGCTAGTTCTTTGCACTTCTGGCATTGTAAATGCCACTAGCCACTCCTTAAATGCTTTAAATATTTGGTTAATGTCCAGGGCCAAATAAAGAAGTGAAACAATAGCATGTCCTAGAGCTTGAACTAAAGCTACCTCTCTCGCTCTGTTCCACCTTGTGATGCCATGTTGTAGTAATGCCTCATGATATTGCAAGGTGGAAATGATTAATTAATTAATTGATTCATTACAGACAAAAGCATGTGACCTCCTTAGTGTGACAACACCTCTACAGTGTTATTGTATGATGGAGTAGATCTAATATTAGGAGAGTGTGTGGCATAAGAGCTTCGTCTGTCTTTTCCATAAGAAGGACTAAGGTTTTCTCAGAGCACAGAGGGGAGCAGTAGGAGCAGTGATAGCGGGCGTGATGGACTGATATTGCTCTGTGCTTTAGTTCACGCAGGGGTTAGCCAGCCCCAAGGCACTGGCCTGATGAGCTCTTGTCGCACAGGCACAGGAGGGCATACGTCAGGCTCCACTCGCATACACAACACTGACAACTGGACCACCAGTTTACCAATTTACCATTTTACCAATTTGCACTGAATGATTTAATATTAAAGATTATATATATATAATATATAAATTAGACCTTTTACAAAATTGCATTGAACGATTTAATATTTAAAAAGTTGGTATTTTACCCCTCCTTGAACCACCACCCTAATGTGGTGGGTTTGAGTGCCCGAATGATCCCAGGAGGTATGTTGTCAGGGGCTTGATGCCCCTGGAAGGGTCACCCAAGGCAAACAGGTCCTAGTGATTAGGAGGAACGGCCTCCCTGATCTGAACCCAAGCGGTGTCCTGTTATTGGACTTCTGTGCTACCCAGTTTGTCCATAACGAACACCATGTTCGAGCACAACGGTGTCCATCAGTGCACGTGGCATTAGTGCACGTGGCACCAGGACACCCTAGGCTGGAGGTTGATGATCGACTTTGTTGTCGTGTCATCTGACCTCCGGCTATGTGTCTTGGACACTTGCGTGAAGAGAGGGGCAGAGCTGTCAACCGATTATCACCTGGTTGTGAGTTGAGCCCACTGGTGGAGGAGGAAGCCAGAAAGACCTGGCAGGCCCAAGTGTATAGTGAAGGTATGTTGGGAACCTCTGGCAGAGCCCTCTGTCAGGAGACCTTCAACTCAAACCTCTGGGAGAGCTTTTCCCAGATTCTGGGGGAGGCTGGGGCATGGAGTCTGAGTGGGCTTTGTTCTTAGCCTCTATTGTCGATGTGGCTGCTCATACCTGTGGTTGTAAGATCTGTGGTGCCTGTCGCGACAGCAATCCCGGAACCCGGTGATGGACACCGGAAGTCAGGCTGAAGGAAAAGTCTTATAGGGCCTTGTTGGCTTGTGCAACTCCTTAGGCAGCTGACAAGTAGCAGCCCAGGTGGTCGCAGAGGCAAAAACTCAGGGTTGGGAGGAGTTCGGAGAGACCATGGAGGAGGACTACCGGATGGCCTCAAAGAAATTCTGGCAAACCGTCTGACGCCTCAAGAGGGGGAAGCAGTGCTTCACCAACACTGTAAATGATGTTGATGGAGAGCTGGGGATGTTGTCAGACGGTGGAAGGAATACTTTGAGGATTTGCTCAATCTCACCGTCACATCTTCTGAGGAGGAAGCAGAGGCTGGGGACTCAAAGGCGGACTCGTCCATCACTCTTGCTGAATTCACTGAGGTGGTTGGCAAGCTCTTCGGTGGCAAGGCACCGGGGTGGATGAGATCCATCCTGAGTATCTTAAGTCTCTGGATGTTGTGGGGCCGGCTTGGCTGACACGTCTCTGTAACATTGTATCCCTCTGTTGTTGTCCCTCTGTTTATGAAGGGGGACCAGAGGGTGTGTCCCAACTAGAGGGGAATCACACTCCTCAGCCTCCACAGTAAGGTCTATTCCATCGTACTGGAGAGGAGAATCTGACCGATGGTCGAATGTTGGATTCAGGAGGAGCAGTGTGTTTTTGTCCCAGCCACGGAACACTGGACCAGCTCTATACTCTCCATCAGGTGCTTGAGGGTTCATGGGTGTTTGCCCAACCTGTCCACATGTGATTTGTGGATCTGGAGAAGGCATTCGAACGTGTCCGTCTTGGGGTCCTGTGGGAAGTGCTCTGGGAGTATGGAGTCTGGGGCTCTTTGGTAAGGGCTGACCAATCTCTGTATGACTATGACTCTGTATGAGCAGGAGTTGTGTTTCCATTGCCGGTAGTAAGTTGGACCTGTTTCCGATGCATGTTGGACTCCGCCAGGTCTGCCCTTTGTCACTGGTTTTGTTCATTGTATTTATAGACAGAATTTCTAGGCACAGTCAGGGGCCGGAGGGGATCCGGTTTGGGGACCACATGATCTCATCTCTGCTATTTGATGTTGCAGATGATGTTGTCCTGAGGGCTTCATCGGACTGGGACCTCCAACGTGCACCGAGGCGGTTTGCACCCGAGTCTGAAGTGGCTTGGATGAGGACCAGCTCCTCCAAATCCTCCCTCGGGAGATGTTCCAGGCATGTCCCACCAGGAGGAGGTCCGTGGGAAGACCCAGGACACGCTGGAGAGACTATGTCTCTCGTCTGGCCTGGGAACACCTTGGGGTCCCACTGGAGGAGCTGGAAGAAGTGTCCAGGATGAAGGAATTCTGTGAGTCCCTGCTTATACTGTTGACCCCTGACCTGGCCCCAAATAAGTGGAAGTGGATAGATGGATAGAGTTGGTATTTTACTTCTGTGGGGTATGAACTGCTATCACATAACAAATAGATCACCATGCTTTTTTTGTTTTGAAAATTATATATTCACTGAAAACAATATATGAACATGTTTTATAAGTTTCACTTTACTTTTTAATGCTCCGAGTCTCCCATCCCATTGCTCCCTGTGATAATTCACTCCCCATTCACGACACAATCAGCATGCATCCTACTAATGAAACTAATGCATATCGCATCAGGTTTGTTAAGTTAGTGTGTACAATTTTGTAGCATGTTTTTCTATTTATGGAGATTTGTCCTGTGGAAGTATGGGTGACATAGACTTGTGGGCGGAGCACTGGGTAAAATCTTACAGTGAACTATAAGGTGAGTTTGAATGGGTCCAGGAGATATTACTAAGTTTCTTCAGCATGCATGGATGACATCTAAAGCCTCTTTAGGCAGGTTTTGATGAGGCAATATTATAACATGCCAAAAAAAGATCCATCCATCCATCCATCCATTTTCTTCCGCTTATCTGGGGCCGAGTCACGGGGGCAACAGTCTAAGCAGGGATGCCCAGACCTCCTTCACCCCAGACACTTCCTCCAGCTCCTCTAGGGGGGACCCCAAGGTGTTCCCAGGCCAGCTGGGAGACATAAACCCTCCAGCGTGTCCTGGGTCTTCCCCGAGGCCTCCTCCCAATGGGATATACCCGGAACACCTCCCAAGGGAGGGGTCCAGGAGGCATCTGGAACAGATGGCCGAGCCACCTCAGCTGGCTCTTCTCGACTTGGAGAAGCAGCGGCTCTACTCCGAGCTCCTCCCGTGTGACTGAGCTCCTCACCCTGTCTCTAAGGGAGTGCCCAACCACTCTACAGAGGAAACTCATTTCGGCCGCTTGTATCCACGATCTTGTCCTTTTGGTCATTACCCAGAGCTCATGACCATAGGTGAGGGTAGGAATGTAGATTGATGTGTAAATTGAGAGCTTCGCCTTGTGGCTCAGCTCCCTCTTCACCACAACAGTCCGGTACAGCGACGGCATCACTGCCGATGCTGCACCGATCCGCCTGTCAATCTCGCGCTCCATCCTCCCCTCACTCATGAACAAGACCACTGGATACCTGAACTCCTCCACTTGAGGCAAGGACTCCCCACCCACCCGGAGAGGGCAAGCCACCTTTTTCCGGTCGAGAACAATGGCCTCAGATTTGGAAGAGGTGATCCTCATCCCAGCCACTTCACACTCGGCTGCAAACCGCCCCAGTGCACGCTGGAGGTCCCGGTTCAATGAAGCCATCAGGACAACATCATCTGCAAACAGCAGAGATGAGATCATGTGGTTCTCAAACCGGATCCCCTCCGTCCCCTGACTGCGCCTAGAAATTCTGTCCATAAATACAATGAACAGAACCGGTGACAAAGGGCAGCCCTAGCGGAGTCCAACATGCACCGGAAACAGGTCCGACTTACTACCAGCAATGCGAACACAGCTCCTGCTCTGGTCATACAGGGACCAAACAGCCCATAGCAAAGGGCCCCGAACCCCGTACTCCCACAGCACTCTCCACAGGACCCCACGAGGGACACGGTCGAATGCCTTCTCCAGATCCACAGAGCACATGTGGACTGGTTGGGCAAACTCCTATGCACCCTCGAGCACCCTATGGAGAGTATAGAGCTGGACCAGTGTTCCCCGGCCAGGACAAAAACCACACTGCTCCTCCTGAATCCGAGGTTTGACTATCGGTTGAATTGTCCTCTCCAGCACCCTGGAATAGACCTTACCGGGAAGGCTGAGGAGTGTGATTCCCCGATAGTTGGAATACACCCTCCGGTCCCCCTTCTTAAACAGAGGGACTACCACCCCGGTCTGCCAGTCCAGAGGTACTGTCCCCGACCGCCAAGCGATGTTGCAGAGACGTGTCAGCCAAGACAGCCCTACAACATCTAGAGACTTAAGATACTCAGGATGGATCTCATCCACCCATTGCCACGAGGAGCTTTCCAAAAACCTCAGTAACTTCAGCGATGAACGAGTCCGCCTCCGAGTACCCAGCCTCTGCTTCCTCCTCTGAACAACAAACTGGACTGGACTCACAACACAGATGCACTGTACAGAAAGGGCCAGAGCAGGCTCTATCTCCTGAGGAGACTCAGGTCTTTTGGAGTGAGAGGGCCACTCCTGAAGACCTTCTATGACTCTGTGGTGGCATCAGCCATCCTGTACGGTGTGGTCTGCTGGAGCAGCAGCATCACAGAGAGGGAGAGGAAGAAGCTGGACAAGGTTATCAAGAAGTCCAGCTCTGTCCTGTGTTGTCTTCTGGACTCAGTGCAGGAGGTGGGGGACAGGAGGGTCCTGGCTAAGGTCATCTATATGTTAGACCATGAGTCTCACCCCCTGCAGGACGCTCTGGAGAGCAGCTTCAGTGACAGACTGATTCTCCCTCGCTGTGTGAAGGAGAGGTTTCGCAAGTCTTTCCTTCCTGCTGCTGTCAGACTGTACAACGAACACTGTTAACATGGCATTCAACTTTATCTACACTACAATATTGAGCTATACTCGAGAGTCTATTTTTGTTTTTGTTTTTATTATTTTAAGCTATTATTTATTTATTATCTTGTTTTATTGCATGCTACATTTTCCTGCTGTTCTTGATCTGTGCGTTGCAACACTGGAATTTCCCCACTGTGGGACTAATAAAGGCATATCTTATCTTATCTTAAGACGTGACGGCGGGATTGAGGCGATCCTTAAAGTATTCCTTCCACCGTCCAATAACATGCCCAGTCGAGGTCAACAGCTCCCCACCCACATTGTAAACAGTGTTGGTGAAGCACTGCTTCCCCCTCCTGAGGCACCAAACGGTCCTCCCAAACCCGAGTTATTGCCACCACCCGGGCTGCAGCACGCTTGGCCTACCGGTGCCCGTCAACTGCCTCAGGTGTCCCATGAGCCAACAAGGCTCGATAGGACTCCTTCTTCAGCCTGACGGCATCCCTTACTTCCGATGTCCACCACCAGGTTCAGGGATTGCCGCCATGACAGGCACCACAGACCATACGACCACAGCTACAGGCGGCTATATTGACAATAGAGGCCGAGACCAGAGCCCATTCGGACTCTATATCCCCAGCCTCCCCCGGAATCCGGGAGAAGCTCTCCCGGAGGTGTGAGTTGAAGGTGCCCCTGACAGAGGGCTCTGCCAGACGTTCCCAACAGGCCTTCACGATACACTTGGGCCTGCCAGGTCTCTCCGGCTTCCTCCGCCGCCAGCGGACCCAACTCACAACCAGGTGGTGATCAGTTGACAGCTCTGCCCCTCTCTTCACCCGAGTGTCCAAGACACACGGCCGGAGGTCAGATGACATGACAACAAATTCGATCATCGACCTCCGTCCTAGGGTGTCCTGGTGCCATGTGCACTGATGGACACCCTTGTGCTCGAACATGGTGTTCGTTATGGACAAACCGTGGCTAGCACAGAAGTCCAATAACAGAACTCCGCTCGGGTTCAGATCAGGGAGGCCATTCCTCCCAGTCACCCCTCTCCAGGTGTCACTGTCGTTGCCCATGTGGGCGTTGAAGTCCCCCAGGAAAAAAATGCAGTCCCCAGTCAGTGCACTGTCCAGTACCCCTCCCAGGCACTCCAAGAAGGCCGGGTACTCTGCACTGCTGTTCGGTCCATAAGCTGACACAACAGTGAGAGACCTGTCCCCAACCCGAAGGCGCAGGGATGCCATCCTCTCGTTCACCAGGGTGAACTCCAACACACGGCGGCTGAGCTGTGGGGCAATGAGCAGGCAATGCCAGAGAAATGGAGGGTCCATCCCCCCTCAAGGAGTTGGGTTCCAGAGCCCAAGCTGTGCGTGGAGGTGAGGCCGACTATATTTAGTCGGTAACGCTCAACCTCCCGCACAAGCTCAGGCTCCTCCCCCCCCAGTGAGGTGACATTCCATGTCCCCAGAGCTAGTCTTCATGTCCGGAGATCTGGCCCAAATCTCCATGCACCCGGCCCCTATGGATCCTCCTGCAGGTGGTGGGTCCACAGGAGGACGGCCTCCAGCTGTGGTCAGGACCACAGCTGAAGGATTTTTACCTATGGTGCATGTTTTGGGTTGATGGGAGAAACCGATGTGCCCGGAGGAAACCCACCCAGACACGGGGAGAATATGCAGACTCCACACAGAAAGGCGTGAGTGCAAGCCACTCAGCCACCATGCCGCCATGTCTACCAGATGCATATGTTCCCTTTCATTTTCATTTCTTTTTTTTTTTTTTTTAAATAATTTTTTATATGGATAAATACAGTGTGCAGGTCTTACAGGAGTTTGTGAATTCAAACCACTTCATGAAACAAAGGTGTATACAATGAATTCTGATGGCCAAACCTGTCATATGTGTACTTGTAGTACTGAGAGCCTGGTCCCTCCCCCTCCTCTAACGAGAAGAGCATATACAAAACATCAGCGTGACCTTGTGTAATACCTCACACTAACTATGCTAGTGAAAGTGGGCGGTGTCCTCAGTTGCTATTCAAATTTTATAGGTTATTTGCCTTAATATTTCTTGAATAAAATTGTGTACAGTGGTCCCTCGCTCTATCATGGTTCACTGTTCGCTGCCTCACTGTTTGGCAGTGTCGTGCACTTCTCCAAGGGGTTAGTTCGCTTCCTGCGGATCCAGTGACTCATGTCTCCGCTCCCCTCGCTCGTCCGGCCCCACATGTAGAATAATTGTAAAATATAAAGTTGTCCTACTTCGCGGTTATTTCTGGAACTTAACCCCCGCGATAAACGAGAGATTACTGTATTTCCATGTATCCTCATATCTGTGTAATCACGTGTCTGTGTAATTCTACGTGTTTTAAGGCTGTAAATGCCTCACCACACACATTATACGCTTTTCTCAGACTGGAATTAACCTTTTCTCACATTTTTCTCTCGTTTAAACACTCAAGCTTTCAGAGATTTTCAACAAAATGTATTAATAGTGAAGCGTGGGGGGAGACACGGCTCCGGAAGTCCTGCTGGACACGTGAGGGGAGCGGAGACACGAGCCACTGGATCCGCAGGAAGCACCGCGCTCATCCAACGGCACCGCCACGTCTCGGGACGCGACGCGCACCAACCCCTTGGAGAAGTGCGCGACACGTGTACCCCTCATCGTGGTCAAATCTGTGACAGAGCAGCACGACCGGCGCGAGGCCGCGCGTACACCGGGGCTGTGAGCACGAGATCGAACCGCAGCACCTGGGCCGCGTCCTCTCAGCCCAAGCCACAAACCAGCCGCACGAAAGCAGCAGTGGTTTAATCCTGGTTTAGACATGGTCTAGTCCCGGTTTAGTCCAGGTCCAGTCCAGGTTTAGACCTGGTTTAGACCTGGTCTAGACCTGGTTTAGTTCTGGTCTAGACCTGGTTTAGTCCACGTTTAGTCCCGGTCTAGTCCCGGTCTAGTCCCGGTCCAATCCCGGTCTAGTCCCGGTTCCCCCCCGCATCCCCATCTATCAATCGGCAAAGGACTACAGTCTCTTAGCCAATCAGGATGCAGAACACAATGTTACACTATAAAAAAAAGTTACACTATGAAAAAATTGAAAAAAAAAATTTGAAAAAAAAAAAAATCCGCGAAACAGCGAGGCCGCAAACAGTGAACCGCGATAGAGCGAGGGGCCACTGTATAAGTAAGTAGTACTGTAAAGTATGGGGTGGATCTTTGCTGGGTGGGAACACTACAGACTCCGGGAAGAGAATCTATAATCAGCTTTATTCTGGTTTCAATTGAGCATCTTAAAGGTGACCATTCAGATGTAATGTTGTGAGTGTGAATGCGTGCGTGGTTTATGTATATGTGGTGTACTTTGATCTTTGATCCTTGATCGTTGATCTAGCCGAATCAATTAAGAGCAGAGCGTTGCCTAGCAACACGCGTGAAAGATCAGTATCGAGTGCATAGGCTTTCGGACACAGCCACGCCCAACTGTCCGCGTGGCAGTTGAAAGCCAGAAGAAAGTCTATGTCTATCCGAACCTTCCAGACGTGGTAGCAGGATAAGTCGGTGGTCTTGACGATGAGCTTCGTGACCAGGTGTCTTGGGTCCAAGATAACCGGATGGATCGTATCCAGATCGAGGCCTTCCGCATGTCTCAATCTTCCGCCAACACAATCTTCTCTGCTTGCAGAAAGTCAGCAGCTGAGCAGGTGGATGGAATGCTACCATCGGCCGCCCCGTGAAGAGAGCTAGCAATCTCCTGAAGAAGCCGCTTCCAGGTGGAGCACTGGCTGGGGTCAGGAAGATGCACAGGTCGCAATGAAGGCGGATTTTCTCAGCTCGGTGGTGTCCGGTTCTGGGTCAGACGGGGGCATAGTAGACCACTCAGCGGTGTTTCTGAGTCCGCGGGTAATATCATCTGCGGGGTTGTGCTGGGATTCAACGTAGCGCCACTGTGAGGGTTCTGTCAGGTTCTGGATCTCTGTGACACAAATGCCCACAAAGGCTTTGTACTGGCAGGACTCTGACTTAATCCAGTACAGCATGGTCATGGAAACTGACCAGAGGGTGATGTGCTCAGGTGGAATAGCAAGCTCTGTCTCTATAACTCTGGCAAGCTGCGCGCCTGTGAGAGCGGCACTAAGCTCGAGACGTGGGATGGACAGCTGCTTTCTGGGTGCAACTCGGGATCTGGCAAACACAAAGGACACGTGGATGTCGTCGTCCACTGGCATGAAGGCGACTGACCCGTAGGCACGCTCTGATGCATCGCAGAAGATGTGAATGTGTTGGGTGCAGTAGCTGTATCTGCTGAGGCTGGCGCATAAGGACATAGCAGCTTGAGATGTTGAAGAGTGGGAATTTCCTGTACCCATCCCAACCATTTGTCCAGGAGATCTGCGGGACGGATCTGGTCTTCCCAACCGATATTGGACTTCCACATGTTTTGGATAAGCACCTTACATCCGGCTCGAAGGATCAATGTAAAGTATGGGGTGGATCTTTGCTGGGTAGGAACACGACAGACAGACTCCGGTAAGAGAATCTTTAATTAGCTTTATTCTGTTGATTCGTGGTCTCTAACATGTTGTTGTAGGGCATACACTGCACAACAAGGGTTGCTAGTTGTACTAAAGGGCAACACTTGCCACTCGAAGATGCCAGGCTCCGATGTTCTCTCTGTTCCGCCAAAGGAATCTGAGAAGTGGTCTGTCACCGGGCAGCAAGCGGATCTGGTGAAACATTCCCCTGATGTCTCCAGTGATAGCAACTGCATGGCGTTGAAACCTAAGCAGGACTCCGATCAAGGTAGGACCCAATGTAGGCCCAGGGAGGAGTTGGTCATTCAAGGATTGTCCGTTAAAGAAAAGGAACTGTTGAAAACGACTCTGTACTTTCCATTGTGGTGCACCATATGACGTGGCGCATACCATGATTCTGCAGACTCTACAAAAACATTGGCACACACTATTGGACTCACACTCACATGTATTAAGTAATGCTGCCCTGTCTATTTTTAGGATGTCTGCTTCTTTTTCAGTTTTCAATCAATTTCATTGATTTCTGATCTTTTCCCTTGCCCCACACCCTTCCCTCTTGTCACCAAAGAAAAAGACACCGTATGTTATCTATCCAATATCCAATTTTTGTCATTACATGTTGTGTATAATTGTATTGATTGTATTGCATCTTTTCTGCTCTGCATCTCCCAGTCGGCGGCGCGCAAGTGCAGCGGCCCCTCCCCTAGCCACTCTATACTGTCCTGCCTGGTTAGTGAGGAAACTAAATTTCGAATTAATTCTATGTACATGTACATATGATTGTTTTTCGACAATAAAGCAACTATGACTTATGACCTATGACCTATCCGTCATGCATTGAACAATAAGTCACTATAGTATTTATGGTAACAGGAGGAGGAGGAGAGGAAGTGTTCAGAAGGAGGTTGTCTGCAGATGAATGGGGGAAATGGGAGAAGGGAAGAAGTGGCCCAGAGTAGGTGAAGTGTGCAGGAGTAGTGTACATGACGAGGGAATTATGCAGAGGGAGCACAAAGACTGTCCACCTTGAGCCTGTTCCATGCTGTACACACACAGATGTAGTGAGGGAGACGGGGAGTTTTAAAGTAGTGTCCTTGGGTAAGAAACAGAGTTAAGTGTTATTAGGGTTCTTGCGTGGAAATGAATGGTTGAATCTCCTTGATAAACAGAGTTGCTATGACAACGGCTGCTTTCCTGCCTTTCCCCTAAAGCTCCACTTGTGCTACTGTGAATGAGGCATACACATGCTACAGGTGCTCACAGAACCTACACCATTGGACAGACACACAAAGCACACACTAATCGCAGGCTACACTAGGGTTGTCAAAAGTATTGGAAATCAGATACTAATCATTGAAACTAGATACTCATTTGAGCAGGTATCAATACTAGAAAAGTGACATTCACAGGACAGAAATGAACCTCCTGAATAGCTTTAGAATGAATGATCTTGAGCTGTATCAGAAGTACATAGACTAGTATATGCTCTTGGACCACTATGGAACCTACCTGGACCACTGAGGGATTACACAGATATAAAATCACATTGTTATGTAAAAAAAAAAAGTACATAACATATTAAATCATATGATTTAATATTGATTGATTATATTTTTATTATAATTGTGGCCATACCTGCCTGTCAAAGCCTGATCCCGTCAGATCTCAGAAGCTAAGCAAGGCAGGGCCTGGTTAGTACTTGGATGGGAGACCACTGGGAATTCCAGGTGCCACAGGGGGGCGCCAGTTGCAAAAAACTGTCGCTGTGTCCTTAGGCAAGACACTTTACCCACATTTGCCTAGTATGAAAGTGGCGTGTGCGTGAGTGTTGGAGGTGGTCGGAGGGGCCGATGGCGCTGATTGGCAGCCTCACTTCTGTCAGTCTGCCCCAGGGCAGCTGTGGCTACAGAAAGTAGCTTTGAGTGGCATGAAAGGCGCTATATAAATCCAATGAATTATTATTATCGGAATCAGTATTGAGTATAATTCTAATTGAATCTATTCCCTAGGATCTAAATCTTGTTTTAAATGTTACTATTGTTACAATAATAAACTACACAGTGCAGACTCTATCCCCACTGTGACATACATGTGGTCTGTCATTCTATGTTTTGGGTCCTTACCTGGAGTTGTGCTTTGTTTCATTCGCACATGTTTGACACACACACCCTGCATATTTAGATGATGTTCTTCTCTCAAGCAGAAAAAACTGTTCCATGTTGTGATGTCGTGGTAATACATCAAAAGGTGGAACAGAGCTTTGGAGACGTAGACAGACTTATTAAGTTTGCACCAGCAGAAATTCCTAAGTATCCCTCTGTGAGTTCTAGTGACTAAAATTAAAGAAATATCAGATGGAGATGTTCTCCGAATTATTAACTCTCTTAATTCCTCCAAAGGAAAAGATGCACATGGACTGGGCACACACTTTTTAAAACTGTAAAAAGATGTATTCATTACACCAGTGAAGCACCTGTTGAATTTGTCCTTCAGACAAAGTGTTGTGCCTTCAGCTTGGAAGATGGAGGTGGTTTCCCCCATTTTTAAAAGTGGTAGTAAAACTGAAAAGGCCAATTATCACCCCAACAGTATCCTCCCTGCCATCTGCCATCAAGGTAGTATTTAGGACCAATTTTATTTAGTGTATATATTAATGATTTCGCAGAAATGTGTCCAAATGTCAATGTCCAGCAGTATGCTGATGATGCAGTAATCTTTACACATGCCAGAACTGTACAAGAATCTTCAGAAAAGTTAACATCAGCCATGACTCATGTCCAAAAGTGGGTAAAGAACTCATGTTTACAACTCAATATAAAGAAAACTGTTTGCATGATGTTCAGTAAAAAAACAACTGAGCTCGAGGCTGGATCCAAAATAGTCTCCTGCCCACCCAATTGGTCAGCTGTATTTGATGTAATTTCAACCTGCCTATCACGTTTTCTTGTTTGCTCCGCCAAAATGCCACGACTTCTGATTCGCCAAGCCGCTTACCCGAGCACAACGTGCTCATTTTGCTGCTAGTTGTCCACTTTGCGTCCCACTGTCTGCATGAACACGCGCGCTGCACGGTGCTTCACCCCCACAGCTCCATCACAACCCCGGGGTCGGTCCTCACGTGCAGCCCGGAGCAAGCTCCACGGTGCGTGTAGCGCAGTGGGAGCAGCCTGCTGTCCGGCCCGTGTGCGCCGGTTCTCGGTGTGTGCCTGTATTAGAAGAAAAATGTTCCACATGAAACTCCACACGATGCCCCACCAAAATTTTGAAATGCCCCCCCCCAATCTGTGCAGTCTAGATCCGGGCCTGACTGAGCTACAGCTCCGTCTGGACGGGGTGGAACTCAACCTCGTCAAAGAGTTTAAATACCTGGAACTGATGTTGGACCCAACATTGACATTTAAGAAACACATTAAGCACCTCACAAAAACTGTTAATTTTAACTTAGTGAATTTTAGACAAGCAAGATCCTTTATGACTCTATATGCGGCGCAAATGTTTTTAGACTATGATTCTGTCTCATATAGAGATCTGCATAACCACATGGTCACTTGCTGCTGGCACAACACTCAAACCAGTTGAATCACTTTTTTAAAAAGCTGTGAAAATATTAGACAAGAAACCATTCTCAGTTCACCACTGCACAATTTTAGACAAGTATAACTTGCTCAATTTTAATAATTTTGTTCATTTTAAATATGGTTGTTTTATATATAGATTCAGATCAGATTCAGATTCAGAATATTTATTGTCATTGTCACAAGTACAACGAAATTGCGTTTGGAGCATCCTTACAAACACCCTAAAATACCCTTAAATAGCCACGTGTAAACATTGACCCAGTATATACAGTACACAGTGCAACACACAAACTATAGCAGCATAAGGTATAAGATATGTCAATGGTAAAGTGCAGAGCGGGAAATTCAGATACTGTTGGGGGACGGAGGGTGAGGAAGGGTGACAGGGGAGTAGTGGATAGTACATTCTGCAACAATGCAACCCGGTACAGAGATATTGCTTGGTGGGGTATGGATGTCGTTATTGTCCGTTAGAGGGGGGGGGGGGAGAATATGGGTTAGTGTCCATAAGAGGGCGGCAGAAAGAGGGGAGGGGCAGAGTTCAATAACCTCACAGCCAGTGGATACAGACTGTTAGCCAGTCTTGATGTTCTGGCCCGTATGGACCTGTACCTTCTCCCTGAGGGCAGCAGGTGGAAAAGCTGGTGTGCGGGATGGTGCTGGTCCCGCAGAATGTTGCGCACTCTTCCCAGGCAGCAAGTGGAGAAGATGGTGCTAATCTCCGGGAGAGTCATTCCAATGATTCTCCCTGCAGCTTTCACCACTCGCTGGAGAACCTGCTGGTCCGACTTGGTGCAGCTGGAGAACCACACTAGTATAAAGTTTTACATGGACTTGCTCCTCCTCCGCTGCAGGATTTTATTAAAACAAAGACTGTCAGTGGGATGGGAACAAGGGCCACGGCCCAGGGGAACTGTGAGGTCCACACAGACGCACTACATTTGGACAAACTGTGCTCTCACTAAGTTCTGGAACACTTTCCCATCATCAATAAGAGACTCCAACACTGGACACTTTCAAATCATACTTGAAACAGTGGCTAAAGGAAAACCAGACTTGTGGACACTTTTAATGTTTTAATGTTGGTGTTATTGTCAGTTGTCATTGTTTTTATTGTTTTTGCTGTGGTGTCACCTGCCCAGGGACTACAGATGGAAATTAGCATTCTTGCTATAATCTGGCATATTTACACTGCTGCTGCAGATGTTCATTAATATGCACTGTCCCTATTAAATAAAGAATGAATAAAAATAAAATTCACTTTTAAGTTAAATTATGCAATTTTACATTTCATAGTACTCAATACTTGAAGCACCAATACTTGAATACAGAATCACATCATTGATGTAATTATTAACTGAATTGAATTGCTAGCAACTTGAACTTATTGATTGTACAATTACAAACCTTTATTATTGTGTGCACAGCTAGCCTTACACTGGTCCTGTCCAATTTTTATTCAGGCCAGGTCGTTCGTCCTAGATGGATGGCAAGCTAACCCGGATCTAACCGGGATATAAGAACTGTAAAAGCATCTTCACCTCGTTGGTGCTCCAATACTCTCGCTTTCTAGTTAGGCCAGTAGGCGGCTGTTCTTCAGCCGTCCTGTTTTTCTCTCGCTCCACTCTCCCAAACTAGTGACTGACTCGTGCAGTTATTCACTTTTGGATTTTCAAATCGAACTCTCTCGTTGAACGTTCTCGTTGGGCTTTCTAAATGAACTATTGCACCAAAAAGACTTTTGTGTTCACTTTTCGATAAACATTTGCATTTGCGATGGACTCTATTTTTGTATTTGCACAATTTAATTATTATTGTATTGTCTTGTTCTTGAATGGCCATTCGTTGGTCATTCTGTATTGTTCATCATTTGTCTTAAGTAATATATGGTACCACCCAAAGACAACCCTGGTCTCAGTCTCTCTCCACTCCTAGAGCTGAACCTACATCTTCTGCTGCCCAACAGTGTCATTGCTATTACTGTCAATACTATTGTAGCAACACACTTGCTGCAATTGCTTTTGATGAGGTAACAGCATTATAACATGACTTAAGCTCACAAGAATCTGTATGACTTAGGTGGATTGGTGCAGTGTCTGCAGTGATGTGGTCGCTGTATCGGACTGTTGTGGTGAAGGAGCTGAGTCCGAAGGCAAAGCTCTCGATCATGAGCTTTGGGTAATGACTGAAAGGACAAGATACATGCAGTCAAAATGAGTTTCCTCTGCAGAGTGACTGGGCACTGAGATAGTGTGAGGAGCTCAGTCACACAGGAGGAGCTCGGAATAGAGCTGCTACTCCTCCACATGCACCAGGAGCAGGCCCTGCCTCTTGGTTGGCCTGGGAATGCCATGACGTCCCACAGGGGAGTTGGAGGAAGTGTCTGGGATGAGGGACGTCTGGAACTCCCTGCGCATACTGCTGCCCTCAGATAAACGGAAGAAAATGGATGGCTGGAAGAATTCATTTTGTGCAATATAGGAACTTTAACTTTTACAGTAGTCTATAATGTGCTACTACTCTGTACAAACCGACCACTGTCTGTCCCTCTGTTTTTCTTCCAGTCCCTGTAAACATGGTTCAAAGAGGACCATAGGTGTGCTTAGATAACAGCCAACACAGCATGGCTGTCAGGTGCTTTAACGAGTGGGGGCCACAGTATGTCAATGAAATCAATAGTTGAATTAACACTTTGACAGGCAGGGCTCATTTGCTTTCTGACTTTTTCCAGGACACATTTAACAGGCTCAGGTATGCAAGTCCAATCTGATTATCACCAGGTTATCATGGTGGTCTTCCTCAGGCAACACTCCGGGGTGACATAGGTGGCACACACACACACATGCATGAGCTCTGTGGTAGGTTTAGTGTTATTCAAAACATGACAGGAGCATAGATGAGAGGTAATCAAAGGTGACGGGATGAAGGACCTCTGAGCATTACATTAAACCAGGGGTGCTCACACTTTTTCAGCATGTGAGCTACTTATAAAATGACCAAGTCAAAATGATCTACTTACAACAAAAATGCAAATCATTTATTTATTTATAAATATATTAATAATTCTTTACATGAACAATGCCTGTTGATGTACCTTGCATAACTTCATGTACATTCTGTACATTGTTTGTCATTACCTTACTCTTACTCTTACACATTGACAGTACCAAATGCATGTCGTGCATTTCTGCACTTTTATTAGGCAAAATTCAACCACAGGTCGCGGCAGGCCTGCTCTGTGCGGACATTGTAACATAAATTTAGATTAGTTTTTACTTCACATTTCGTCCTTGCACTTCTAATCAGCACGCATTGAGGAGGGAGCTTGTGTGCGCTATGAGCAGGGAGGAGCAAGAGCGTGAAAAGGAGAGGTGCGCTGACGTGAGGTGTTTTATAAAGTTTAACCTGCTCTGTGATACACGCTAGTACGCAAAGGTACACGCTGTTGCGAACAAGCTGTGTGCGCTGGTGGTGCTCATGGTGACATACCACGTAGTGTCCGCAGCTCCAGTCCAGTGCACAGGCTGCAGTGAGAAGCCCTGCGCGGTCCTGCACACCGGTAAAAGTTTATTGCTAACGGCACCGGCTGTAGTGAAATATGATTGCAATCATCTCGAGACGAAGACCGGTGTCGACGACACTATGATCTACCCACACTACCTTGACGGGGGGGAGGTAGGTATCCTGAGTGGTGCCTGGGTCTGCACTGGAGCCTGTTGGACACATGAGAGCACATATGGACAAGGCCATTGGACGTCAGGCACATTGCCTCCTCCCAGTCTCACTGGAGCTCACTCATCCAACCCTCTGCAATCATGTGCCACTGTTCCATTTGGCAACTCCCTGCTAGATTTGTAGCTGGGCAAACATTTAACTAAATGTGTCCCATTCCAAGAACAGGATTACATACCACTGTTCCAATATTTGGGCACATGAGAGGGGCCAGTGCCAGTGCGATGGGGGTGGAGTTGTCCAAACAGTCCAAATGAAAGGCTCCAAGCAGGGAGCCTGACCCTATGGGACAGAGAGAAGAGAAGGCAGCACAGGTAAAGTCAATATGACTTTGACAAAAAGTGTGCACAGTCCATAGATATCCATCCAACAAAGATTCAAAATAGATTAATATTAATGATAATTCCAACAATGATGGGCACTCAATTAATTAAATGCCTTTCTCAGGGACACAGCAGCGGAAGTACTGAGCAATCTTACAACGCAGATTAGTGAAATTAATTTAAAAAAACAACAACTATTCAATAGATTCTAGTTTAGCTGTATTGCATTTCATACACCATAATACAAGCCCGCACTATGTAATATTTTATTGTATGAGGTGTATGATATTGTCAAGTCCTGCTAAAGACCTGACAACTACATGAACAACTCTAGTGCATAAAAAATGTATATTTTTATTTTATTTTTAAAAAACAAAAGTTACACTAGCAGTCCACAAACTCTGGTGGTACCGCACTCACTGTATTTATAGAATATACAATCTACTATAATATACAGAGATATACTAATATGTCAGGAGCTGGCGTGTAGAGAAGACTGGAGCCTGGTGTGTGCAAAGAACGGAAGCCAAACACAATTTTTAAATGTAGGCTTATTATTCAAAGATTTCAAAGAATTTACCTCAAACATTTAATTATTGATGATGTAGACATTCTATGTGAGTGGAACAGAGGCAGCGAGGCCTGGAAGAGCACAACCACCACACATTTTAATAATTTACACATATAGCCCCCGTCTTTTGTCAGGGTCCAGCCACCTCCAGATAGAACCAAAGTGAGAAGATATTGTGTTTCTTAGAATTTGTATTTCCATAAGAGTTTCACAAGTTTAGTGGATGATGGGACCATTGCAAACAGGTGTGACAGGTGGGTACTTTATGGCATTTACCTGACAGTGCAACACTCTGACTGCTTTTGCACAGTATGACACATAATTCCTGTACAAACTAAACTCACACAAGCAGAAAACAATGCCTATTAAATGTCTATTCAATTGAGTAACATGTATTTTATTTAAGAGGTATTTTAAGGTATTTAAGGTATTTTACTTCTATAGGGTATCAACTGCTAACACAGAGCGTATTTAGAACATATTAATTTTAAGTTTAAGTTTTATTTTCATTTTTGATGCTGTCTCTCTTCCCTTTGCTCCCTGCACAGTCACTCCCCTTCAGAGCACTATCACAACACAATCAGTGTAAATCCTGCTAACCAAACTAAGATAAGATAAGATAATCCTTTATTTGTCTCACAATGACTGCGTGCACATGGAAAAGTCCAAACCGATTGCAAATGGATTGGGATCGTGTCGGCTGCATGTGCACAGGCAACGGATTGGATTGGGATTGGTTTCCCCAATCCCCCAGGAACCCCTGGCTTAGGCCGATAGCAATCCACTTGGCGTTGCCATGTGCACGATTTTGGATCAGATTTGCATACTGCGCATGTGCCAGGGATTTCACCCGGAAGTGGTAGGAGTGGTACAAGGTGCCGAAAGCAACTGTGCGAGGAGTTTGACGGAGCAGCATTGTTGTACGTGTTGTGCATTTTACAGAATTTGGTTGTTTGTATGAACGAAAAAACTGCGTTTTTGGTTTTGTTAATAGGACACGAGCTGTGTCATCGGCGTTTGATATTACAAGCAATCGAGGACAACGAAAATTACGAGGGTTGGGACCGTTCGGGGCCTATACCGCACACCACTGAGTGCGTGCACTTGGTAGGATCGGATTAGGATTGGTTCGGATTTCTCCCGTTACTCAGCGGGTGGTCTGTCGTCCAGTCCGTGTGCACATGAAGCTCACGCAATCAGATTCAGGTCAGCGACCTGGCCGGCTCCGCAACGCTATGTGGCGCTGTAGTCCAACTACTTCCGGGTGATGACCACGCAATATAAAAACACAACACAACTACCTGTGCGAGGAGTTTGACGGAGCGGCATTGGTGTACATGTTGTGCATTTTGCAGAATTTGGTTGTTCGTATGAACGAAAAAACAGCGTTTTTGGTTTCATTAATACGACACGAGCTGTGTCGTCGGCGTTTGATATTACAAGCAATCGAGGACAACAAAAATGACGAGGATTGGGACCGTTCGGGGCCTATACCGAACACCATTGTTTTAATCATGTTCTGCCTTTTTGTTTTTTGTTGCTTGCAACTTTTGTGCCACAAATAAAGGCATTAAATTTGTAGCTATGGGTTTATCATTTATTTATGTAAGGTCTGGGTTAGTGAAATTACACAATAACACTTTCATTGTCTGCGGACACTGGTAGCCCCCATGGCAGAAGATACATCAAGGCCCGTTGTGACGTGAGCCGTCCTCCTGTGGGAGGATTCTCCAGCTGAGGTCCTGACCAAGCCGAAGCAAGAAGATCATGGAGATGGTCCCCGGGCGCAGTCATGTGCAGCCCACTGCTCCGAATAACTGGACGAATTTCTCCCAAGGGAGACAATAAAGGCTAATCTTATCTTATCATTTTGTATGTCTTTGTAATGCTTAGCTTAAATTCTGTAGTCTCTTCCGCTCAGAGTGCCCTGTGCATTATATCAAAAGTTCAAAACTCCATGCACAGCTTCCAGGTGCTGGTAACAACAGGAACATTGAATAATTCCAGAAAAGATTAAATTTGCTGCACACTCGCTTGACTTTACTCATATTCCTTTATTGGGCTTACAGCAAACAACGCGTTTCGATTCTACCTGATGACGCTGTAAAAGCGAAACGCGTTGTTCACGCTAAGCCCAATAAAGGCCAGCGTAAAGTCAAGCGAGTGTGCGGTAATTTTTTTCTTTTCTGGAATTGCCCTGTGCGTTATGTTCATAGTTCAGATATGGTGGAAGGTGGGGCTTGTTGGTGCCGTGAAAGAACTGTCCTGAGCCATCTGGTTTTGGGGTGGAGGACAGCTGTCGGATGCGGGAAGAACTCTTCCAGTATTTCGTAATGCGCTCTCCCGGTGTTCTTCTTGGCTGTGGCATGGGCTGCCCTGGCGTTTTTCCATTTGATTTTGATTTGCTCGGGCGTCCAAACAAACCCTGCCTGCTCCATCTGCAATGCTATCTTCTGATAAAGACTAGCGTTTCTTGTCTGACGTCCATCCATACATTTTAAAATGTTTAGCTCGCGCACCTGGTGCAGCATGAATTCCGTTTCTTAATCTGTCCAGTAGTGCGTGCTGATAGTTGTGTTTTTATAATGAGTAGTCATCACCCGGAAGTAGTTGGACTACAGCGCCACATAGCGTTGCGGAGCCAGCCAGGTCGCTGACCTCAATCTGATTGCGTGAGCTTCATGTGCACACGGATTGGACGACAGAGCACCCGCCGATTGGAGAAATCCAATCCTAATCTGATCCTACCATGTGCACGCACTCAATGGGGAAATTGCAGTGTCACAACGCAAGTTTCAGAAACAGCAGGAAAATATGAGCATGCAAAAAAATTAAGATAAATAATAATAATAAGTATGTACAATCAACTAAAAAAACACAACCCTGGAAGGTTAAAAGGCACAGGAACGCTGCACAATAAATGTCTTTGATTCTGAGCAGTGAACAAACAGCAGTTAAAGTGACTCCAGTTCAGTAATATATAATATCACTACAATAAAGTGACTCAGATGATTTTGTGCAGTGCAGTGATGGTCAGTGGTGGTTAATATAATAATAAATAAGTAACAGGTAAAGTGACACTACTAGTCCTTTTTTGCCCATCGAATCCTCCACTGGAGCTCCCGCTGGAGTTAAAATAAGATAAGATATGATAAGATAAGACTTTATTGATCTCACATAGGAGAAATGTACTTGCCATAGTAGCTCCAGGCAGAGAAAGTTTGAATAAGAAAAAAAGTGCATGCAGGCAAGAATAAAATAAAAATATAGCTGCAAGCAGCAATGTGGGGCCAAGCACCGAAGGTCTAACAGAGTCTGACAGGGTCTAACAGGGTCTGACAGGGTCTAACAGGGTCTAACAGGGTCTGACAGGCTCTGACAGGGTCTGACAGGGTCTAACAGGGTCTGACAGGGTCTGACATGGTCTAACAGAGTCTGACAGGGTCTGACAGGGTCTAACAGAGTCTGACAGGGTCTAACAGGGTTTAACAGGGTCTAACAGGGTCTGACAGGGTCTAACAGGGTCTAACAGGGTCTGACAGGGTCTAACAGGGTCTAACAGGGTCTGACAGGGTCTAACAGAGACTGACAGGGTCGAGCAGAGTCTGACAGGGTCTGACAGGGTCTGTTCTGACAGGGTTAGACCCTGTCAGAACAGACACATCAAAGACAGATCAAAGGTTGCTAGGTGTGTTGCTAGGCAATTGACAAATTCCTGCAAATTTGACCTGCTGGTTCACTAGACGGTTGGGGCTGGGGGCCTATAAATTGCTGTGGGTAATGAGGAGACTGGCTGGAATGTGCATGTAAAAATTTCACAACTTTTTACCAGACAGTTCTAGGGGTTGCCATAGACTCCCATGTGGAGAAGAATATAGAATAATAATAAGAAGAAGCATCAGGAGACCAGACACATCAAAGGAAAGATCAAAGGGTTGTTGGCAACGTCGCTAGGCAACGTCGCTAGGCAACGTCGCTAGGCAACGTCGCTAGGCAACGTCGCTAGGCAACGTCGCTAGGCAACGTCGCTAGGCAACGTCGCTAGGCAACGTCGCTAGGCAACGTCGCTAGGCAACGTCGCTAGGCAACGCAGAGCAAACACTATAGGGTGCCTAGCACCTACGGTGCTTTTCCCCTAATAAGAATCAGTAGAAACACTATGGTGCCTAGCACCTTCGGTGCTTGGCCCCAACAATAAGTAATAAAACAACAATAAAACAATAACTAGGAGAGTATGGAAAAAATATTGCACGTTTGAACTATATAGTAGAATTATACACTCTGATGGCGGTGGGGATGAAGGATCTGTGGTAGCGCTCCTTCTTGCACTGGGGGTGCCTCAGTCGGCTGCTGAAGGAGCTGCTCAGCTCCTCTACAGTCCGGTGCAGAGGGTGAGAGGTGTCGACCATGATGGACATGAATTTGACCAGCACCCTCCTCTCAGCCACCTCCTCTACAGTCCAGAGGACAGCCCAGGACAGAGCTGACCAGCTTATTAAGTCTTTTCCTGTCACGCTCTGTCCTCCTCGGGGCCCAGCAGACGACAGCGTAGAGGAGAGCAGAGGCCACCACAGAGTCATAAAAAATGCAGGATAACACAAACGTGTGAATGAAACAAAACACCACTCCAGGCATGTACAGTATCTGACAACAACAAGAACATTCTAACGTATCTAAAAGCTCACACGAATACATTTTGCATAATATAGGACCTTTAAGACCCCATACTGAAACATGGTGGTGTGTAATAATACATTTTATACAACCCACATCAAATATATAACCCTTTGTAAAACTATCTATATCCATAAATGTGCAAGTCTTTAACCAATGCACATAAACCTTCACACTCTTCTGCTCCACTGGCTCCACTGGCTCCACTTCCAGCTTCCATCTCAAAAATCAATATTTATAATTTTACAAGATCAAGACAAATCCGCCACCATGCCGCTCTTATTAAAACAATAAAAACATCACAGAGGCAGGTATTTGCTGGAGCCCCTGTCGGATTATCTGCCAATAAGCCCGCTGTAAAAGAGGTTATACAGGCCCTCTTCTTAACATCGCCGAGACGGTTTAAGTAATGACATAAATAAAAAGCAGAGTGATACGCAGAGGTGGGGCAGGAGAGGGGGTTGTGTTGGTGGTGTTGGGGGGCTGTAGACATTCCCGCGGGGGTGCTGCAGAGGAGGATCATGGGAGAAAATTCAGCCAAGTGGAACGTCTATTTGTTGCATGGCGGTTGGAGATTCCCCCTGAGATGCTGTGGTACACCGGACGGGGTGGTTCTCTTCATGAAGACCGGAAAAGCAAATAGGAGCCAGCCGAGGTAAAAGGAACACGCTTTTAGAGCAACATGGAGGGAGAGAGTTCAAGTGGAGGCGCTGTACCTGATTTGAACTGTCTTACAAACATCCAAAACAGAACTAGTTCATTTTAAACGGTTTGCACTGGTTTGCATCACGGTTGGCATCCTTTATTTATCCCTGTAGGGAAATTATTTCTCTGCATTTGACTTCAGGAGCAGTGAGCAGCTCATCCATCTCCATGATCTTATTGCTCGGCTTGGGCAGGACCTTAGCTGGAGGATTTTACCTATGGAGCATGTGTTTGTGTTGATGGGGGAAACTGGAGTGCCTGAAGGAAACCCACCCAGACACAGGAAGAACATGCAAACTCCACACAGAAAGGCCCAGGTAACCCAGGGATCAAACCCGGAACCTTCTTGTTGTGAAGCGTGAGTGCTAGCCTCTAAGCCACCATGTCAAATTTTTGTCCAAATTATCAGGAGGGGGAAAAATAGGAGCCCCTTATAAACAGGTAGTGGTAATGAATGAAACTTGACGGCACAACTGCTTTGAACAAGGTGAGTGGACAAATAAAGGTCCTACAAAGGATTTCTGAAACAGGCGTGAATGAAGCAAAATAAAACTCTGTCTTTGAACTCTGTCTTCTATAACATGGTTCGTCTGTCAAATGCAAAGTAAAATATGTAAAATCACTAATAGCAAAATAAAATCTCCTGGAGGGGCAGAGGAGAGTGGGCAGGATATAAAAATATTAATAAAAAGTATATAAATATTATGACATTAAAAGAGGAAAAAAAGAATTGAAATATATGTATTTTAACAGTATACAATTACAATTTAAGTTTTCAGAAATACTTAAAGCCCCAGTGTGTAGGATTCGTGGCGCATAGGTGGATGGTGCTATTGCACTTTCTGTTTTAGCTACGGCAGACCTCGAGGGTCACCCGGGCGCGCCGTAACGCAGACAGCTCTCGTACCCGCACACGAGCCGCGCTCCGCTACTGTATAAATAAAACGCGGTCCCGTTTTTTTTTTTTCCTTTTCTCATGAAAACACACATTCCCGATCATGTACCATGACACTCTACACATCAAATGAAACCTTACAGTCTCCTCTTTTTGACTATGCAATTCATTTCCCTGCACAACAATCACTCCCCGAGCACATGGGGCTTTTATACGGAAAAGCACAAAACGAGGTTAGCTTACCTTGCTCTCAATTTGTCCGTAAGGATCCAGCGAATAAAATCCAGTAAAACAATTTAGTCCAAAACACGTGTTAGATCCATTACGATGTCTGATCCGGCAGCATGCTTGTGTTGTTTACACAAAACCACGAGCCTTGCCAAAGGCGAAGGCGGAGCCCAAATGTCCTTCTGCGGCTCTCGTATTCAAAATGGCTGCCTCTGCATGGGGAAGATCCCCCTTTTATGTGACTATATCTAAGTCCAACAGAATACTTTGATTTCATGATGGAAGTGAAAAGGCTTGGAAAACAATGTATTTTTGAATGGGTATCTTCAATTTCAGTAATTAACGGGTAAAAATCTTACACACTGTCCCTTTAAGTTGATCATAGATCAGATACATTTACTTCAGTAACAAAAGAATTGGCAAAGACAAGTATTGGTTATGGAATGTACTCAGTGCCTATGATGTTCATATACCCATCGCTATTCAAAAAAACTATAGTGAAGAATAAATGCACAATCATCACAAACTTTTGGACTTACTATTGCCATACATTTGCTGTGTATAAAATACCTCAGTCGTTCAGGTAGAATCCATAGCAAAATTCAATTGTTAAAGGAAAAGTAACGTTTTTTACAATCTGACCCTTATTTCGGTAATAAAACAAGTTGTTTTACTCACCCATAGCACTTTGGTGTCATATGGAGCACTTCCGGAGATGTTTTAGATTTGCGTTCTCGGGGCACTTATTTGCGGTCTCCAAATAACACAAACTTTAGCACTTTTCAAATCATAGAAGCCCGATGTCTTATCCTACGATTTCAGTGCTCGGGCCCTAACTACAGTGTCTTATTGAAAGTGTAGGTGATTACAGGTAAACAGATGTAATGTAATATGTGGTAGTACTATCAGTATTCTTTCTCATGTTTCTAGTCACATGGCAGTCACCTATTGCCCCAGCCCGTCCTGCAAACCCAACACAGCACAAAGCCCAGTTCAGTACCTAATGTGAGCTCAGATAGGGTGTGTTGTGTGTGGAGTAAAAGGCCATACGCGTCAGCTCTGGGTCACAGCACGTCCACTCCTATTGACTGTGCTAATCGGTCTGACGCACTGATGAAATGCATTTGAATTTGCATTTGTCCAGCTCCCTCAGCCCTCTACACCTGTGGACAGAATTACCAGCAGAGTGTGTGGTGCAGCATCCTGTGGTCAGACTGGGATAGACACTGCGGGAAGAGGTACTACATTTAGAGGTTGTTCATGGGCGACAGCAGCTCAGCTCAGTTGGTAGTGTTTGTTCACTGATCCAAAGGTTGCGATTCAAGTCCCAGTCTAGACATATACTGTTCATCATCAGTAGAGAGGACAGGTCCATTGACCCATAGTCTGGCTCTCACAGATGAATACTGTCTTTGTGTCCTTGGGCAAGATGCTTCACCCAACTTACCCCTGTCTATGTACACTGGTGTATGAATGCGTGTGTGAATAGGTGAGTGGTTCGTTGATGTAAAGCGCTGAGTGCCTATAATTTGACCATCTTTTCATCTTTCATCTTTTCAGAGTACAATAGTTTTCTAGCAACATTTTTTTTATTGAAGTAACAGTACTGTTGTGGAATTTTGCATCCCCTGCATAGGCTTAGCAAGGACACCTCCAGTTCATTGGTGACATTTGTCTGGTTAGCTCTGGTGTCATCCAACTATTAACTAACATCATCAGTTTCCTTGGTCAATGCGTCTCACATAAGCGGTACACTATGCTCTTCACATTTTCTCTCTGCCAGCATGTCTCCAAGCTGTCCTTTTTAGCTCCTATTTAAAGGAAAAGTTATGTTTTTTTACCATTTGAGCCTTATTTCGGTAATAAAACAAGTTGTTTTACTCACCCATAGCACTTTGGTGTGAGTTCTCGGGGCACATAGTTGCGGTCTCCAAATAACACAAACTTTAGCACTTTTCAAATCATAGAAGCCCGATGTCTTAGTCTACGATTTCGTTTGAAGCAAAAGTGGCCTGTAATCCGAGATTTATCCATAGTTTACAGCTTTGCGTTTCATGTTTGGGTCCCGGGAGCTGAGAGCACAGTCCGCATATGCGCACTGGCCTCCTCATCTACTCGAAACTATGGCTAAATCTCGGATTACAGGCCACTTTTGACCACACGTAATCGTAGGCTAAGACATCGGGCTTCTATGATTTGAAAAGTGCTAAAGTTTGTGTTATTTGGAGACCGCAAATAAGTGCCCCGAGAACTCACATGATGGAGATCGCAAATCTAAAACATCTCCGGAAGTGCTCTATATGACACCAAATTGCTATGGGTGAGTAAAACAACTTGTTTTATTACCGAAATAAGGCTCAGATTGTAAAAAAACGTTACTTTTCCTTTAAGGGCCATTATGTTCTATTATACATAAATCATTACACTTTGAGGAGGCATTATTATGTGTGCTGGGTCAGGCTCTCCACAAACACATAAAGTCAAAAACTCGTGTTTGACATGTGTATTTGTTATGCCCGTCTTCATCCACAAATCCAGTAAAAGTTCTCTTCCAATGCACCTTAACTAGAGCATCCATGTCTAGTCTAAATGTCTCTATCATGCGTGCTGCTGTCATTTTCTGATCTTCCAAACGCCCAGGATAATGCAGTGTTTGGCTGTTAGACGTGGGTCTCTCTGACACCTGCTGCCTTCCAAACGGTGGCCTGTTATTTAAGCATACCAGGGAGACAGCTCATCAAGAGGAGTGACAGGAACAGGTGAGGCTCACCAGCCCAAGCAGGGAGAGAAGGAGGGAGGGAGGGAGCTGGATGACAGTCTACTCCCAGCCTGCTTCGTCATAACATCCACTGACGGCTGGAGTATTTGCAAAAAGTGTGTGAGTGCCTAATGCAAGCGGTAAGCTATGAGCAGGATGACAAATGAGCAGAGGAGGAGGAGGGGAGGACACGGGGGGAATGAGATGCAGAGCAGTGCTATACATGTGCAGACAGTGCCAGACTCGGCTGTCTCAAATGCCCGGGACCTGTCTCACCCTGGATTGGGCTGAGAAGAGGGGCATATCAGGCTAAATGCACTGAGGCAGGGTCTGTGCTTTGGGAAATGAAGACATGCCATCAGATACATGTCCATTAGTGAATATGCTGCAGCACAAGAATGGAGGATACTAGGCAAAACTGACAGACTTCTCCAATCTACTCCACAGCTGCGGGGTTTCGGAAAGAACAAAAAGTCTTCATGGATTCACAAAATTGTAAATCTGCATTTAACAACTCAAGGCAGAAGATATGAACAGTAGTGAAAAAGAGACTGAATTACAAAAACTCATTGTAGTAATAAATTGCATGTATTTTTTTTCTTTCTTATTATGACTTGGTTAGGTGGAGAGCACCTGTGGTAAATACGTATTGACCATAGTTTTAGTTGTCAGTTAAAGGGATATGCCACCCCCAGGTCAAATTTGGGCATCTCCCCACAGTCCAGAGACTAAAATAAGTGGTGGAAAGCGTTTTCCTGCTCACCCAGAGAAAACGTCGCCAGAGAAAGATTTCGGCCAAAAGGAATTAATTTGCTCAATGCGTTTCCCAATTACTTTGTGTGTAGTGCGCATTCATATCGAGTGCAAATAAATGTGCAAATCAACACGGAGAGCTTGCCTTGGTCATTTTGGGTGGGAACTATTTTCCAGTGCGTAAGAATACAGCCGTATCACGCAGCACGCTGCCAGGGGAATCCCAGTTACGCACCGGGAAGGGAGTTCCCCTGTTGCACAACGTGGTGCGTGATACGGCTGTATTCTTACGCACTGGAAAATAGTTCCCACCCAAAATGACCAAGTCAAGCTCTCCGTGTTGATTTGCACATTTATTTGCACTCGATATGAATGCGCACTACACACAAAGTAATTGGGAAACGCATTGAGCAAATTAATTCCTTTTGGCCGAAATCTTTCTCTGGCGACGTTAGACTCCAGTCTAAGGCGGAGGAGCACCAGATACCGCGGCGGTCAGTGGCGACAGACTCGGACAATGGCTGGGTGAGCAGGAAAACGCTTTACATCACTTATTTTAGTCTCTGGACTGTGGGAAGATGCCCAAATTTGACCTGGGGGTGGCATATCCCTTTAAGTGGCAGTTTGAGGAAAAAAGTTGAGAATACAAACCCAAAAATACACAAAATAGTCCTCATTTCACTCACTTCCTCCAGTATGACCTGTAGTTGCAGGTCTGCATGAGCCGATGGGAGCGCTGCCCATACACACTCGACAGTGGGAAGAACACATGAAGAGGAGAGCGGTGGAGCCATAATGCAATCCTTGCTTGTTTGATATTTTTCTGTCCAAGCCATATTGTTTGTGAGCCAAAAAGATGTGACTTTCTCAAAGTCTGAAGCCTATCCCCAGAGCTTAAGATGCGTGAAGAGTCCCTCAGTCGTCCAGGTAGAATCCATGATAAAAGAAGAAATTCAATTTGTCAACTGGACAAAGTTTGTTTGGTTGAAAACGTTTCGCCGCTCATCCGAGAGGCTTCGTCAGCTCTAATCAGAATGCTGGTAAGACACTTGCTTATATCTTGCTGCAGGGAGGAGCTAACTAGCTAACTACTTTCCGAAACTATCTCATTGGTTTCAGTCTTTTGTTTCTCTGGCGTCTGGATTACCATACCTATTCATCCCTACAACGACTGTTTTTCACACCTCTGGCCCTGACCTGGCTCTAGCCCTATTGTTCCCCTGTTTGCTTGATCTAGGCTTAAGAATGGAATTATAGATGGGAGACAAATTATGTCTGACTCCACCATTTCTGTTCAAAGAAGGATTCTCTTTTTTGACAAAAATAGCCTCTTTAACTCCCCTCTCAAACCAGTTCTTTTCCCTGGCTAAGATCTGAACCTCACTGTCCTCAAAAGAATGGCCCGTGGCTTCTAGGTGAAGATGTACGGCAGATGACGGTCCACTCTGGCACGCCCGTCTGTGTTGGTACATCCTCTTGTGAAGTGGCTGTTTTGTTTCTCCAGTGTAGCGCTCACTGCAGTCTTCACTACACTGAATGGAGTAGACCACATTGCTTTGTTTGTGGCTCGGTGTTTTGTCCTTTGGGTGGACCAGTTTAAAACAAACACTTTAAAAACTCATCCACCCAAAGGACAAAACACCGAGCCACAAACAGAAATGGTGGAGTCAGACATAATTTGTCTCCCATCTATAATTCCATTCTTAAGCCTAGATCAAGCAAACAGGGGAACAATAGGGCTAGAGCCAGGTCAGGGCCAGAGGTGTGAAAAACAGTCGTTGTAGGGATGAATAGGTATGGTAATCTAGACGCCAGAGAAACAAAAGACTGAAACCAATGAGATAGTTTCGGAAAGTAGTTAGCTAGTTAGCTCCTCCCTGCAGCAAGATATAAGCAAGTGTCTTACCAGCATTCTGATTAGAGCTGACGAAGCCTCTCGGATGAGCGGCGGAACGTTTTCAACCAAACAAACTTTGTCCAGTTGACAAATTGAATTTCTTCTTTTATTATCCCCAGAGCGTTGTACCACAGAGCTCTGTCACTCACACAAAATTACTTAAATAGGCTAATAATTAAAAAGCAAGTCATAAAGTGATAAAAATGTATACTTATTTTGGAGATCATTGTTTTGGGAAAGACAATTCTGCAGCTCTCTGCAGGTGTGATACCACAGTGGCCACAGTGTGCAGGTCGGATATTTCTCACAGGGGTCCAAGGAATGCTCAGGGAGTTAGTTTGCTCAGTTTGGTTGGTTCTAACAAGTTCTAAATTGGAAATCCCTCTAATTATAACACAGAAAATTATTTGTATTAGTCATCATAACTACTGTACAATGTTGCCCCTTGTTAACATTGTGGTTCCCAAGTAACAGCTCTGGAATGACTTTGACATGTCACATCTGCTGTTCATGTTCAAGTAAGTAAGTAAGCCTTTATTTATAAAGCACCTTTCACATATAAAATCACAAAGTGCTTTACAGAGTGCAATATAAAACATATATAAAATCAAATAAATAACAGTGAATTAAATGCTTGTCTGATCCTAAGCATCTCATTGCATTCTTTATTTCTTTATTTATTTTATTTATTCTTTATTTAATAGGGACAGTGCATATTAATGAACATCTGCAGCAGCAGTGTAAATATGCCAGATTATAGCAAGAATGCTAATTTCCATCTGTAGTCCCTGTAGGCAGGTGACACCACAGCAAAAACAATAAAACAATGACAATTGACAATAACATTAAAACATTAAGCATTAAAACATTAAAAGTGTCCACAAGTCTGGTTTTCCTTTAGCTGCTGTTTCAAGTATGATTTGAAAGTGTCCAGTGTTGGAGTCTCTCTTATTGATGATGGGAAAGTGTTCCAGAACTTAGAGCCTCTGACTGAGAGCACAGTTTGTCCAAATGTAGAGCGTCTGTGTGGACCCCACAGTTCCCCTGGGCCGTGGCCCTTGTTCCCATCCCACTGACAGTCTTTGTTTTAATAAAATCCTGCAGCGTAGCAGGAGCAAGTCCATGTAAAACTTTATATATAAAACAACCGTATTTAAAATGAACAAAATTATTAAAATTGAGCAAGTTATGCTTGTCTAAAATTGTGCAGTGGTGAACTGAGAATGGTTTCTTGTCTAATATTTTCACAGCTTTTTAAAAAAGTGATTCAACTGGTTTGAGTGTTGTGCCAGCAGCAAGTGACCATGTGGTAATGCAGATCTCTATATGAGACAGAATCATAGAGTCTAAAAACATTTGTGCCGCATATAGAGTCATAAAGGATCTTTCTTGTCTAAAATTCACGTTAAAATCAACTTAAACTTAAAATCATTCAAGTTAAAATTAACAGTTTTTGTGAGGTGCTTAATGTGTTTCTTAAATGTCGATGTCGGGTCCAACGTCAGTCCAGGTATTTAAACTCTTTGACGAGGCTGAGTTCCACCCCCGTCCAGAAAGACATTGGACCGCTGCAGCTCATTTGCTTTTTTACCGAACATCATGCAGACCGTTTTCTTTGTATTGAGTTGTAAGCATGAGTTCTTGACCCACTTTTGGACAGGAGTCATGGCTGATGATAACTTTTCTGAAACTTCCTGTACGGTCCTGGCATGTGTATAAATTACAGCATCATCAGCATACATACATTGTTGACCATGTGTTGATTCTGCATATGACAAATAAACAATCTTGAATCTTGAATCTTAAAAAGCAGTGTCATGAGCTGCTTTTTAAAAGAGTCACTAGAGTCTGCCTCACGGAGGGCTAAAGGCAGGGCATTCCAGAATTTGGGGGCCACAGCTTGAAAGGACCAGTCCCCCCGTGTGTTAAAGCGGGTCTTTGGGACCATTTTAGATAAAAATAGGCAATTTTGATATTGACCTATAGTTTTGGGGTTCAGACTGATCCAGGCTTGGCTTCTTTAAAGCCCCAGTGTGTAGGATTCATGGCGCATAGGTGGATGGTGCTATTGCACTTTCTGTTTTAGCTACGGCAGACCTCGAGGGTCACCCGGGCGCGCCGTAACGCGGACAGCTCTCGTACCCGCGCACCAGCTGCGCTACTGTATAAATAAAACGCGGTCCCGTTTTTTTTTGTTTGTTTTTTTTCTCATGAAAACACACATTCCCGATCATGTACCATGACACTCTACACATCAAATGAAACCTTACAGTCTCCTCTTTTTGACTATGCAATTCATTTCCCTGCACAACAATCACTCCCCGAGCACATGGGCCTTTTATACGGAAAAGCACAAAACGAGGTTAGCTTACCTTAGAATGCTTTGCACAGGTCAAACTCTGTATTTCACCATAAACTTGCTCTCAATTTGTCCGTAAGGATCCAGCGAATAAAATCCAGTAAAACAATTTAGTCCAAAACACGTGTTAGATCCATTACGACGTCTGATCCGGCAGCATGCTTGTGTTGTTTACCCAAAACCACGAGCCTTGCCGAAGGCGGAGCCCAAATGTCCTTCTGCGGCTCTCGTATTCAAAATGGCTGCCTCTGCATGGGGAAGATCCCCCTTTTATGTGACTATATCTAAGTCCAAAAGAATACTTTGATTTCATGATGGAAGTGAAAAGGCTTGGAAAACAATGTATTTTTGAATGGGTATCTTCAATTTCGGTAATTAACGGGTAAAAATCTTACACGCTGTCCCTTTAAAATGGGACTAAGCACAGCTAAATGTCTCTATCATGCGTGCTGCTGAAGGAACTAGGAACTGAGCCTGTTTTAAGAGACATGTTAACCATGTGGTCCAAAAAGATCGGATGCCTTTACGAAGAGAGAATGTGGCACCACATCTAGGGGACATGAGGATGTTTCATACTCTTCATTATGCCAATTACATCTTCATAGCCGACAGGAGAAAAAGAAGACCAACAACTGTGATTTAAATCATAGGGAAAGGCCCCAGACACAGATGTTATGCTAGCCCTGATGATGGCCACCTTATATACAAAGAACTGTAAGAATTTATCATTCTTTGTGGGAATTGTGGCACTGAAGGTGAAACAATTTTATTTATAGCATCAAACTGGACCTTTGGATTTTTCCTTTTCTTTGACACAAGGTTGGAAAAATAATCAGATCCAGCTTTGCTTATCATTTTATGAAGTGTTGTGATTAGCTCCTTAAAGGGACAGTGTGTAAGATTTTTACCCGTTAATTACTGAAATTGAAGATACCCATTCAAAAATACATTGTTTTCCAAGCCTTTTCACTTCCATCATGAAATCAAAGTATTCTTTTGGACTTAGATATAGTCACATAAAAGGGGGATCTTCCCCATGCAGAGGCAGCCATTTTGAATACGAGAGCCGCAGAAGGACATTTGGGCTCCGCCTTCGCCTTCGGCAAGGCTCGTGGTTTTGGGTAAACAACACAAGCATGCTGCCGGATCAGACGTCGTAATGGATCTAACACGTGTTTTGGACTAAATTGTTTTACTGGATTTTATTCGCTGGATCCTTACGGACAAATTGAGAGCAAGTTTATGGTGAAATACAGAGTTTGACCTGTGCAAAGCATTCTAAGGTAAGCTAACCTCATTTTGTGCTTTTCCGTATAAAAGCCCCATGTGCTCAGGGAGTGATTGTTGTGCAGGGAAATGAATTGCATAGTCAAAAAGAGGAGACTGTAAGGTTTCATTTGATGTGTAGAGTGTCATGGTACATGATCGGGAATGTGTGTTTTCATGAGAAAAAAAAAAAAAAAAACGGGACCGCGTTTTATTTATACAGTAGCGGCGCGCGGCTCGTGCGCGGGTACGAGAGCTGTCCGCGTTACGGCGCGCCCGGGTGACCCTCGAGGTCTGCCGTAGCTAAAACAGAAAGTGCAATAGCACCATCCACCTATGCGCCACGAATCCTACACACTGGGGCTAATAATACATTTTATTTAAAAGCGCCTTTCAAGACACCCAAGGACACTGTACAAAACAAAGTTAAAACATAAAAATACTTAAAATACAAAGATAAAAACAGAGATACAAAACTGGAAGATGGTGAAAGTGACTGTTCTGTGGTGTAGGATTGTCTGAACAGGTGTGTTTTGAGTTTGGATTTGAAAATAGGAAGAGAGTGAATATTGCGGAGGTCAGGAGGGAGAGAGTTCCAGAGCAGGGGAGCAGAGCGGCTGAAGGCTCTGCCCCCCATGGTGATGAGACGAGCAGAGGGAACAGAGAGCTGGAGAGAGGAGGAGGAGCGGAGGGAGAAGGAATGGAGATGTGGAGGAGGTCAGTGATGTAAGGTGGGGCCAGGTTATGGATTGATTTGAATGTGGTTAGGAGAATTTTAAAGTGAATTCTTTGTTTTATGGGAAGCCAGTGTAGTTGTTGGAGGATGGGGGTGATGTGGTGGGAGGAGGGGGTCCTGGTGATGATGCGGGCAGCAGAATTTTGCTGCAGTTTCTGGAGGGATTTATTGGGGAGACCAAAGAGGAGGGAGTTGCAATAGTCAATCCGGGAAGTAACAAGGCTGTGAACGAATATGGCAGTGGTGTGAGGAGTGAGAGGGGCGGAGACGAGAGATATTGCGGAGGTGAAAGTAGGCGGAGCGGGTGATGTTATTAATATGGGATTGAAAAGAAAGTGTGCCAGACTCTTGACCTGAGGGGAAGGAAGGACAGTGGAATCATGGATAGATATAGAGAAACTGCTGGATTTGGAGATAGTGGAGGGGGTGCCTACTAGGAGGACTTCACTTTTAGAGCTTTTAAGTTTGAGAAAGTTGGAGGAGAACCAGGAATGGACTTCTTGTAGACAGAGGGTAAGAGAGGATGGAGGGAGAGATGAAGAAGGTTTGGTAGAAATGTAGAGCTGGTGTCATCCGTGAAAAAGAATGTTGTGTTTACGGTGAAGTCTGTGAACATCAAGATTTGAGGATTTCCATAGTCTCTCTATTTTACGACAGTGGCGTTTAAAACATAAAATGTCTCCATTTATCCATGGAGAACGATTTTTAGCAGAAGCAGTTTTACATTTTACAGGAGCCACATCGTTCAACACTGACAAACAGTGCTCATTGAATTTTTGAGCAAAGTTTTCTACATCTGAACTGTCAAAAAGACTGTGCTTAAACAGGCCAGAAAACGTTTCTACAGTGTCTTGGGTTATAATATGTCTCTTTGTCCCTTTCTTTGAATTGAGACATTCCAAGTTATATGACAAACTAAACAGAATGCAGCTATGGTCTGATACCTGGATATCCTTAACGTTCAACTGATCAATGTTAAGATTCAAGGAAAATACAAGATCCAGGGTATGACCTTTCTTGTGTGTTGGGCCAAACACATGTTGTTTTAGACCAGTGGTTCTTAAGGGTTCGGTGAGTCAGTTTCAGGGGTTCAGCGGACGTCAAGACACTCACCCGACTTGTATGATTCGTGAGAAGAAGTCACACTGATTTGCAGTAAATATTCATTATTATTGGAGCCTGATGGAAATTAGGCGATGAGTGTGAGTTAAAATGTTAAAAATAATAAATAGCATAAATACAATAAGTTCATTATTGGAATACATAAGGTTAAAAATTAAAACCATTTCAGTGTGGTAGTGTTAAAAAGGTCATGTCTTTGTCATTTCTTGTGAATTCATCCATTGTATTGGTTTTGTTCAGTGATTCTGATTCAGTGGTTTTGATCAGTTTTGTTCAGTGATGTTAATAATGCACGGTTCACTTTGTGCACCAGTAAAACATATACTTATGTCTTGAATTTGGATTTTTATTTTTATTTTTTTCAATAAATAAGGGTTCGGTGAATGTGCATATGAAACTGGTGGGGTTCAGTACCTCCAACAAGGTTAAGAACCCCTGTTTTAGACCAAATTAATCTGTCAGCGTTATCAGCTCAGCTGCTGACTTACATGAAGGATTATCTACATGGAGGTTAAAATCACCGAGTATCAAATCTCTCTCAAGTTTAATAATAGAAGACAACAAGTCTGAGAAATCATCCAAGAAAGAACGTGCAGGACCAGGCGGCCGATAGATTAAGATACAGATTAAAGATATAGATTAAGATATAGATTAAATTTTCATGCCATAGGTCCCATGGCATGAAATTTTCACTTTCTGAGTTTTGTTAATGTGAGCTCCTCTACCCTGTTTAGGGCCCCCCCATGGTTAAAAGTTGTGAAATGTCTAAACTGAGCATTTGCGATCCTTTTCTGCGTTACAAAAAATCGGAGCTCAAACGGGCGAGTTTGAACAAGGCACCTTATTGACGTCAGATCGAAAAATGAAATGCAAATGCAGTTCCACCCCCGTCTGTCTGAACTCAGCGTCTCTGTAAATCACGCCCGGAGAGTTTGGACTGCGGAGGAGCTACGCAATGCGAAATGCGTTTTTTTATTTGCCTGGAGGCACGTCCGAGTGTTTCTAGGCTCGGAAGTCCTTTATCTGAGCCTCTGGACCTTTGAACAGCAGTGGTTTAATTTTATTTTCAGTGGAAATGTGTTTATTTTTCAATGGAACGCTTCTAATCTCTCCCCCCGTGCAAAAACACGGAAATGGATCAGCTGAGAGCTGACAGCGGAGAGCGGAGAGTTTGACCACGCCCCCACCCTCTACTATAGGCCAGCTCTTTTCTCCTCATTTGCATTCAAGCAACAACGCCCAGAATAAAGTGTTTGAGAGAGATATTTATGACTCTTTCTCATCTTATCTCTGTTTCTCATGCACTGAGTGTTGATTTTGAAGAAGGATTCATTTACAGTATTAGGGAACCATTAAGGAGCCATATAAAAGCATCAAGAAGTACCATGTCATGGGATCTTTAATAGAGCCTTAGGTTTTTCTTTTCATGAACTGCTCACTAGACGATTGATGCCTGGGCCAGAGTCCATATTGGTAACCTCCAGTATAGATGTATTGGCTATCTGGTATCCAATATTTCTTCCCAAATCAGAGACGGAGTGCAAAGCTCACACCAAGAGAATAGATTCTATTCAATTCATAGCATTTATATAGCGCCTTTCATGACACCCAAAGCGCTTTACAGTTCATTGTTCATTTACCCCACACTTGGTGGTGGTAAGCTACTTTCTGTAGCTACAGCTGCCCTGGGGCAGACTGACGGAAAGCGAGGCTGCCAATCTGCGCCATCAGCCCATCCGACCACCTCCAACACTCACGCACACTCTACTTTCATCCTAGGCAATGTGGGTGAAGTGTCTTGCCTAAGGACACAACAACAGTTTTTTTTTTGCAACTGGCGCCCCACTGTGGCACCTGGAATTCCCAGTGTCTCCCATCCAAGTACTAACCAGGCCCTGCCTTGCTGAGCTTCTGAGATCTGACGGGATCAGGCTTTGACAGGCAGGTATGGCCACATTCAAGCAGCAGATCAAGCCATAAGGGAAGCTGCAAACCATAACATGAGAAAGACGCTTATTCATACGAGGTGCTCTTTAAATCTCACTGTTTCAAATACTCTCTGATGGGGTTTTTTTCTTTTGATAGTCCATGTGTCATAAGATCTGACAATGGGATACATGATATATTGAAGGCTCTTAATTTCATTCGACGTTTTGGCATTGTCTGTTATATTGCCATTCAAGGAGCTGTTACACTTTGCAAACAGTGTGCTCAGTATTTCTCCTAAGTGTAGATGTCCTTCTGTGTGAGCAGGAGGTGATAGTAGATGACACCCCGTGGTGGGGCTGTGTTGAAAGTTGACACCAGGTGCTTGAAGCAGCTGCAGAGGAGACAGTGTGACTGAAAGACTGGACAAGGCTTATCTTTTGTCTTGATTGATATTAGAACAGTGTGAATAGACTATGTCATATGAGTTTGTTCAGTGAAGATACAGCGTCACTTATATGTTCAACAACTTCAAGAAATGGGGATGCAGCTGGATAGATGCAGACAGAGGATGCATAATCTACAAGACGGCTGCACAAAGAACCAACTTTACAGTGAGAAACTGGGTCATGCAAGTTCTACAATCTACTGAAAGATCAGTGCGAGTCTCAAGAGGAACATCTAAAGTGTGGTATCACTTATTATGCTGTCCAAGTGAACGAAATCCAATTCAAATGTGAGCTGACGATGCTGCTACATCTACCATCCAAGGTGAAGAAAGCGGACCGAATCTGGAAATCAATAAAACCAAAATTTCTGTTACCTGGCCAGGTACACAGTTTTTCCCTCCAAAACTGGAATGCTCAACGTCATCGCTGGAGTACCTGCTGCTAACTAAGCCCTGGGGCAAAAGAAGAAGGAAGTGGGGATCCAGGGCAGGTGTCCAAACCAGGCGGAGAAAACAGCGAGCAAGCAGGATTGGATCTGCGGGGAGTGAACGGTGTCTGATACGGTTCCTATCTGGACGTCGGAGGGCAAATCTGCGGTGCCACCGCCGCTACTGAGCTGTGACCAGATTTTTCCCACTCAAGTCACCCGTACTTCTCTGCGGCGTGAGAGGGGCCTTCGCCCTGTCGCTTGTATCAGAGATGGAGGTTGTGTCCAGTCTTGTCCGGGGCTTCCAGTCAATCAGTGCGCGTCAGTGCCTGAACGGGCGCAGCCTCTCCGGATGGCCCTGCTTAACGCACGCTCCATATCGAATAAATCCTTTATACTGAGCGACTTGTTTGTCAACGAACACTTGGATTTTATGTTCCTGACTGAGACATGGCAACGCGAACAGGATTTTGTCCACCTGAATGAATTGTGCCTCCGTGACTGGAATCCCGCGGGCCGCACGGCGAGGCAGCGGACTCGCACTCGTTTACCGGGATGGCTTCTGGACACGACAAATGAATCTGGTCGCGTTCAACTCCTTTGAGATGCAGATGACTAAGGTTGGGAACATTGTTTAATTTTATAGGTCCCATGGCATGAAATTTTCACTTTCTGAGGTTTTTGAACGTTAATGTGAGCTCCCCTACCCTGTTTAGCCCCCCCCCATGGTTAAAAGTTGCGAAATGTCTAAACTGAGCATTTGCGATCCTTTTCTGCGTTACAAAAAATCGGAGCTCAAACGGGCGATTTTGAACAATGCACCTTATTGACGTCAGATCGAAAAAAGAAATGCAAATGCAGTTCCACCCCCGTCTGTCTGTACTCAGCGTCTCTGTAAATCACGCCCAGAGAGTTTGGACCGTGAATGCACTAGGCAATGTGAAATGCGGTTTTTTTATTTGCCTGGAGGCACGTCCGAGTGTTTCTAGGCTCGGAAGTCCTTTATCTGAGCCTCTGGACCTTTGAACAGCAGTGGTTTGATTTTATTTTATGTGGAAATGTGTTTATTTTTCAATGGAACGCTTCAAATCTCTCCCCCCGTGCAAAAACACGGAAATGGATCAGCTGAGGGCTGACGGCGGAGAGCGCAGCGTTTGGCCACGCCCCCACCCTCTACTATTGGCCAGCTCTTTTCTCCTCATTTGCATTCAAGCAACAACGCCCATTATGGAGTGTTCAGAGTGAGAAAAATTACGCTTTCTCATCTTATCTCTGTTTCTCATGCACTGAGTGTTGATTTTGAAGAAGGATTCATTTACAGTATTAGGGAACCATTAAGGAGCCATATAAAAGCATCAAGAAGTACCATGTCATGGGATCTTTAATATTTGCACTTTTTACCATATTGATTATTGGCCTCAATCTCCAGCACAGGCCGATATTTTGTTTTGTTTTAGTCAATCTGCTGCCTAAAAAATAAACACAAAGCTTTATTTGAACACTTAAATGCAAGTAGATAGTAACTAGGCGGATCGCTGCAGCGTCGGCAGTGATGGGGTCGCTGTACCAGGCCGTTGTGGTGAAGAGGGAGCTGAGCCGAAAGGCGAAGCTCTCAATTTACCGGTCAATCTATGTTCCTACCCTCACCTATGGTCATGAGCGCTGGGTAATGACCGAAAGGACAAGATCGCAGATACAAGATTCAAGATTCAAGATTCAAGATTGTTTATTTGTCATATGCAGAATCAACACAAGGTCAACAATGCAATGAAATGCTTAGGATCAGAAGAACCGTTGACTCGCTAAGATAGTCAAGAAGTACTAATAACATGCAATAATAGTACATGGTAAAAAAAGTGTTGCAAAGTGCAGGGGAAGAAGTAAACAATGTAATAAACAATATAATAAACAATATAATAAAATATGTAATAAAATGTAATAAAATAAAAAAGCAAGGTACAATGTACAAGGTGCAGGTAGGATTAAATCAAGATAAAATAAGGTGTAAGTATTTCACAGATTGCACATAATATGGTGTGGTGTAGGTGTTGCATGTGGATTTCGTATTGCACATGGTATGATATAAATATTGCACATAGGTTATTGCACAGATTATTGCACATGTAACAGTAATTTACAGTGAGGTAGTGACAGACATGATATATTCATATAGAGCAGCAGCAGTAAACATAATTATGCATAATGAAAGGTATTTTAGTGCAGTATTATTGGGAGTTCAGTATTATTTAGAGTATTACCCAGAGTTCAGTAGTCTGACAGCTTGGGGGTAATAGCTGTCTTTGAGTCTTTTTGTGCGTGCTGGCAGGCTCCTGTATCGTCTACCAGAGGGTAGCAGACAGAAGAGTCCTTGTGCCGGATGAGTATGGTCCTTAGTGATGCTGCGTGCCTTACGCAGACCCCTGCTGTGGTAAATGTCCTGGATGGAGGGGAGACTGCTGCCAGTGATGTCCTCTGCCGCTCGCACCACCCTCTGTAGTGCTTTGCGGCTCTGAGCGGTGCAGTTCCCATACCACACTGTGATGCAGCCCGTCAGCAGGCTCTCGATGGTGCACCTGTAGAAGTTTGTGAGGATGCTGGTGTTCATACCGAACTTCCTCAACTTCCTCAGGAAGTAGAGTCTTTGTCGGGCTTTCTTAACCACAGTGTCTGTATGTAGTGTCCAGGACAGATCCTCAGTGATGTGTACCCCAAGGAACTTAAAACTGCTGACCTGCTCCACCTCAGCGTTGTTGATGGAGATGGGGGGATGCTGGTCTATACGCTGTCTCCTGAAGTCCACGATCATTTCCTTAGTTTTGCTGACGTTCAGAGAGAGGTTATTTTCCTGACACCAGCTGGTCAGTGATTTCACCTCGTCTCTGTAGGCGTTCTCATCGTTGTTGGTGATGAGGCCTAGGATGGTGGTGTCGTCAGCAAACTTGAGGATGGTGTTGGACCTGTGCCTGGCGGTACAGTCATAGGTGAACAGGGAGTACAGGAGAGGGCTGAGAACACAGCCCTGGGGTGCCCCAGTGCTGAGGACACATGTGGAGGAGACGTGGCTGCCGATCCTCACCGCCTGTGGCCTGTTGGTGAGGAAGTCCCATATCCAGCAGCAGATGGACTTCCCCAGGCCCAGGGCGGTGAGCTTAGAGACCAGTTTGGAGGGGATTATGGTGTTGAATGCCGAGCTGTAGTCGATGAAGAGCATTCTCACATATGTGTTTCCTCTCTCCAGGTGACTGAGAGAGGTGTGGACTGCTAGAGCAATAGCGTCGTCTGTAGACCTCTTTGCTCTATATGCAAACTGCAGGGGGTCCAGGGTGTCGGGGAGGGAGTCACAGATGTGTCTCTTCATGATTCGTTCAAAGCACTTCATGATGACAGATGTGAGTGCTATGGGCCGATAGTCATTAGGACAGGATGCTGTGGGGGTCTTTGGGATGGGGACTAAAGTGGAGGTCTTGAAGATGGTGGGCACGATAGACTGGCTCAGAGACAGGTTGAAGATGTTGGTGAACACCCCGGCGAGTTGGTCAGCACAAGCCCTCAGCACCCGTCCGGGGATGCCGTCGGGTCCTGGTGCTTTGCGGGGATTCACTCTCTTGAACGCCCGTCTCATTGTAGCAGTGTCTATACAAAGTACAGCGTCTTCACTGTCCACATGGGGTCTGGTGACAGGCGTGGTGTTATCTGCATCAAACCGGGCGTAGAAGGTGTTGAGTTCGTCCGGAAATGATGCGCTGGACAGTTCCACGGGCCCGCTCCTCCCCTTATAGTCAGTGATGCAGCGTAGCCCATGCCACACCCGTCTCGGGTCATTGCTCTGCTGGGCAGACTCCACTCTCTCCCTGTAGTCCCTCTGGGAAGTCCTGATGGTCTTTCTGAGGTCGTACTTGGCTGCTTTGTAGGCTTCGGGGTCTCCTGAGTTGAAGGCGGCAGTGCGAGCTTTCAGTTTAGCACGCACCTCCGGTCCCGCCCAGGGTTTCTGATTAGGGTAAGTGCAGATGGAGATTTTGGGCACCGTGTCCTCAATGCACTTCCCTATGTAGCCTACGACAGAGTCTGTGTACGCATTAATGTCACCATCCGCTGGGTCTGCAAACATCTGCCAGTCTGTTGTTTCAAAGCAGTCCTGTAGCACCTCATCAGACATACTGCTCCATTTGTGGATTTGTCTGGGAACAGGTTTTTCCAGTTTAAGCCTTTGTTTGTACGCAGGCAACAGCAAGATGGCGCTATGGTCAGATTTATCAAAGGCTGGGCGGAGGAGGGGTTTGTAACTGTCTTTAAATGGGGTGTAGCAATGGTCTAAAGTCTGCCCCCCCTGGTGGGGAGGGATATGTGCTGGTATTATTTTGGTAGGACTGTTTTCATATTGGCTCTATTGAAATCCCCCACCACAATGAAAGCTGCATCAGGGTGTGAGTTTTCAAGTCCGTTTATAATCCCATACAGTTGTTCTAGGGCTTCTGTTTTATCAGCTTGTGGTGGAATATAGACTACAGTGAGGATTACAGAGCTAAAATCTCTAGGCAGATAGAAGGGTCTAACTTTGATGGTTAGCAGCTCTAGGGCTGGAGTGCAGCGAGTTGTTAAAATACGTGCGTCTGTTGCCCACAAAGAGTTAACCATAAAGCACACACCCCCACCACAAGACTTGCCTGAGTCCTCCGTTCTGTCCTGCCTGTATATAATGAAATTGTCCGGGGTAACGGCGCTGTCGGGAATGGTTGGGTCCAGCCATGTTTCCGTAAAGGCAAAAACACAACAGTTCCTCAAAATGAGTTTCCTCCGCAGAGTGGCTGGGCACACCCTTAGAGATAGGGTGAGGAGCTCAGTCACACGGGAGGAGCCAGCTGAGGTGGCTCGGGCACCTGTTTCGGATGCCTCCTGGACGCCTCCCTCGGGAGGTGTTCCAGGCATGTCCCACTGGTAGGAGGCTCCGGGGAAGACCCAGGACGTGCTGGAGGGACTAAGTGTCCTGGCTGGCCTGGGAACGCCTTGGGGTCCCCCCGGAGGAGCTGGAGGAAGTGTCCGGGGTGAAGGAGGTCTGGGCGTCCCTGCTTAGACTGTTGCCCCCGCGACCCAGCCCCGGATAAGCGGAAGAAAATGGATGGATGGATCAAAAAAAAAAAAAAAAACTTTCTACTCTCCAGTCCTCCTCCAGTCCAGAATTCAGAGGAAGATTCTTATACTTGCGTGTGATAATGTTGTTGGCTCCTCAAAAACATCCCTGGAGTTGTGTTCTGTGTCATTTACACTTGTTTGAGTAACTATTTGTTATTAGTGTGTCTACATCTCCAAAGCTCAAAATGCTCTGTTCCACATTGTAATGTCATGAAGTGGCAGTTTTCAAGTTGACAACTCTTTTACCTCTAATTCAGTAGATATTGGTAACTCCAGAGCTGAAATCCTCCAAATTATCCTAGTAGGTGTATGAAGTTTAAAAACACAGTGGAGCACGTCCTCTGTTACCAAATGACATCACAACAACAGAGCAACAGTGTTTTCAGTTTGAGATAAGAGCCTAAATCTGCAGGGTTTGAGTGTTAAACATTTGTGAATGAAACAAAACACAACTCCGCGTCTGTTTGTGATGAGGAAACTATATTATAACATATACCATGAAATAGTGTAATATAGGCAGTACTCGAGTTGAGGGGGGGGTGGCATCCCGCCTGTGGGAAAAAATAGTCAAAATCATCCCTCTTCTAAAACGGGCATCCCTTCTTCCATCCCTTATGGCATTTTATCAATCAGGCATGAAAATCCCTAAACTTTTGGCGAATTTCGCCGTTTTTAAGTCAAAATGGCCAGTGCCCAAGAGCCAATCATAGGCCGAACTGCGCTCCAGCTTCCAATCATGTTGCAGCATAATTACGCACCGATCGCGCTCCCGCCAATCATGACGATTGCCGCTGTTGTGTTTGCGCCTGTTCGCCGATCAGCTGTGAGCCTGATATTTACGCGGCATTTCCAAGAGAAGAAGAATCCTTAACTTGCTACGTTAATGCTACGTAAGAAGGAACTCTCGCCTCGGAACACGGGATACGTTCGGGATTATGTCCTTTTCTCCGGATTATTAAAGACAACACGGCAAACTGTTAGAATGGATCTGACCGCATTCTTATGGGTGAGTCATATTATCAGATTATTTCTGCATCTATTTTGGCACTAAACCAGGACTAAACCAAGACTAAACCAGGTCTAAACCAGGACTAAACCAGATCTAAACCAGGTTTAAACCAGGACTAAACCAAGACTAAACCAGGACTAAACCAAGACTAAACCAAGACTAAACCAGGTCTAAAGCAGGTCTAAACTAGGACTAAACCAGGACTAAACCAAGACTAAACCAGGTCTAAACCAGGACTAAACCAGATCTAAACCAGTTTTAAACCAGGACTAAACCAAGACTAAACCAGGTCTAAAGCAGGTCTAAACTAGGACTAAACCAGGACTAAACCAAGACTAAACCAGGTCTAAACCAGGACTAAACCAAGACTAAACCAGGTCTAAACCAGGACTAAACCAGGTCCAAACCAGGACTAAGCCAGGACTAAACCAGGACTAAACCAGGTCTAAACCAGGTCTAAACCAGGATTAAGCCAGGACTAAACTGGGACTAAACCAGGACTAAACCGGGACTAAACCAAAACTAAACCAGGTCCAAACCAAGACTAAGCCAGGACTAAACCAGGACTAAACCAGGTCTAAACCAGGTCTAAGCCAGGATTAAGCCAGGACTAAACCGGGACTAAACCAGGACTAAACCAAGACTAAACCAAGACTAAACCAAGACTAAACCAGGACTAAGGTGTGTGTGTGTGTGTGTGTTGGTGAAAAATTCCCCCCTGGTTTCATTTTACAACTCGACTACTGAATATAGGCCCTATGAATCTACACATAATCTGGCCCCCAACTATCTCCGTGATCTCCTGCATACCTCCTCCCCTCTTCTCCTCCTCTCTGTCCCCTCTTCTCCTCTCTCTTGCTTTCTGTCCCCTCTCTTCCTCCTTCTCCAGCTGTCTGTTCTCTATTCTCCTCTCTCCCACTCTCTACCTCCTCTGCTTCTCTCCTCTCTCCAGCCTTCTGTCCATGTCGCTGCTCCTGTCCTCTTCCTCCTCTCCCCAGCCCCTCTGCCCACTCTGCTCCTCTTTGTCCTTCTTCTCTCTCCAACTTTCTGTTCCCTCTGCTCCTCCTCCTCTACACTTCCTCCTTCCCTCTCCTCCTCCTCTCTGTCCCCTCTCCTCCTTTTGTATTTTTCTTTTGCTCTGTATATTGTAAGGGGGAAACAACAATAACATGGTTTTGCAGAATAGGTCTACTACCTGACACCAGGCTGTCAGGAGGCTGAACTCACACCCGAACTCACACCCGAACTCCCACCTTACCCATCTCCCACCCCCCACCCCCCATATTGGCATAACCTGTATTCCATAAAAAGACCTATCACTCTAGACACTTTAAAAAAAAAAAAAAAAAACTGCTGCTAAGGACTACTGTTGCACTGTTGCACATTTACATTTACTACTGGATTTTACTCCTGTTGCACTGTTGTTTACTACTGTTATTGCACACTTACATTTACTACTGGAATTTTTAGTACTGTTGTTTACTCCTGTTATTGAATTTTACCCCCGTTGCACTGTTGTTTACTACTGTTATTGCACATTGACTACTGGAATTTTAGTACTGTTGTTTACTCCTGTTACTGCACTAGAATTACTACTGTTGCACATTTATTTTTATTTTATCTTAACTCCTATGCACATTCTACTGCACATGACCAAGTCACTGCTGTATCTTCCATTGCACATTATGATGCACACTGCACACTTTGGAAATCTGTATATAGTATAGTTTATTTATTATGTTGCACTGTTTTAAGATTTTAGACCGTAGACTTTAGTTTTAACTTAGATCTCTGTCTTAGATAGTTTTTGTTGTGTTTTGTCTTCATATTGTATTTTGTACACTGTCTTTTTGCACTACTTGGCCAGAGAGAAACAAAATTTCGATTCACTGTATGTTGAACACATATGGCAGAATTGACAATAAAGCTGACTTTGAACTTTTGAACTTTGAACTTTAATACCTGTAAAAAGCATAATATGTCTCCTTTTAAAAGATTTAATTATAAAAGTATTATTATTTACGATTATTTCATTTGCCTTCTGCTCAGTTCTTCTCTGGGCCCATTAAAACCCAGCTCCTGGTCCAGGCGTGCGCTGTGGCTCCAGACGTGTGTGCTGTTTGTAATGAGGGATGCAGACAGACAGCTCTGTTTCACTAACTGGCCCAGCGGTAACAAGCACTATGCTAATCGTGCCCCTAATGAAAGCATATCTGCAGGCCTGATTCTGTCAAGGATAAATGGCTTCATTTAAACCAGCATGGGGGCCTGCGCTGGGAAAAAACACTCTTTTTAAATACACAAACACCAGGGCACAGCTTGGTGTTTCTACAAAGGAAAACAATTTGTTGTGGCTGTGTGTCTGTTGGAGGTGGAGGAATGCGCAGCCCTCCACCCACTCACACTGGCTGTGGATTCTCAGAACACAGGCCAGACCCACAGCTACAAAGCCCTGTCACATTAGCCCCACTTACCTGCAGCTGGAGAAAGCCTCACTAAACAGTTTTAAATGGAGCCTGGTGCTGTCAGCATTCTGGTGTACTCTGGTCTATTCTGGTGGAAACTTTCACAGCATCAAACAGTGGCACACACATGCTTGGGCTTCTGGAGGATGCGGCTGTGATGTCAGTGTTTTACTCAGTGTTACTATTGGCATTTAGACTGACAGATTAAAGCATTTATGAGCTTTTTTTCCTGGCACTCCCCTCTGTTTGCTCCCTAGACTGTTTTTGATGATGGAACATTATAACATGGTAGAAAACTCCAAAAAGTCGATTTTGCACAATACCCAAAACCAGAAGGCAAAAAAAGAACACCTCACTTCTATAGTAGTCACATTATTGTGTGTACAGGAAGGTAATTTAATGATAATAAGGTTACCATGGTAACATGCTCAACTGTATTCAATACTGCAGGTGTACATGGTGTGAAAAGGGGGAGAAGAGTGGAAAGAAACATCCATTTTCAAACAAGAATTTGACATATAAATTGTAAAATCGTCACAAGGCACTCAAAGCACTTTACATCCAGCAACTACTCACCCCTTTACACTGGTGCCTGGT